>JADLZN010007093.1:197414-589396 GCA_018155175.1 Sinocyclocheilus anophthalmus
AAAAAAATTTGTGATATGATATTTTTGCCATATCGCACACACCTATAAAGTGCTATATAAATAAATGGTTTGACTTATGTATAAAAGACTTACAAATGTTGGCTTCTCCAATGGTGTAGGTTTTGCCCGAGCCTGTCTGCCCATAGGCGAAAACCGTGGCATTGAAACCATGAAAGAAGGCCTCGATGAGGGGTTGAACACACTCTGTGTACACATCCTCCTGCGTGGAGTTATCCTCAAACACAAAGTCACAGTGGAAGTGGCGGTCATGGCCCAGGGTGACCCTCTTCTCCTCTGGGTCTGCAGTGATGCAGCTCTCATGGTTGTGCAAAATCTCCTTGGGAAGCAGCGGACGCACCCGGACTGCCACCTGTACAGCCGTTTCCTCCACTTTACTTTGGCCGACTCCTTTGGGAGACATTGCTGAGCTGATTAGCGGTCCTTCATTACATTTGTGGGGCTGTGATACCGCTTCCTATGGTCACTGAATGAAATACAAAGCAGTTATAGATAGACAGAGTATAGGGCAAACATCTCTTACACATTCTAAGTCTACAAAAATATGGCCCAATGTACCATGCTAATATAAGGAATTTTCTGCATTGATTTTTGACAATACAGTATTTTGAATTATGCATTAAATTGTGTTGTGTTTTAGGATTAAAGGAAATGTCCATAAACTTAAAGGAAAATATACTGGTAGTTTTCTGCCAGGACATTTTCAGTTTTTGTAAGGATTTTATTCTTACAGTGCAGAGACCTATCAAACAACCTCTAGGTCAATAAAACATTTATAATAATAATGAATATAAAAAAAGAAAAAGTCACTTTACAAAGGAAGAGTAAAAACAGAAAACATACAAATAGGAATCATAAGCAACACTTCTATTCTACTACAAATATAAAAATAATAACTGATAAATAACTGCAAATTGTAGTTGTTAATATTACAATATGTCATCTGTTCAGTTAACAAAAAGCAAACAAAAGAAACCAAGATAAACACTAGGGCTGTGCAATATATCGAAATATCGCAAATGTACATATCGCAATATTCATATCTCTACAGCTTGCAATATTTGGGGCCATGAACAAAAGACAAAGAGAAAAACACTCGCTGCTCTTACCTAAATAACTTTTGTAGCTTAAATAAGAATCGGTGCATATTGAATTCAAAGAGTAAATATTACGCAGTGTTTTATTTTTCCTGTTTATTATTCAGTTCCTAAACTCATATTAAAATTACATTTTTATGTAATGCTAGAGTAAAAACACTACCGTTCACTTTCAGAAGTCGTTGTAGGGGTGCTTTCTTATTAGAATCAGAATCAGAATGAGCTTTATTCACCACTTAAGTGTGTGCAAACACAAGGAATTTGTTGTGGTTTTACAGGAACTCTTGATACATACATACATACAAATAACCATAAATATGACCGTCCTGCCCCGGCAGAGTAGGTGCCCTCCCATATATGTAAAAACGTATCACCATGCGCTTCAAGGCAGTTAAACCCTTATACCAAGACCAATTCATAGACAGGACTCTTGATGTACCCATAATCAGTTAGAGTGTTTCTTTTGAATATGCAATTTAACAGCCGAATGAAGGAATTAAAAGCTTTAGGATCCAATGAAGCATTTTGCGTCATAATGGGATGAGAGATGCACTTATCCTTAAAGATAAATCCATTTATATCAGTGGAGCAAAAACAGCTCTGAATGTTCATATCTGTGTATCTAAACCAATTACAGGAGTTAAAGAAAGAAAACATTTTATGAAAGCAGGGCTGGGCCCTTTCTTGGCATTTGGTGTATCTCATCTGCTGCCGTGATGAAGTGGAGGACTATCTCCAATGTAGTGAGCATTGAGACAAGAGTAATTAAAGATAAGAGAGAGCAAGCAACCAGGCCAATGAAAAGGATAGGCATCATTTGGATACTTCTCTCTCCCGCCACTCCAGGGAATCTCATCTTCTTTCTGTTATTATTACGAGTGTATGTCAGCAGGGTGCTAATTCCACGCTTTACCATCTGATTCTTAACCTACAGGGGCTTATTTAATCCTTTGTGCTGTTTTAAAGTTGAAAGATTCCTATGTTCTGTTGACTAAGGCATGATGCAATGCCTTTAAAGGCCTATAGCTTTGGTAAAATTACTGTAATGAAAGGCCTCGAGTGGCTATTTGCTTTTTTAAAAAAAATGGCGATGACGGCAATGGAGATACCAGGGATAAGGATTAAAGAACTATTTCTGCATGACCTGACAAAAATTTGTTGGTGTGACCCTAATGTTTTCAGTTTGATTCAGTTATTAACTACTGATTCAGTTCTTTTAGATGTTACCACAAGAAGAGCATAAATATATTTGATTTATTCAAGACAAAAGTATTATAGCTAAATAATTCAAATTAGGTCAGGGGTTTTCAAAGTCAAAGACAGTGGGCTTTTGACACAACATACACAATGGCACCACCCCACACCACTTTACTAATTTTCATTAGTAAAAAAATACTTTTTAATTTTCATAATTCACAATGTATTTATATTAGTGCTGTCAAACGATTAATCGCATCCTAAATAAAAGTTTTTTGTTTACATAATACGCAAGTGTGTACGGATTGTATATTGATTAGGTATATATAAATAAAAAATACATGCATGTATATACTTTAAGAAAAATATGACCATGTTTATATATTAAATACTTATTATAATATAAGATATAATGATAACATGTAAAGATTTTCAAAATTATATACTGTTATGGGTATGTATTGTATATACATATAAATATACACAGTACACATACTGTAGATTATGTAAACACAGTCTTTTATTTTGGATGTGATTAATCGTATGACAGCACTAATTTATATAGAGTAAAAACAAAAACCGCAAAAGGAAAAAAAATATATACATTTGTTTAAAGCATCATTTAATACAAAAAGCCCAAGTGAAGCTGCAATACCAAACAGGAAGACAGGGAGATGGTAAAAGACCACTAAACCAACCTTGCCTTGAATTGCATATGCTACTATACGGATCCATTCAGAATCACTAAACCCTCACATACTCATTTGGCCAGCAGCCATTATAAAAAACATTTGCAGGACATGAATTTTGATGACTATGCAAATATATTGAAAAATTATGATGTTTGTTTACACATCAATAATAACAGATTGCGCGTGCCTAATGTACGACTCCTTTATGTCACTGTAATCATCTTTATTTTGATTGGAATCATCATCTATCAAAACTGGTTTGCTTTATCCAACCGAGAGATAGTTGGCACATCATGTGCTCATGAAGTGGTTGGGGGTTTTGAGTCGTTATGTAATGCATTTCACACAGAACAACGAGAAAAAAGCTTGAGCTACTCCGAAACAATCACAAAAACTTTTTCTTTCTTTTTTACTTTTTAAAGTATTTTGTCATCTTATTATTTATGATATTTGTGATTAATCATTTATTAATTGATTTTATAAAAAAATTAAAGTGATCATTTATTAAAAGAAGATTACAGTACAGTAGTTACAGTAAAACTGTAATTTTGTGAATATTGTAATACATTTTATATTATGTTTGAAAATGGTTGTGCTGCTTAAATATTTTTTGTGGAAAACATTATGCCTTTTTTTCAGGACTCTTTGATAAATTGAAAGTTCAAAAGAACAACATTTAAAATAGAAATCTTTTGATTTATATAAATGGAAGAATCAGCTCAAAGGGGAAATATTAATAATTAATCATAACTAGTTTTAATTAATTATAAATATTTAGATCCGTTGTAAGTATTTACTTGATCTCTCAGGGTCAACTGTCTGTCAATTATAAGAACATTAATTTCCTGGTTAAGGGAAATTATTTTCTTACTGTACAATTCTACAAAGAGATTGTAGCATAAATCTGTATGATTAAGTGACTCCAGTTATGAGCCAACAATGAACCACGTCAAGTGTGATACAAGAAAGGTTTTATTAACTACATAAACACTAAAACTAGTCCAACATACTACATAAACACAAAAACTGGTCTAACATACACACACACAAACACACGCATACAGTTGGTATAGGAAAGTGTTAAAGCTTAACTCAGTACAGAAAGAGGCTTAAGGAATGAATTTTATGGAACCATTTGTATATTCAGCAGATCTACACCTTTAGGGAAACGTCAGATTCTTAGTTCAAAAACACCTTTGTAAAAAGGTGCAACTGATACATAATGCATCAATTAATAAGTTTGATACTTGCAAGTCTCATCTATCTGAAAATAGATTCCTGATGCAATCTTAAAGCCCAAGATCTTGCTGAAGTTGGTTGAAGAGAAAGAACCAGTTGAGTCAGAGGATCTTGGTGAAATTGAAAGGTCGAGGCCGAAAGCCTGGCACGAGCTTAGTGTTTCAGGGTGCGTTTTTTTCTCACATCCTCTCAGAATTAAAAAAAAACACCGACTCCAAGAGGGTCCCTGGTGTGGGCCTTTAAAGTCGGAGAAGAGTAACGCCTCTCAAGGTGGGCTTGTCCAATGAGAGATACAGAAATTCCAAGAGGGAGGTGGCAATTACTGGAGGGTTTACGACCCTTTGTCTCCAAGCATGGTAATTTGCACAGTAATCATGGGGTGCGGATGACAAACTAATAAAGCTTCTTAGAACACTAATATGTGTAGGTGGAAAAATACCAATATTACACTCTCAATTAGATCAATCCGACTACGGATTCATAGATACTACATGTAGGGTTATATATATGTAAGCTGAAAGGAGTGAGTATTTCGATCATAAGCATGCATAAAACAGTATACACTCTCAAAGACCAAATACACGATGACAATAATATACACAATGGCCTGAAGAAAATGGGTGTTTATTCAAAGAAGGTTTTCCTATGAATTGATTAGTAGAAAAGTAAATTTCTACTGTGCATTTTGCCTCTTGCTCTGGAAAATGCAGTGAGTCTCTGCTCACATTCCTTTAGATCGTAAATGTATCTGGTGTCAGTGTCGCTATGGAACCAGGGGCCTGTTCGGATTCCTGGGGTGTTACAGAGTATTTGTAAAATATAGCTAACAAAATATATATTGAGTGTTTGATTGGTCCAGACGCTACATAAATGTCTTTATCTTTTCTTTGTTAGAAAAAGGTATAATGTTAAAAT
Organism: Sinocyclocheilus anophthalmus; assembly: GCA_018155175.1. Taxonomy (NCBI): domain Eukaryota; kingdom Metazoa; phylum Chordata; class Actinopteri; order Cypriniformes; family Cyprinidae; genus Sinocyclocheilus; species Sinocyclocheilus anophthalmus. The sequence continues at coordinate 202,573 of JADLZN010007093.1, forward strand.
GCATGTAACATGTTAAAACCTTGCTTGGGCTAAGAAATAGCAGGCCTTATGCAATCTGATGTAACAGTAAAAGGCCTAGTTTTTATCATTGTGGGAAGATTTTGCAATTAGCAATCTCCTGACTGCCCAAATCTGAGTGGTTCATCTTGATTTACAGCACCTTGTTGTGTCTCCTACAGATACAGTATTGACTTAGCATTATTGTTTGTGTTTCATGTATTTGCGTGAGAATTTGACTATGTAATAGTCCTTATCAAAGCCAGGTTCTTGGTTCATATTTTGTTGTGTTCAGCAGCTAAAACTTCTGAAATAAAGCAGTCTTGGCCCTACAGTGGTTGTCAGGAAGTTGCTGAGCAAGAGCCATAGTGAAATTCCCTGCGTAGGACTGTAATTAAACCATTATATCTAATTAGCTACTCTATGCAAAATCAGCTCAGGGAGTATTTGGGCTCAAAGCCGAGAATGTATGGATCGGTTCTAGACACCAAGAAATCACTTAATGATAGTAGTTTGCTTTTCTTTGTTGATGCATTTCCTATTGAAAACAGGAAGTTTAAGCTACTAAATAACATTTGGTTTGGTTCTATGCCATGATCCAAAATGTTCTACTTTCTAGTAAACTGTAAGTGTTATTAGTGGGAGGGACATTCTCATTTTGCAGGGCATTTGATAGGACAAACACCTGTGTAGTGCAGGATGAGTCCACAATATTTAGTGTCTGTTTTCCTGGAAGACTAAGACACATTTTTAAATGGAAATATTTTCTTTGCTACACTTCTGTGTTAAAAGCAACAAAACTCCAACCTCATGGGGTCTTTAAATCGTTTTGGGGTGAGAGTAAAGAGAGAAAGTCATTTCTCATGAGGTAGAGATCACTCATTGAGATGGAAATAGGTCTGGATGTTTGTCATCCTACTTCACTCTTCCTTTTCTTTGAGCAGAGTAGAGGAGAAGAGAGAGAAAGTGGAGCAGGAGAGGGAGGAAGCGAGGGCGGGAGGATTACTACAGTTTTTCCCGAAGTGATAAACAAGAGAATCTCTCAGTCATTCTCTCTGAGTCACTTCAGGCCTATGGGAACTGCATACATGTCTGCTTTGACTGGAGGGGACTCTAATTATTAGACCAAAGACAAAAAAGTATGTATATGCGCGTTCCCATCTAACTGAATATATTGTGGGAAGAATGTCTTTATTATTTTCTTTAGGCTTTTGGGTGTTTGTACGCGAGAAAGTTTCATGCTTCGTCTCCAGAGTTGCTCAAAGGGGGGTTCGTTACAGAAACCCATGAGAACAGTAAGGGAACAGATCAAGTTTGATGTTCTATCCTTCAGCTTTTGCTAGCATCTTAAGACTCCTGGGGATCCTTTGCCACCATCTGCTTGTCCAGCAGCAATGTCTTTGTATGTGTGCCAAGTATGCTGGTATTTGAAACTTTCAGAGTTATTTTTATTTGTCCATATGTCTGTCTTTATGTGTGTTGCGTGTGCGCATATTTGCATATGCTGCGCTACTCGCATTTGTATTCTGAGCATTTGAAGATCGACCTCAAAAAACTGTGTGAAACAAAAAACTTTTGCGATGTTGCTTAGTAATAAGCTGATCGAGTGAGTGAGAGAGTGACTGAAAGGGTGAGAAAAAAGAGGGGTTTAATCAACACTTGCTTGAATGTGGCACAGTGCTATCTCATTCCCCTTCAGAACCAAATTTAAATCTCCGTCTTGGCCAACATTCCCTTTATGCAAAGCAGTTTTATTTTGGAGAATAACAAATCAATACGGGATTCAGATTGCGTAGAATATTGATGACGAAGTCGAAGTAATCAAAATGCATTTGAAAGATGATTGTAGGATTTATTATGTAAAGCCGCGGCCTACACTACAGGATTTTTGACCTGATTTCCCCCTCCCGAGAATCTGAGCAGAAATCTTGTCGAGCCCCTCGATCGGTTCCGATGTTCGGTGCGGATTATCTGGTAATGTGGGGTGTTCACAGATCGAATCTTGCACCTCCCGGTCTGCTCGCACACAAATCGGGGCCGCCCCCGATCCTCAACATGTGAGACCACTTTCGGATTAAATCTTTCAAGGACGAAAACAGTGTATCGGCTCGGTGGATGTGACGGAGGAAACTGCTTCTGGAGTTGTGTAGTAGTAACAGGACTGCTGTTAAGCCTGTCGAAACCCGTACTCAAACCGTAAGGACTAAAGCGAAAGCGCGGGGTGGAATCACCTCAGTTGCTGTACGGTTGAGTGCAGGAAAGCGTGACTCGCACGTTAGCTAAAAGGTAATATCACTGAATTCAATGACGATCTGAGGTCGAGAAGCAAGTGAGGCGTCCCTCTGTGGACATGATTAATAATATCTTGTAGTGTGTGATGCGGCACAATTTTCAGATCTTGTAGTGTGCGCATGTTTAAGATTTTGAGGGAAGATAATCTGCAAAAGATGCTCCTTATGTGTGTGCTGCAACCAGATTTCATAATCGGTTAGGATTTTAAAATGCTGTTGTGTGAAGGGGGGGGGGGGGGGGGGGGGGGGGGGGGGGGGCCCGGGGCCCTGGGTTAAGAGGTGCACTTTTCCATCTATGAGTATTACAAGTCGTATTACTTATCAGGTTAGAATGATAATTGTGTACGTTCTTTAAGGAGTCTTATGGATAATTGGAAAGGTTGTTTTCAATAGTAATTTAGCAAGTTTTTATTTATGTTATTTAAATTCCTCCCTCTTTTTAAAAAGTTGAATACATAAAAGATTGAGCTCCACTTGCTTTATCTTCATTATTTTTCATTTATTTTTTAATGTTCTGCTTTTAGAATCAATATGGCACTTCTGCAGTGGCATAGGTCAAGAATTCTGGAACTTTGAACCGTTTTGATATCCGTAGACTCAGAGCCCCACTTGCATAAATTAAAGTATGCCATAATAAGATTGGTCTCTCCACATTTTTTTTTCCACAGCATCCTTTACAGAAACATTTTGTAATAAACCTTTCATATGTCATATGGTATACTCATATAGTCAGTATTTTTATATTGTGTCATAGCTGTTGATGTTATTATATGAAATGTGAGTTTTAAAATGATTGAAGATATGACCTTCATTTATATTCTGTTGAATATAGATTGTAAAGTTGACTCGAATCCCAGTTTCATAGTTTGAAAGAAATGAAAGAACTTAAGAATGAGTGGTGGAAGCAGTAATATACCATTGAAGGGAATTTGAACAGACAAGTTTGTCGCATAGAAATTTAGTTACAGAACAGTGGAGGATTGTGTCTGTCACATGCTTTTAAATGTCTCAAGGGTTTCGGCATAGAGTTTGTAGAGCTAGTCTGTTTTCTGAAGACGCTCTCTGATCTGAGCTCTTATGTAGAGTTTTAGTTTGTTTGTTGGTGATGGAAGCCCTGCTGCGTGAGTGTGTTTCTGTGTGTGAAGGAGAAGAGAGACTCAAGAGTTCATAGGAGATGTGGCTGTCAGATGTTTCCTACCTTGTAAAAATTAACATTGAGAAGAAAATATTGGGACAAAAAAGCATTTGTATTGTTTTCTTTCACTTAAATCTCTGTTAAAGTGGTAACTAAAGTAAATCAAAAGCTTTATGGCCTGAAACTCATTAAATGACATGCTGCAGCATTTACAGTATAACCATCTGTGTCTCTGGATGAGTTTGTCTCTGCCCAAAAGTAAAGTTCACCCAAAAATCCATGTTGGTTTGGACTCCATTGACTTAGACAATGTGGACAAAATTTTAAAAATGTCTTGTTTTTTGTTCCTCATAAATTCATAACGTTTTGGAATAATGTAAGGGTGAGAGTTTAGGTAAGTTTTTAGGGGCCAAGCACCGAAGGTGCATATTGTATCCATTGGCGTTCTTCTTCTTCCGTTTCCGTTTCTTCCGCTCTTGAGTCTATGGCAGCCCATAAAACCGCTTGCGGGAAAGTTGTGAAATCTGGCACACTGATAGAGGACAGTCTCAACAATAATCATAGCTAATTTGGAGTCTCTAACTCAAACCCTCTAGCGCCACCACTTGTCCAAAGTTTCACTCATGTTTATGCTAATAAATTTTGAACCGTGAGGCACAAAGGGGAAAATTATTTTTCCCTTGAATCCTTGGCTCATACCGAGCGACGAACACCACAATTCACGGTTCTTTTTGAGATATTTTTAAATAGTTTGAGACAACTTCCTTTTCAAATCGTCCTAGACATTTTGCTTGATTTTACCAAAAAATTGCACACAAATTCGACGAAAAAAGCCGCAAAACTGGTATGAGGCTCATAGCCCCAACGGTTTGGATTTTGGCGTTATTGAGAGGAAACCTGGCTGTGGTTTATAAAACAAGCATTGACCTGAGACTCCTGCGGTTTCAGCGCTGTGGAACTAGTGGTCAGAGATAGGAAAAAATGCAATTTTTGCTTCATAACTTATGAATGTTTTGGCCCAACAAAAATCACACAAACTGTTAATAAATATTATTATTTATTATGATAAAGTTCTGGAGCACTAAATCAGATATTAGAAAGGATTTCGGAAGGTGACCGAAAGCTGGAGAAATGCTGCTGAAAATTCAGCTTTGCAATACAAGTGAATAAATAATATTTAAAAAAAAATTAATAAAAACAGTGTTATTTTAAATTGTAGTAATATTTAAATTATACTGTTTCTTTATCAAATAAATACCAACGCGGCGTTGGTGAGCATAGAGAGATTTAAGCAGTGTTCAGAAGACAAAAACGGGCAATTGGCTTTCATTCAAAAATAATGAGCACCAAACTTTTGAATGCTAGCTTTAGTTGCAGTATATGATCAAAGGTTGAATTAAATTAGGATAATAGAAAAGGTACCGCGATCACAGGCTTTCCCGTCCACATGGGATTAAAGTTCTCAGAAGAACCCAGAGTTGGCATAAAAACTACATAAAGTGCCTTCATTTTTCTGAGGTTTTGTGCAAAAACAAAGGGTTGAATTCAGGTGATTAAAAAGACAGCGTATATAATGAAACACAAATTTACCTAACCTCCTCCAGGAAAGCTAGTCCCGTTAAAACGCGGCTTTACTCGTTGAGCTCTGTAGCTTTGTGTGCATGCGTTTAGAAATAGCATCGCTGCAAGGGACCCTACAAATTCCAATCCGTTGTACATGTTGAGAACAAAAGGCCTGAGAAGACACTTTTGTTGAGCAGTTGAGGAACGGCTGGTGAAGAGAGCAACAGAAAGAAGTGGAAACTGCTACTGGGCCTGAGTAGTTGTCACGTTTGGCTTGTTAGATGATGAAAGACGAAACAGGAGAAAAAGCAGAAGGGAGCTGAAAGAGGGGCCTGACGAGTTACAGAAGCTCACTATTGAAGTCTACTATTAAGTCCTTACATAGATCCAGTGTGGAAATGCCATTCTGCTACAACATTTTTTGACCATGTCAAGCAGGCCTTGCTGGAAAATGCTAGACCTATTTTGAGGGTGTTTCAAGTCAGACCTCCTCCTCTTGGAGTGCTTTTCTGTCTCTCGGGTGGTAAAGTGAGGCGGCCTTTTCAGACTCTGGAATGTTTCACTTGTTCATTTCAAGGCGGGAATTCAGGTGCTCTGTCATTTTTCAGCTTTCAGGACAGACACTCATGGGGACCACTGGCCTTTCTCATACAGGCTCATCCCAGACCTCCCATGGGTCATTCACAGGGAGTGCTTTGTCTCTTTGTGGTGACAGCTGTTGAAATTCTTCCTCAGTGCTATGGAAGTTTTCTACAAAGTAATGATGCAGTGTTTTCACAAAGTGTTACACAAAGATGACGGTTCGGTATTAGGTAACGATACTATAAGGTTTAGTATTTTATATTTATAATAGAAAAATAAATTGCAGAAACAGATACAGTATATAAGATAAAACATACAAATAATAATACTAATACATTTAGAAGTCTTTAAATTAAATTCTTCTGCATAAATATTCAATAAAATATATTTTTATTACCAAAAGGAGAGAGCGATTTTCAGCACATTGCAATAAACAATCTTGACAATTTTAATTGTGTTTCTAAACTGTAAGCAGCTTAATAGCACTTGGTCTGAATGTGGCACTTCGATCAAGAAATAACTTTTACCCCATCAAAGTGATTGTGCAGTGACTGTATATTTATAAATGTCTGAATAAAGGTTATAAAGGTTTCCTAATGCATTTTATTTAGATAATTACAATTCCTTTTATTTTTGGCATAAATGTACTGTACTATATACTGTAGGTTTACTGTTTTAATTAAAACATTGATACAATTGTGTGATATTACTTAATAAATAATGTTGCAGTAAATTGTAATATTATTCTTATTACTTTAAATACAATTTACTTCACAAATTTAATATATGTCTTAAAGTTAAACCAGACTTTCATTTTGGTGGGTTGTAGTGAAAACACAGAAAAGAGTTTCCGTGTGTATAGTTTTATCAGATAAAATGGTGAAATGCTGGTTCATGTAGACGGCAGACACTGAAATCACCATGAGAATCATACGTGCTTGAGTATGTGTAGTAGAAAAAATGCGCAATCAGTGACAAGAAATCCACATAAATGCAAGCCATATTTAAAGACCAGTCTTTTGACGTATAATCGTCACAGCCAGGGTCCATATTGCATTTGATTAATTGTACAGCACTACTTTTGATTTCTTTTTTGCAAAATTTGCCAAATTCTGTGACATTGCGTTTTATGCTGTAAATTCCATTTTTATGACTGACTCCACAGTCCCGTTTGCATTTTTTGCATCATGGAAATAATAAGGCCTACAAAAAACTAAAATGTTTTATGGTTTTACCATTAGTTTTTTTTAACTAAAAAAACTAATGGTATAATTGAACCTGCATGTCTTCTCATTGCTCTGATTTCTCACTCTCTCAAACTAAAATCCAAACGGAACCAGAGTGGACTTTATTTTCTTTATTTGCATAGAATTTAAGTCAGTCATATTAGATCAGCGTTCAACACAAACTATGAGACAGATAGACATTTTTAGCCAACCTTGACCAAAAAAGATCTTATTTCAATTGATTTTTCACCTGTTGTTGGATTAAAAATACAATATATATAAAAAAAAAAAACAATTTGGGGGGGCTTTAAAAGGTTTTTTTGGGGCAGACCCCACTAAAAGAAGTTTGGCTCCCCTGTCCACGAATCTCTAGTGAGGTCCCTGCTTCAGCTTACAGCTGTGTAGAGTCCTCCACACATTGGTTTCTTCTAAGTTGTGTGAGTGTGTAATTATTTTTTAATGAGAGGTTGGCTTCTGTTCTGTTCTTTGTGTAGCGCTGTTGCTTCTCGGCTATAGTAGAACCCAATCCTGATGTCTTTGCCTTCTCGACCACAGCCTGACGTCTGATTGGCCCAGTATCCATCTGGAATTTTGCTTTCCCTGCTCTGGACCCCACCCTCCCTCTGCCCTGAGGGCGTCAATGAACAACGGCATTCCCTTACACAGCCGCGTGCGTGTGTGTTGACTATAGTGCTAGAAGGCAAAGGGGAATATGAGTGCTTTTCTTCCTTTTAAACAGACATCAATTTTCATAGTTACACCTAATGACAAAAGTTTTTTTCTGGAAATGGCTGGATGTCCCGTTTGTTTGTATATTAGTTGGGCTTCTATTATTGTTCTCTATGAAGGAAAGACAATCCTTTTCCTCTTGCTCTCTCATAACATACCTACACATTCTCTCTCTCTCTTGCTTGCATGGCTTAGATCTTGTGTAAAGGGGAGGGACTGAACTCTGTTTTCAGTGAATGTCCCTGCCGGAGTCTAGTGCTAGCATACACTCGCTCTCACTCACACACAAAGCTGCTATTCCCACTAGAAAGAGAGAATGTGAATGAAGAAACAAGAAAGAGAGAGAGTTTGGATGTAGCTGAACTGTTACTGGACAGTGGGATGTGTAACTGTTGGCTCTCTATGGTCTGATGAAGTGATGGTGTGAGGTGTTTCTGCACTGTTGGAGTGATTTCTTGTTTCTTGTTGGTAATTGAGTGGGGGAGAGGTACGAACTAACATTTAAGATTAATAGATAGTCAGTATGAACCAAAATTATAAATAAACCTTTAAAGGATTATTTTATTCTAATCAATAGTAATGAATGTTTATAAAAATTATATGGAATAAAACATTATGACTTATATTAAGGATCCTTAGAAAAGACGAAATAAAGTTTTAATAAAAGGAATTTACAAGGATTACTTTTCATTCTCCCGCTGCTGTTTGTGGATCACTGACAGTGAGTGTGTGCATGTAAATGTATATGTGGACAGGTGAAAACTTACCAGAACTTACCAGAAACTAGAGCGAGTGTGTTAACATTCTGGGGTTGTGGAGCCATGCTGTACTCAGTGTTTCATCAGCAAGTTCCTCTGCTATTGTTTTATTACTGTAAAAGTTATCATTCTCATTATAAATGGAAATCTGATAGTGGCAGAAACTCTCCTTTTGAAAGTTTTGTATCTGAAAAAGGGTTTATCCAAAACTATAACAGATTTTTCTAAACTTGTCTCTGTCCAGTGTAGAAGGTCTGTGTCCACTAGCAGTTCAGAATTGGAGATCCTGTATCAAATACATTAAGTATAATTTATAATCAGTGAGGCCAATTTATTAATTTATTAAAAATTGAGTTTGGAATTAATTGCAAATATGATTATTTGCTGAGAATAGATGATTCAGAGAATTTTGGCAGATAAGTACATTTTTAAATAGACTTTGAAAAGTGCATTTGAAAGTCAATGTATGATAGAAATCTGAAATAAAGTTTATTTTATTTTATATCAGGGCCTGATATTTGTTTTACATATCCTGTTATATATTTTAAATAATCACACTAATAGGAATGCACAACATACAGTATGTAACATATTAGGCATAGATATTCATAGATATTCAAATTTCAAAATATTTATTCAGATCAAACTATGTTGGATATATAGTTCATATTAATTTTTACATTTAGATTATCTATCATTTAACACTCACTTAAAATTAATCTTAACAAACAAAATTTTACTAACATTGTTAAATGTAATCTTTGGCAGATTTGAAAATTAATATCAATTTGTCATACTGCACTTTATAATGTTTTGATGCTTATTCGCTTAAAAAGATGGATTTTTAATCTTTAGTGTGAATTTTTTATTATTATTTTACCAAATAGTACAGAATTATAATGTTGACCATTCATCAATATTAGCATAGCCTCCCTATATACCAGGATGTACACATGCAAGTCTGTGTCAAACTTGAGTGACATGCTTTCAACATCTCCCTATGAATACACCTAAAATGCAAACCAGTTTGTCGACCATTGCAAGGCACTCCATGCAGGACTGTATTCACAGATCATTGTTGCTCTATTAATAGCCTGAGACAGGGCAGGGAGTTAGGCTGCAGCTGAAGGGAAGGAAGTGGGCTTGGAGAGCACAGGGATTACCAGGGGTCACTGCACTAGAGGCCCCACACCGGCCATTCCCTGGAACCGGGCTGTTTGGGAATGCTAGAGTGATTGGTAGCAGCCATGCTGCAAAAATGAATCACACTGCAATACTTCTTTTCTTTGCACGACTGCATGTCTTCAGCTAGGTTCTATGCCCTTACTGCTGTCTAACAGCTAATCCCTAATCCTTGCCTGTCGTACCAGAATAAAACAAAAGAGACAGACAATAAGCCAGGGAGAAAGAACAACAGTCTCTGCGGCATAATTCAATACCGTCACAGCTGTGACAATATGTACGGTCAATCACGGTCTGAATAGGGGAAGATATGAATGAAAATTAATAACTAGATCCTCAGAAAGAGAGACTAGATAAGACATTCTCATTTTACTTGCAAAACACCCGTCTCGAGCACTTTGTGAGTTTTGTCCTCATGTGAGAGTTATGACAGTACAGACTCTAGGTTTATTCAGTAGGGGACTTTACCTGTGTAATGTTAACTGCCTTCATTTCTCTCCTGTCACACACTCTTTCTCCTCCTGCCGGCGAAACTCTCATCCCCTTCTCCACGCGTCTGTTTCCAGCACCTCTTCTGTCAGTCAAAGCTCAACCCGGCACCTGACGCTTTGACCCGCACCTCTCCTGAAACTTTACTGTGGCTCTGAAGCCTTTGATTGGTCACGTATCCTGCTCCTTTACACCTGGTATTAATATGTGTTTCCGGTGACTGGATGACATTTTTACTTTTATCCAAAGTGTCTGACACTACCATTCAAAAATTTGGGGTCAGTAAAAGAAATGAATACTTCAGCACTGACGGAAGTTATCAAAGAGTGACAGTAAACCTGGTGTTACAAATTAATGCGATTTCAAATACATGCTGGTCTTTTGAACTTTATATTCATCAAATAATCCTAAGCATCACAACTGTTTTCAACATTGAAAATAATGAAATGTTTCTTGAGTCAGCATATTAGAATGATTTTTCTGAAGGATCACGTGACACTGAAGACTGGAGTAATGGCTGCTGAAAATTCCGTTTTGCCATATTTTTGTTTCTACTGCATTTTTGATCAAATCAATGTAGCCTTGGTGAACACAAGACACATCTTTCAAAAAAAGATCTTACTGACCCCAAACATCTGAATTGGTAGTTTACATTACAATAAAAAAATATGGCATTGCTATTAGAAGAACTTTAGTCTTTATTACAAGAACTTTAATCTGTACTCTTTGTTGCAGTTCTTGGCTTTTCTTTGTATTCTGATTTCCTAATGCGAGAACAGACACTGCATGATGTTTAGTGATGTGGTCACTCCATTTAATGAACAGTATCCCATTAATGATTTTACTGGATGACATTTCGAATATCTAATTTCACTCCCCAAATCCTCCCCCACATCTTTCTCCCAGTGTATTTTCAAGGACACTTTAACTTTATTTTCTCCCCTTAATTCACTTATCGTCCTTATTAGCATCCTTTACTGTGGAGATGTTTTTGAAATGTAATAAACATGTTTTTTTCTGTGAAATAATAAAAGCATTTTGAGTAGGAGATCACTTTTATTATTTTAAATTTTAAGGTTTTTTGGTTGTCTAATGCAACCTAATGGAAGGTGTTTAAAGCAATCCGCTTAAAAATATCAAGATACTATCCGGATTTGAAGTGCATGTTAATCCTAGGTGTAAATGGGGCCATGGTTTTAGTAATTTACACACTGTAATATGTGTTTACATTTTTGTAGTGTGTTTAGACTTGCATTGTTAATGTTGGTCAATGAAGAGAATGTGGAATTTGTCATTCTTCAAAATCACTTCTTGAACTACATGTTTAAGGCAGGGTGTGTGTGTGTGTGTGTGTACGCATTTTTGTGACAAATGAGGACATAAGTTGATATAATGAAAAGGTCAATGACATAGGTCTTACAAGGAGAAGGTGACTTTTCAGGACATTACCCATTGTCCCCACTTTTCAAAACGCTTATAAATAACACAGAATGGAGTGTATTGAAAATACTTGAAATAGCACAAAGTCTCCTGTAAGAGGAAGGTTTAGGGGTAGGGTTGGTGTAGAGCAATAAAATATACGGTCTGTACAGTATAAAAAACCGTTACGCCTATGGGATGTCCCCACTTTTCATAAATGTAAACGTGTGTGTGTGTGAAACAGGATGCTCATTGTTCTCTCCTCGTTACAAACAATCAGTTGGTCATCTGATCCTTTCATGATTGGTCAAACGGAATCTGTTAATGAACTGCCACTAACACAGAGCTAAGAGTTAGTCACACGTGCACACAAACAGACACTGATGATGACAGGTGTATCTGTATACAAATCACATGCTTTATTATGCACTCTAAACAAATTTCTATCCAAAACCGTTTTTTTTTTTTTGGTGGAATAACCCCAATTTGGACCAAATACCGAGGGACTTTTTACAAACTTTCCCCAGCAGCTGAAGTGCAGATTGTTTGTCATTGTCATGGTAGCAGCGTGTGAGGGAGGCAGAGGAAGCTTTGATCGCTGCTGTGATGTGTCATGCTGTGAGTGACGTGTGCTTGACACTTTGACCTGGGCATCCACACACACACAATGCCCAGTGTGTTTGTCCTTGTACAAAACAGGAAAAGACATTCTCGCTTGGTTCATTCTCCTCCGCAAATACATATAGCCTTCAACACGTTTCTGACTCAGAGGGAAGACTGTGAATTTAGTCTGCTGTTCCTCAAGGAGTGTTTGTACTTAAAAAAAAATCTATTACAGTAGCTTAGGTTTATTTAGGAAAATATACAATGTCTTCTCACCAAACACACACACATTAGGGCCTTTCGCACCGCAGGAACTTTTTATAGTACCAGAACTAATTGTGGAACTACCCACTTTTCGGCATGTTCGCACCACCGGAACTGGGAGCGATTTCAGTACCGGACTGCCTTTTTCGAGAACCAAATTAGCTCCTACTCCGGAGCAGGGTCTAACAGCACAACTGGTACTAATCGTGACGAAAGTAGACATTGATTGGCCAAACGCTTACGAAAACGCCCTCACCCACCATGATTTAAAACACAGTGTAAACATACTGTAAACATTGTGTCAACATATTTCGCAAGTATGGAGAACAGTGATAGATGGACGGACGCTGAAGTGCAGGCACTTGTAGCAAATGTAGCACTGCCAGTTGCCGTTGGAGATTCTTAGTCCTCCTTTCCGTTTTTTCAATTGCTTTACGTATACGTCGACATTCCATTTCCATTATTGTGAAAGCCGCAAGACACAACAAAAACACAGCTCCAATCACAGCATCCTCCATCCTCCTGTTATTAATGTTGTTATTCTTTGTTTCTGTTGTTGAACGCCACGCACAAATGACGTCGCTGTCGACCGGGCTTATGTCACTTAGTACACACTGTCGGTGCGAATGCAACCCTTTAAATGGTACTGGGAAATAGTTCGCGCAACATCGTCCCAGTACTTTAGTACCGTACGTTTAGTTCTGGAACTAAAGCGGTGCGAAAGGGGCTATTATTGTTGCAAACATAGGTACTTCTACAAGCACCAGGGACAAGCTCTGACATATGCATACTGACATACTTTACATTTTACTGCATACACATACATACACAGAAAACTGTGTGAGGTCATAACAGGAAAACTAAAGAATGTGCATCATTTCCACTAGTGCCCTCAGACTTCCTTCATCGTAGACATACAAACACCCAAACAGGCATTCAGTCATACACATAGAGGCATGCGGTATGTTATGAGCTGTGACAGTAACAATAGACAGGAAAAAGCGTGTCACCATAGTAAAACAAAGGGTATGTTCCAGTCGGCCAATATTGGCCTCATGAAGTGAATTTCACGGAGTGCATGGCCATGTCTAGTGAGATTCCAAAACATAAAGAGCATGTACGATTAGTCCGAAGGCTAATCATACATCATACATAAGCTACGCAAAATCGTGTTCAAAATCACATTGCCAATTATGAACGCGATTTTGCATAGCTTTCAGTGAACTACGGCTCTGTGTAGTAAAAAAAGCAGGTGATGGAGATTTACTATTAATCACAAAACCGGCTTTACTGACGAGATGCACATGAAAATCGCATTTGATTTTTTTGCACAGCCCTAGGTAGTGTAAAACAACACCCTTTTTACCTTGTCAAACTCAACTCATTTTAGTGCATGTTCCTTTAAATGCTAATAAGCTTTGCTCACCCCGCCCCTCTCTTCCGTGAGCCGTTCTCATGAGACTGTTTACTTTAGCCACAAAACTTGCTAACTAGCACATTATTAGGAAATGCGATTTGAAAAGATTCATTACAAAACATTATACTCACTTCTTGTAGGTGAGGGAGGGACGCTTTGAACAAGAAGTAATTTATGTATTCATTCTCTTCAAAAACAAATGTATTCCACTGCGTCTTCAGCGGCTCAGTTGTCAGGAGTAAATGATGACTGCTATATTCATTATTACATCAAACAACAAAACACCTCAATCGCTTAGGAGACATTCTTGTCTATGTCCCTGCTCCGGCGTCCAAACAATGGCGGACTGGTGATGACAGGTCACTCAGGGCGGGTCTAAGGGAAAACGCTAGTGTCAATCAACAATCGGGGGAGGGGCCTGTGTCTGTGTTGACATCAACAGACAAGGTATCTGAGAATGGTTGATATGAGAAAAGGGAAATGACTTTAAGTGATAAAAAAAAAAACACTGGGTGGATCTTTATCATTATAGGGTGGTTGTGTACACACACTGCCAACACACATTTCAATTCAAACAACTTGTAAAAGTGCATTTTGCATCCAATGACCCCTTTAAAAAAACAAGTTAATTCTTCATTCTACCTGAAATGGAGTATGTGACCCCCTTTAATGGCATTATTATGATCATGGGTTGCATAGTCATTTATCATTTAATGTAAGGGTTTTAATTTATATTAATTTAAGCATATAAAATATAATTTTGTATGTAAATCTGTATTTTATTTTTATATGAAACAATGATTTTTATATTAAACAATGTCACGTAACGTACATTTACCATAGGAAAAAACATATTCGGTGACCAAAAACTTGTTAGTTAGCTAGAAAAATTAAATCTACAGAGGAGCATTTTGTTAAAAATATGCACCATATAACATATTCTTTATCATTTTTACTGTTTTACAGTGTTTAATTTGTTTGAATAAATCTGTCAAGTTTTTATGACATCCACTATTTAAATGTTTATATTACAAATTGGAGTAAAACAAATTGGAGTAGAAATGTAATTATGTAATTGTAAAGTTGGTATTATAACTTTGTTTAGTGATGGTGCATGATAATCTGGGTGATCCAGTATTGTAATAGAAATTTAGCGTTAAGCCTTGACCCAGATGCGTTTTTTTTTTAGTGTCATTTCAGACTTCTACCAAGCTGTTTGAGGTCTTATTAACTTCCTCCCCCTGAAAATACATCAAGGTGAAATATTTATATGTGGCAGAACTTTTGTTTTTTACTTTAAATAATTTGCAAGACTTTGACATTTCCTGTGATCTATTACTGGATTGAGACTATATATGAATATTTATCCAAGATTCTGTCTGATAAACAAACATGGTTGAGATCTCTTTCTCTAATTTAGAGTTAAAATATGAAACTTACCCAGATCTGAAATACTTGTGATTAAGACTTGTGTATAGAGTCACGAAAAGCAAAGATCGCATGTGTTTATTTTTCAGAAAGTACCAGTAACTTGCTTTCTCAGTATCTGATTCTTTCATTGCTTGTTTGTGAATACTTTAACCAATGACATCCAGATCTCTCTTTCTGTCTGCGCTGCATCAGTGATTCCAGCATGTGACAGTGCTGGTCATGAGTGACTCGGTGCTTCTATTCATTCAGTCTGTTATTGTGCGCAGTTTACAGTTCCATCATTTCAGTTTCAAAACAATTGTTTCAAGTGTAGTGCAACCTGTTCATTTTAGATCAAATTTAATTTTCAAGTTCAAATTATTTTTCTGGCTTTTGAAATTTGCAGACAGATAGATCTAATGGAAAAAGCCCTAAACATGTCTCTATAAATTTAATATTACATGATGTTAGAAACGGTGCGGCAGCATTGTTGCCTGTTAAAAGCACCAAAGTTATAAACTATATCTAAACAATAATTATAGCAGGAACCACATAGAAATGGCGTGAAAGCACAAACAAAAAGACTGATATTTTTATAGGCCTACAATAAAGTTTATTTTATTCCGTGCCTTTTACCAAGGATATAAAACTCTACACCTTTGCGACGTTACTTTTTTCTCTTTTTCTATAATGACAATAATTGAATGTACTGAAGGATCTGTGTGGGTGATTCAGTGTTTTTTTGCCTCTGACATGTTTGTATGAGCGTGTGCAGGTGCACGTGAGCGCATGTACAGGATTGTTGCCGTATTGCAGAACATTGCATAACACTCTGTCAGAGATATTGATACACGACTCAGATTATCAAAGCTCTCTATCTCATCTGCATAAAGATAGACAGACAGATGAAAAAACTAAGATAAAAGAACGACTGATTTTGCTCTGGGTAGATGATAAGTACTTAAAATGACAAAGATACTGACAAGAGTGAAGGTTTGTGAATAGTGCATGTGCACATTTCATAAAGGTTGACTGCAGCTCAGTGTGTTTAATTAAAGATTAAATGTGTTTGCAACTTCTTTTCTTTTTTCTCTCTTAGTTATTTGATTTGATATTGTTCCCCTTTAATATGTTCCCTTCATAACAACTCTTTGAATATTGCACACATATACAGTAGTACTTCCGTGACCACTGTAAACTTTTCCACAAAAGTGCAATTTTACAAATGATATGAACTTGTATGAAATCAATTGTATGCACGTTTTAAATGTGAAGTGCATCATTCTAGAAAGAATAATAATGGTCAGTCCAACAAGTATAAATAAGAGCACAATTGTTATTGGCATAATTTGAAGCTGTTTCTGTAAGAGTGTTGCAGTGCTTAGGATTTGGGCTCCTAAAAAGGCTGTTAACGCCTCCTCAAAACATTGCAAAATCTTTGGGGAGATTGTGCAGGGAAAACTGGGTCAGCTGCTACTTGCGAGTATGTCAGTAGATTTGGGGTTTATTGTCATTCTTTCTTTTTTTATATATAGAAACACACATATACTGTGTAACAAATGATGACACCATCCTACAGGTTATTCTCTGTTTGTATGTTCTGATACACACATGCTGCACACACACATTCACCTTTTCCTTAGGTAATGGGGATTGATAAACAGATTTTTTTCCCTACTTGACAGAGAGACAACAACAGCAAAGAAATAAACAGGATTATCAAGCAAGGAAGCACATAAATCTGTTGCAGATGTATGTTTTCAGTATGCTTGGTGAAGCTCACAAAATTGTCAAAATTTAGCAGCCCTTTTTTTAAAATACACCTGTCCATCTGATGAATTTTTGACGAATAATTTATGTCATAAATAATGGCTACATATATTAAAGGGGACTTTTAAAATCTTTTTTTTATTATTAGGCTAAATGCCATATACACTCACTTTAAGCAATCTATTCGAAGCATGTCTAAGAAACACCAGGGGTTTAATCCATTTACCTTCCCTTTCCAAACTCTTGTTTTTATTGAGTCAGATTTTGGCTTCTCGGGATTGTGCTGATCATGTGTCAAGTTTGGACTTTCTTTTTGAAAGATATACAGCATCATATGATGCAGGAGGAACCAGGATGAGTGTGAACTGATTAATGGCACAGGTCTAAAAATAAAAGCCTGAGAAAGGAAGGGTGGATTTAAGCTTTATATAAAGGTCAAGAGCAGAGATGAAGATGATTTTTTACACTGGTAAATTATTCACTATATCTGATTATAACAGACAGGCAGTCAAGAGTGAGAAAGGGTCACCTGTGTACTAGATCCTCAGAGATACAGACCAGGCATGCATATTTATACATATACACGCAAGTGTGTTGTAAAAAATAAATCGATAAAAATACCAACTACTACCAGAGTGGAACCAGTAATGTCTTAGCAGTTTTTTTTTAAATTCCAATCGGAGAGCACCAGAGATTATAACGTAATCTGAGTGATTGTTCTGCCTCGCACAGTTCCGCTCGTCTGTGTTTGAACTAATGCTTGCCACATCATGTGAGTACACTGTCCTTCTTCTGCATCTATGTTGCCACTGTAACTAGGTAACGACTCAGAAAGAGGAGACCCTTGCTGGTACCTTTGTTTTTCGTACAACAGACCACAATATTATGCTCCATGTGAACACACATTTATAATATCTGGAGAAAGCTATCCATTAACATTCCCATTAATCTCAATGGCAGTTTCTCAGCTGGCCATATCCCCCTGGAACCATACTAACCAGACAAACTCTGAGTCCTTGGCAGACACAGTCAGATGCGCATATTTTTCATAGTGCTCTCTAGTGGTAAAATGAACTTTTAAATAGGTGCTTGTGTCCCAAGTAAAGTCATACCAGAGAAGCATTTCACCTTTAAATGCATTTTAATGCATGTCTTTTTGAAGAAATTGGCTTTATTTTCAGTTGTTTGTTAATGGCAGAAGTTTAGGTATTGGGATCTGATGATATGCTCTTGAGATTAACTGTTTCTGTAATGTATTTTTACATTACCGTTCAAACGTTTGGGATTAGTATGATTTTTTTAATACATATTTTTAAAAATGTTGTGAAAGTCTCTTATGCTCACCAAGGCTGAATTTATTTCATCAAAAATGCAATAAAACTGTAAAGTTATGAAATATTATTATTAATTTACCTGTTTTCTGTTTGAATTAATTTCTAAAATGGACTTTATTCCTGTCATGCAAAGCTTTTCAGCAGCCATTACGTCAGTCTCAGTCTTCTGAGAGTCCCATAGGGATCATTCAAATTGTTATTATTGATTCCTGATTATTATCAATGTTGAAAACGGGTTATGTGGAAACCATAATACAGTACATGTTTTTCAGGATTCTTCGATAAACAGACAATTCAAAAGAACAGCATTAGTCTTTTGTAAAAGTATACATGCACATGTCTTTACTGTTACTTATGATTAATTTGATGCATCCTTGCTGAATTAATCATGTGTATCTGTATATAACGATAGTACAGGTATAGTTGATCATCATAA
The DNA here is from genome assembly GCA_018155175.1 of Sinocyclocheilus anophthalmus. Classification (NCBI taxonomy): domain Eukaryota; kingdom Metazoa; phylum Chordata; class Actinopteri; order Cypriniformes; family Cyprinidae; genus Sinocyclocheilus; species Sinocyclocheilus anophthalmus. The sequence goes on from JADLZN010007093.1 coordinate 221,178, forward strand.
CCTGCTCAGATGTGGACATAAACATGCTGTACAGTCAGCAGTTGGATTAGATCAGCATCTGGATTGCTCTTGATCATCTTTAGCCTTATTTTTCATCTTCAATCATTCCAAATCACTGGGTGTGTGTTTCTATATGTGCGTGCGTGAGCTAAATCATTACGTATTTGAACCTATAATGTATTGTTCTGGTTTTCATGATAACATAAGCCTAACAATAAACAGAAACAGTTGGGTTTAGGGCAATATAATGATGTGCAGGTGTGTTTGTGAGTGTGCATATCTGCTTTGCGTGTGTTCCTTGGCTTAATCAAACAGTTTTTTGTCTCCAGAAGATGGCGCTGTGTGCATAGTGTAGAATTTGCCAAAATCTTCTCCAATGATTTAATATAGAAAATAAGACAAGAACACACAAATGTCTGTCTATTTAGTACACAAACTCAATCCCAATGCCTGCATGGATGGATAGAGGAATGATTATATTTGTGAGGGCATCCTCGCTATTTAAAAGGCTAATGAATCATGTTTTGATTTAGATCTAATAATGTCAGCAGATATGTTTAAGGGTTAGTAGTTGTGGTAGTGAGTTACAACCATCGCTGCTGCTCACTAGCATTGTATTTTGAATGCTGGTGTACTAGCCAGGCTTCTTAACTTTACCAGCAAGGATGACCTGCATTTTTTGCATGACTATGCTGACCAGTTTGAACTAGCATTTATCTTCATGCTGGTGTAAACTGGTCTTTCTCTGGGCAGTACGGCCACACACTGCAGCACACACAGGAAGCCATTAGGAGTCAGTGTAAGTAGACACATACATCTATCTTCTTTCTCTCTATTTTCCCAATTCTCTTTCTTTCACGCTTTGAAGACCACATGAGTTATATGTTATCCATACCTCTCCACTGGGCTACCCCTTTTTCTACCTTTGTTCTTTCCCCTGCAGCAGTTAAATAACATGGTGTGTGGAAGCACCCAGTTTCAGGCTATTTGCAGTGTGTGTTAGTTAAACAAGAGCTCTTGAAGTTGCCAGTTGAGTGTGTGCTGTTTTTCATTATGGAGTGGGGTGAGCAGAGGAATGCTCTTATAGCACTCCCCACTCTTTCAACCCCTCACCCTCTCATTGCCCCCTTGTTTCTCTCTTTGAACTTCCCCTCTTCTCATTTTGCGTCTTTCATGTGTTCTCCACCATCTCACATCTCCGCATGTCTCTGTTCCTCACGTCTCACTGTGTGTTTGTGTGTGCAGCTGTGATTTCTCAACAGTCATATTTGCACCTACATGTGAGGAAACGTGTACTACTGTACCTAGAATTAAAAAAATATATAACAGCCTATACATCAGTACAAGCACTGCCTTTAAGGCAACAAGATAAAGGTATAGCTCACAAAAAAAATGAAAATTATCATAATTTACTCATCCTCATCTTCAATTTTCTTTCTGCAATGCCACACAAAAGAGAATATTTTGAGAAATTTCAATTTTGAGTAAACTAACCCCTTTAATACAGATCAACAAAGTGATTTTTTTTTTAGTTGTGTTTAGTCTATTTGTTCAATATTTACTTGAACATTGAAAAGAGTGAATGTGAACACTGAAGAAAGATAGTATAAAATCGGTTATATTGAGCTACTTTAGCACTTAAAATGGTCACTCTAAAGTTTGAAGTTTTTATCTGTTCTTTTTTATTCTTTATCCCAATATGTCCTACTTTGGATCTTTTGGTGATGTTATGCCCTTTTGTTCCTTCTGCAGCTTTTGTTAGAGTGTGTGTGACTGAAACAGACTGTCAATAGCAAGATAAATGGAAATCTTTTTTCAGCATAGATTTGTCTTCTCTCCGCCTGCTCTCATTCTGCTTGTCTTTTCTTTTTCTTTGGTGAGGTAGATCTTTTGATACTCTTCACATACAAGGTCAGATAACTAAGTCACCAATCAAACTACTCAAAAACTTTGCTTACTTTTCTGAACAAAATCCCCTCCCTCAAGCATGCACACAAGGATAATAAAGGCACATAAAAAGAAAAGAATTCCATTGACCTTCAGTGAAAAGAAATAGGATCAGAAGTGGGTTGAGTCCTGCATAGTACAGAACACACATACTCCAATAAGGTCAGACAGTCTCTTTTTTAAAGAAGTAATTCATCCCAAAAAATGTAAATGATTTACTCACCAAGAAACTCAATAATAATAATAATAATACGTGAACATTAAGTCCATTATTCACGATAATCTTCAGCTCCAGTGAGCAGTTAAGATTCGGGGTCAGTAAGATTTTTTTCAGTACTATTGAGAAGTATTATTACAGTGTAAAACAGCTGTTTTCTATGTTAGTATATATTTTAAAAATCTAATTCAGTCCATTGATGGCAGAGCTGAATTTTCAACAGCCATTAATCCAGTCTTCAGGTTCACATGATCCTTCAAAACTCATTAAAATATGCTGATTTGGTGCTCAGGATTTTCTTATAATAAGTGTTAAAAACAGTTGTGCTGCTGAATATTTTTGTAGAAACCATGATGCAGTTTTTAGGGTTGTTTGATATGTACAAAGTTCAAAAGAACAGCATTTATTTGAAATTGAAATCTTTTGATACATTATAAATGTTGTTAACTTTTATCATTTGTATAAACTATTTTGTGGTGTTTTTTTTGTCATTTTTTAAACTTAACATATTTGGTCACAATGACCTGTTGTTCTGTTAAAACCTGCATGAAAAATTCCTACTTGTATCCCACTAACGAAATAAAATAATTGTTAATAATGACATAATTTCCCTTTTTGGCCAAACTATCCCTTTAAGAAAGTTCTCCAAGAGTCTGTAAGATACAGCACATTCAGACCATTTGACTATCTCTCTCTCTCTCTCCTCATCTCTCTCTTCCCCACTCTCTCTCTCTCTCTCTCTCTATATCTATCTCTCTCTCTCTCTCTCTCTCTCTTCTCTCTCTCTCTCTCTCTCGCCTCTCTCTGTGTGTGTGTGTTGTTCCTATTATGGCATCTGGAAGGGCAAGATTGAGCATGCAAGAGATACAATCCTTTAGAAAGTACTTCAGTGTCCATCACTTTTCTCTCACACTCATACTCATGCACACAATCTTAAACTGTGATAAACGAAATCTCAAGAGTCCCGAGTGTCTAAGTCTAGCAAAGTCATGAGAACAGGAAATTACCTCGATTCTGATTTTGCCCCCAAGTGTGACCTCAAGCAAACAGCTTGTGTTCACTGTTCATGCAAAGAACAGTGGACCAATGTGTGGTGTTGTGAGAGTGCTACATATTTTCAGTACGTCTACAGGGACACAAGGGGGGAATATCCGGCCATAATCCTGATGCTCGGGCTTAACTAGGGCTGAATTGAAGTAATTTAGTGTGATTCTCAGTTTGACTGCTTTATGGCACTGGGCTTGTTGTCACCTGGGTAGTTACAAGAGTCAAACAGAAGGGGGTTGGGCAGGGAATCATTTGAAAGCAGGGAGGTTGAATGGATAACAATAGGCAAATTGAATAGAGTTGAACTTCTGTGTATCGAGCTTCCCTGAAAGAGGTGGTGTGACGTGTGTTGCATTGTATCTGCAGATACTGAGACCCTGATATTGTCTTTCCCCAGAGATGTTAAAGGGATTAGTTCACTTAAAAATGAAAATGGCAACATCACTTATTCACCCTTTTGTCTTTAAAAACCTAATTATACTGGTTTGGAATGACATGAGGGTGAGTACATGATAACAGAATTTAAATTTTTGGTAAACCACCTCTTGTACATGCCTACTGTGATGTCACTCCATATGTAACCACTCAAGAACTTGTTTAATTGCAATTTTTTTTGTCATATTCTCTAATTGTTGCTAGTAAATCACTTGAAAATGAGTGTGCATGTGTGTCTTTGTGTCCATCTGTTCTGCTGTATTGCAGCTGCTTGACCCACACCCTCAGTCCTGGCTCCTGATTGGCTGATGAGAACCATGTCTGGAAAAGCTAGTTTAGGCCCCTTATGAGGATTCACATCTAAAACCTGGACTGGACTTTCTTTAAGACTGGAATAGAGCCGTGATTGGACTTGCAGTGTTTTAAAGGGGTCATATTAAGCAATTTCAATTTTTCCTTGCTCTTTGGAGTGTTACAAGCTGATTGTGCATAGATAAGATCTGTAAAGTTGCAAAGACTAGTGTCTCAAATCCAAAGAGATATTCTTCATTAAAGTTAAGACTCTGCCACGCCCCCCTAAAACGGCTCGTTCTAACACGCCCCCACTTGTCTACCTCACTATGTGGAAAATTTGCATAATGCCGCCCAAATGTGCACGCAAAGAAAGAAGGCGTGGTTTCAGTAACCGCAGTTAGTGTTGAAGCAGCATGTCAGGGAGACGCTGTGTGTTTCTAAGCGAAAGCAAAAGCACTTTATTTGGCCTTCCGGAAGTAGATGCATTTAGGAATCTTTAAGATTACTTACAACAGAACAGCAACATGCAGGCATGCATTCTGACATAGGAGATTGAGTTCAATTCAGACTTTGCTATGAGAATCTGGTGCTTCTGAATCAGCTACTGTTTTTTTTTTAGTTTAAGTATTTGTTATTGACTGTTCAAATGCGGGGTTTTGTGCATTGTGTGTGTGTGTGTGCGCGCGCGAGCGAGCGAGAGAGAGAGAGAAGAGAGAGAGATGCATGTGTGTGTGTGTGTGTGTGTGTCTTAACCGTGGCTTGTGTACTGCAAACACATTCCAGCTTCATCACTGTGTCTGTCACGTGACTTTGTTCCCCTTTCGGCTCTGTCTTTACATTTATTTTGAAAGATGACGCTCGCGATTATGGTAAGGGTCGTTACATTTCAGACGAGTGCTTGCGGTGTTCGTCCCAAATACAATGCACTGGGTCAGCTGGCCAATAAGAACAGACTGCGCTTGTCGGAAGGAGGACTTTGTAGAAAACGAAGCGTTGAGAGAGGCGGGGCATAGAGGACAAACAGTAATGTACAGTATTTGAAAAATAATTTTTTGAACATTAAGGCATGTCAACATATTCACTGTACAACCAATCCAAAATAAGATTTTAAAAAAGCATCATATGACCCCTTTAATTTGTGTCGGTCTTGCATTGATCTTTGACACAAACTGTATAATTGAATCCATTCAGCCATGCCAGCTTATAGTTGGGATCCACTGTCCATTTTTGTTAGAAGACAACACACAGCTATTGGCACAACTCCGGGATATCATCTGGACAGGTTTCAAACCTCCAGCCTCTGGCCAAGCCTTTTATCTCACAGACACGTTTGCTTTCGCTTTGCACCTGGACTGTTTTTTCAAAATTCCTCAGTTGATGGATTGAACTGGATTGTTCATTGTGCTTGCAAGGCAGTTGCGTTTTTAGAAAATTCTAGATTTTTATTTTAGCCAACAAATGTTCACCATATGTTTGAGTGACCTTTGATGTTATTTGTGTGTGTTAAATTAATTCAATATGGTTCAAATGGTTCATCTCAAAAATCGATGCAAAGGTTAATTGTTAATTTAATTTAGTGGTAAAGCGCCCTTTTTGTACCTCTTGTATCACTCAAGGGGTCAGGGTTTGGCTGAACACCATGGCCCTGTTAGCCCCTGCTGGTAGACGCCATACTGTAGCTTTACCATCTAGCTGAAAAATATGCTAGATGGAGTATTTTTTTCTCTCCTAGCAACTACTCTAATTGTAGCCATTTTACCAGTGGGTGTTTTAGGGCTCTTAAAAGCATGACTTTTCTGTATATTTTCACTGCCTGTCTGCTGCCTGTGCCATCACAACTCATAAATGAAGAGATTTCAGATCGCATGCTTTTGTAGGCAGGTGCCATTGAGATGAATAGGAATTATAATGGCAGGCTTTATATTCACCTTTAAGCTCATCATAATAATGTGATCTAATTTGGATATAAATTCAAATTTGTAGGGAAATAGAATTGGTCCAAAAAGAAAAGAGAGAGAGGGAATTGTTTTTAAGCAGAAGTCTGATGAACTTCTCCTTTTACTTTTGAATCTTGCATAAATACACAGTGAAATGAATAAAACCTTACAACATTTCTCATTCCCAAACAAGATTATTTTGTTTATGAAGTTTAAATGTATTATAGTTTCCTCAAAAATATTAAGCTGCCTAATAAATGTTTCTTGAGCAGCAAATCAGCATATTAGAATGTTTTCTGATGGATCATGTGACACAGAAGTCTGAAGTAATGATGCTGAAAATTCAGCATTGCCATCACAGGAGTTAAGTATATTACAGTTACAGTTATTTAACTGTAATAATATTTTAAAATCGCCTGTATTTTGATCAATGTGCAGCATTTGGAACCGTGAGCAGAAATAATTTCTTTTTAAAATTGACCTTTATACCGCATGGTAGTATTTAATGTACTGCTTTAATTTGATTATTTACAGTAACACTAATTGTTTACATGATCAAGATGGATTCGAAAAATACCTGAAATTACCCTCTCAAAAGTAAATGTCATAGCGCGGAAGAATTTGATGTACTATGCCAAATAAGATTTTAGTGGTACTAAAGTAGGCTAGTTGTCTTATGCTATTATTTCGTATTTGTGTTTATAATTTTTTATTGTCATTTTTTATTTTTTATAAACTTAAATGGATGGAGAATGTTCTTTGACCAGTTCTGTATGTTCGCCTCCACCTGCCCTGACCACCCTGGTTTTCCACACTCTTCGTACAAACTTTGTCTTCTGGCTCTCTCTCTCTCGGTCTTCAATGGCATACCTCTGCCTTCCCACTACTTAGAGACAAAGTGTGTGTTAGAGAGAGAGAGTGAGCATGTGGCACTGAAGAGCCTTTTGAGCTTTTCCCCTCACAGTGAGAAATCACAATAAAGAGAGCGAGAGAGAGAGAGAGAAAAAGCAAACCCCCCCCTACAGTTGGACTTTTCCCAGACTTGAGTGCTGGAATGGATTTCCTCTGATACTTTGGATGTCACTTCACAACTGTGGAGTTTATGCACAGAAGGGATCTTTAAAGTTTTGTTGACTGAGCGTGTGTATGAGAGGCGTGTGTGTGACAGCAGCGTGCTAGGAGCTATGTCAGGTGTTACACGGAAAGGTTCTGGGAGACCAGGATATTACTACAGACTCCTGGGTCGAACGAGGCTACAGAGACAGCGCAGCCGCTCCAGGAGTAGAAGCAGAGCCACGAACAATAGGGGTAAACATCTAACTTTACTACATTGTTTCTGAAATATTCCCTCCGACCTTTTAAAATACTTTTACGTGTTGTTAATGGTGCAGTATATATTAATATTTCCCATAACAGTTACATTTGTCACACTTACCTGCAGTATGTTAAGTTTGTGTGTGAGATTTCTGTTGTTGCCACAGTAGTAAAACATCATAACAGCCCGTCTTTTAGAGTGCAACTGCCATAAACACGGTTATTACCACATTGTTTATGACAGCACTCTTCTGAGTACTTCACTTTTTAGAAAAGCTTTTTAAACTTTATTTTAATTCTGAATAAGAACATCATTGAATGAATGAACTCTAAGAAATATAACTCACTTTAATTTGCACAATTTTTTAGATCTCAAAAACTGTATGCAAACACTTCCTTTTTAACCATGAACCAGAGTTGCTATTAATGTGTTTCTGTTCGAATATTGTGTGTGTTAATGAGGAAAAAATGTGAATGATGCTCAGATATTGTTGTCTAATCACAGTTTGTCAGTTGTCGAAGTGTGAGTCTGTGCTTTAGTAGTGGGACTTTTTTTGGAGATTATATTGTTGGTGGAAGTAGGTGACTGTTTTTGTATATCATTAAAAAGTAATTGACACATTCACTCAGCCAATTCATTCAAAAACAACTAATTCATGCAGTAACTAAGTGCCACTACTCTATGTTTCTTGGCAATGCTGAAAGACTGATTCTTGGACTTTGGAAGTATTTTCTTTTGTTTTAATATAATATCAAATTTGACAAATGTATTTATTCATAACGAAGACATAGTACTGAGATGTGAAGTAAAGTGTTAACTTCTGTTTCATAGAAATATTGTATAAAGCAACATCAACATGAAGCGATCAAGGTGGCCTCATGTCTGTGGCCTGTGGCTGTTTTGACATTCAGTACAAAAGCATGTATTTAATGCTAAATGTTTTATTTTTACATATAATTTCTGAATATTATGTTTGTTTCTATCTGATCTTGAGTAATTGGTTAAAGGGGTCATATGATGTTGCTAAAAAGAACATTATTTTGTGTATTTGGTGTAATTAAATGTGTTTATGCGGTTTAAGGTTAAAAAACACATTATTTCCACATACTAACATTAGTGTTTCTCCGCTATGCCCCGCCTTTCTAAAACGCGTAAATTTTTACAAAACTCATCGTTCTGAAAAAGCGAGGTGTACTGTGACTGGCCAGCTATCCAGTGCCTTGTGATTGGCCGAATTCCTCAAGCGTGTGACGGAAATGTTACTCTCATACCAAATTGTGATGCCTGCGGCAACCACATGTGATGACCCCGGCTGGACTCCGCTTCGTCCACAGTGAAAGTCGATCCGGCGATCCACCGCGCAAAGTTGATGTATTCCCTCAGCAAACAGCACGGATCAGCTCCAGGCATGACGAAACGATATCGTCCTCTTTTGAAAGGCCAAAAAAGTAGTTTCGCTTTCACAACGAAGCACACAGCGCCTTCACGACATGGCGGCAGCAACAATGCTACAGTGAGAATAAAAGTTACGCCTTCTTTCTTTGCGTGAACATTTGGATGGCGTTATGCAACTCTTCCCAGATAGTGACGTAGATATGTGGGGGCGTGTTAAACGAGGCGTTTTAGGAGGGTGTTGATGAGTCTTAACTTTTATAAAGAATTTCTTTTTGGATTTGAGACTTTAGTCTTGCAACTTTACAGATCTTCTTTATGCACCAATGAGCTTGTAACACTCCAAAGAGAAATTAATTTTTTTTATCGCATCATATGACCCCTTTAAGTTCCCTGTATAAGAAACTTAGCCACTTTTTCAGTTTAGTGTTATTTGTAACACCTAAGTATCACCGGATAAAACCACAGAAGCCGTAAAGTTAGTTAACGAGCCCTCACGCAAGCGGGTGGAGTGAGCACCTGTTTGTGTTGAAGTGGTTATTATCAGCTGTAACTTTATGGCTTAACAACAAGACAGGTGACCAGCCACAAGTATTGAACCTGATACACCAAACGCTCATACTCTCACAATTTTCCAAACCAGTCAAGCCCATGAAATCCCGTCTTCAGATGGCCCAACAGCTTCTGCTCTATCTCTTTCTTTCTCTCTCTCTCACACCACACACACACACACACACACACACACAAGCCTAACGCACTGAGTAATTTCAGATGTGATGGCTAAGAATGGCTTCTTTAAACTCTCATCCAGGTCTAGGCTCCTAGGGCTCCTTACACCGGGGTCCGATTGGATCCCTGCTCTTCAAACTTATTCTCCTGAGGAGATCGATTCATGAGTCTAGGTGCTTTGCGATGGGGCTTTGTAATGGCACAGCTGTTTTGGGGACTTAGCAGGCTCAAGGTGACATCACTGTGGTAAACTTTTGAGTTTGAGTAAAAGGTTTGAGAAAACAGAAGCAGTGACTTAAGAGAGGTTCTAACATTCAGGATAGATGTCTTGAACTCAGTATGTTTGTTTAGTTGCTTGAATGATAATGATATTTTCTGTTCAGTAACATGAGGGTTTTACTTTATCAAGATTTTTGTTTGACAGCAAGAGAATCAGGAAGTTTTCCAGTGGGATGATTGTCGTAGAAGATTTTGCATGTTTTGTGGGTGTGGATCTACTTAACTGTCAAGCTGTATGTTAAAAGATCAGTTCTTGTTTACAGTTCTGCACTTATTCATGTTAAGTAGGGATAATATTGCAATGTCTATTAGGGTTGGGTGATATGCTCCATTGTCATACCATCCTATCGTCAGCTTGTGAGATCTTCATGGTACGGCTAGAAGCAGCCTAATGTTAGTATAATCTATTAACTAAACATGTCTTTTTAGTCAAGTAGCGTATGGATGTCATATTTTTAATATGACTAAATTTGTATTTAAAGGGATAGTTCACCCAAAAATGAAATTTCATGAATATTTACTCACTCACTTGTCGTTCCAAACATGTAAGACCTTCGTTCATCTTCAGAACACAAATTAAGATATTTTTGATGAATTCCGAGAGCTCTCTGACCCTCCCATAGGCAGCAAAGATCCTAACACGATCAAGGTCCAGAAATGTAGTAAGGACGTCATTAAAATAATCGATGTGACATCAATGGTATAACCGTTTATTCGACAATTCTTCTCCTCCGCGTCACCCTATAGCGTCATTTTGGGGAGTATCACATACGTAAACAACGTATGCTGTTCTGTGTCAGCAGCACCGTACGCAGATACGCTGTTTTTACGTTGTTTACGCTTTGATCTGAACGTAAACAACGTATTCCGCACACATACCTTGCATACCTTATTTATGTATTTGATACTCTCCAAAATGGCACCAGGGTGATGCGGAGGAGATGAACTGTTGAATAAGTATTAATTTTTAGTTTTTCTCTTGTGCGCACAAACGTGTTTCTCGTAGCTTCGTAAATCCTGGCTGACCCACTAATGTTCACATGAATTATTTTAAAAAAACGATTCCGTACTACCGTTCTGAGCCGATGATGTTTTTAATACATTGCTGTCTATGTAGGGTCAGAGAGCTCTCGGAATTCATCAAAAATATCTTAATTTTTGTTCCAAAGATGAACGAAGGCCTTACAAATTTTGAACAACATGAAGGTGAGTAATTAATGACAGAATTTTTCATTTTGGGTGAACTATCCCTTTAACATGATCACAATTTAATAAAAACATTGTAAGCTACTAATTATACTGCGTGCAGCTCCCTCAGTTTATTTCGCACTATGAAAACCCGCAATAACCTTTGCATTATCAAAGAACATACTCCTGGTCCTCCTTAGAGTGCACAGTTATGCATTTTTAAAATCATCCCGTTGTGTAATCTTACACAATTCTTATACTTCATTGCACAATACATCTGCCTGTTGTTGTTTATCCTGAGAGAATTCGCACGAGAGCAGAATTCAGTCAGCAAGCGCTCACACTGACAACAAAACTCATCTGAACGCCTCTAATTGGCCAGTGCCTTCATAAACTCAACAGAATCACGTGTGATTGGTTATACCGCGCAACACTGTAAAAACTCTTAAAAGAAATATGATGGGACAAATAAGCCCTAATATTAATTAGATAATACTAGCCTAATAATAAATTTTTTTTTATAATATAGTAATAATCGTCTTGATATCATCAAGGGCATCAGCCACAACGTTATTTATGCGTTATACTATATCGTCTATCGGCACAACCCTAATGTCTATGTGTGCATGGAACATCACTGTTAGTGTTACTATTATTATTATTATTTCTTATTTATCTTGTCCTCCAGTAAGTAACCAGTATTTCAAAGAGTGAGTAATAAAAAGTAAAACATACACACTCATTATTCTCGTGTGAAGGTGCACGTCACCGGTGGGATCATGCAAATTGAGTGTACAGGGAACAGAATTATGAGCTTTGTTATCTGCGGTGCTTGTTTTGGTTCTGCTGACTGATAGCTTATCAGTTCATGCATGAAAGAAGATAGCATCACTTTGGATCTGAATATTCAAATACTGCACCAGTATGAGGTAATGGCGCCTCCATGAGCTCAACTCTATTACACAACCAATTACACACACACACCTTACATGGCGTGGATAAACACCCATACTGTAATTACCTTGTTTAAACTCATGTTTGAGAACATGCATAGGACTGGAGAGAAAATTGTAGCCTGTGTATTTACGTCCAGCACAGCCAGCTGCATGTGTGTTTGTGCAGTGTTCTCTGTCTAGCTCTCCCTTCCTTCCTCCCCTCTGTTCATTTTTGATAATACAGCATTACATCACCACTGTATCAGCTGCTAAACGGACAACCTGTGAAACACACACACTGACACAGCTGTGTAAGGAATAACCTGTTCTGGGAACAGTACAACAGCAGCTTTTCCCATAGTCGATGCGTTTTGCTATGCTATGGTTTTTAATATCTGATTAGTAAACGCATGGGAGCGTGATTAGTGGGCTTAGCGGTGACTGACAGTTACATGCAGCTGTGGTTTTCAAATGTTTGCTCTGCATTATCTCACAGGAATGCTATGTCAGAAGATTATGGTGGAGAATGTGTTGTACTGCTGATGATGGACCAGTTTCATATTACTCTAGATACGACCAAGATTAAAACTGGGAAATTGGTCTGAGTGTCACTTTGTTGGAGCTGTGACACATTGTGTAATGGAGTCAGGGCAGACAACACTTCTTGAGCCCATTCTCACCTCCTCTACTCAACATTTCCTATCTACTGCTGTGGCCTAGTAGGTGCGTGTTATTTGATGTTAGGGGTTGGCAACATGACCAAAATATTATATCTAGGGTGGCCATAAGTGCCATTTATACGGGACACGTCCTGGCCAGGATTTTTATATTGCCTAAAACACCCAAAGTACTTTGACCAATATTGACTCTACCGGTGGCCTATGTGCAATTGACAGGACAACTTCCTGCTGCCAGGATTTTTTATATTGCCTAAACACCAAAGTACTTTGACCAATAAACTGCAGGTATTGTACATAATCAACCAATCGTGGCACGTGAGAAGATGAGGTCTACAGAGAAAGAACAAAAATGTTTGTTCGTTCATTCGACTTGAAGCACCGCTGCGCAGACCGATCATTGTATGACACCAAAGTACCACGAGAGCGATTTGAAAGCATAAGGAGCCATCTGCTCTGCTCTCTATAGCTCTCGCGAATGTCATACAATGATCGATCTGCACAGTGCAAACAGCCAAAACCTGCTATTTCAGGCCTTAGAAATCTGGCGTGTACATGTCCCATAAAAATGGCCTGTATGGTTACCCTACTTATATCACAATACGAGTAATTTTATTTCACGGCAGCGTATATCACAACATAGTTATTTTTACTTTAAATAAGGTCTTTATGATATAAAAATGTTTGATACCTTAGAAATGTCATAATTCTTGTCACCAGTGTCGATATGACAAAAAAACTAATACTAGCCTAAATAAAAAAGAAAAGAAATTCTACATACATTGTATAAAGTAATCAAATGTATAAATCACTGCGTTTTCTTCACTTGGAATTAAATATTAGTTCTTCTATAAATCAAGAGTAGTGAGAGATTTTCTCTCTTTTGGTATTTGATTAACGTGAATAGCTTTAAGAGCTTCCCGGATCAAATATACTGTTGCACACGTGTTTTCTTTCTCTGCTCTTTGGCCTAAATTACTGTGTTTACGAGGATACTTGCATTAAACGGGAATTTTTGTGTGTATTTAATCGTTCAAGGCCTATAAAGCGGCAAAAGACTCAGTTCGTTCATACTCCCGCACTCTGTTAGAACTGTCTCACGTGCGCAAACAAAAAAGCGCCCCCCCTCTCCCTTAGACAGCACTCAGAAACAGTTTCTCAGACAGAGTGCGCATATAGTGAAATTAGTTCTCTTTCACTGCTAATTGCATTTCAACATCTTAAAATGACCATGTAGCACAGCAATGTCACGTGAGTATGTAACCACGATAGAGACGATAGTCAAAAATCTCTACTGGTTGATACATTTCTACCAGTTAATCGTGTCTACTGATATATCACCCACCTCTATTTGAAGCATTGCGCCATCCCCATGTGGGCAACATGAGGTTGAATCTAGCTTTCCAATCCCATTTTTACTAGTAGCTAGTGCATGGGATTTGATGCATTGAACTCTGGTGCTCATGTGGACACTATGAGTTTGAATCTGGCTTGCAACACATTCTGATCCCAGTTCCAGTTTTTCTTCCCATCATTTCTTGTCATGTCTTTGCTATATTTTTGTTGTATGTCTCTAAAGAGCTATGGTTTAGTTAGATACATTGGGCCATGGTGCTCATGTGGGAAATAAGAGGTTCAATACAGCTCACATTACTGTCCAATTCATACCTCTTCTCATCATCATTTCTGTCAACCTTGGCTTAGTAGTTGGTGCATGTGATTTGATACATTGCACCATAGTACTAATGTGAACAATGTGAGGTTAAATCTGGCTTGCAACACTTTTGGATACTTTTCCCATTTCTTCTCCCCATCGTTTCTTGTCCTCTCAGAATTGTTGTCACATCTCTACAAAACTGTAGCTTAGCAACTGGTGCATGTGATTTGATACATTGTGCTGTAGTGCTCTCATAGGCAACTACCAGCTCCAGAATCCAGCTTCCAGCATTTTCCTGTTCCCACCTCTTCACCCCATCATTTCCTGTAATCTCTCTACTTTTCATAAAAAAATAAAACCTTTACGCATTTATAATCAGAGACAGGTGTTGTAGCACATCAAATGTGTTTTGTGATGTGGACACACAATCTGATATGATTCACTTTCTGCACCCTCAACACGGATGAGTTCATCATACTCTGTGCCGAGAAGTGAGGAAATACAGTTGCTTTACAGAATGCTGATGGGTTTGAGCCGGAATTCTGCTGGAGTTTCCATTAAACGTCACATCTCATCTATTTATACAGGAAACTAGGGTAAATACCACTTAAAAAAAATAAAAAATACTTGCCAAGGTTACAGTATGTCAAAGAGTGATCTGATAAAAATGTCTATAGTTTTCATAGGGTGTGGGTTTTACAGTTACAAGCTATAGTGTAATCCAGAGAGTGTAAACTTAACAACAGAAGATCTAGGTCAGTCTGGAAAGTCAAAACGGACAAAGAAAGAGAGTGAGAAAACGGAAAAAGAGCTTGATGAAGACAAGAAAGGCAGGAAATAAAAAGAACGAGGGAGGTGAAAGGACAACAGAGATAACAGTGATTAAACAGGCAGGGAAAAACAAAGCTTTGTCAGAATGGTCTGACAGCTGAATGTTGTGCTAGAGTCGGTCAGTCAGTGAAATATTTTTAACTAGTACATAGTTGTGTCAGTGATTTGCTATAGTTGCGTCTCCGTGTGTGTGTGTGTGTGTGTGTGTTTTATGTCTTGGAATGTCTGAGTTTTCTTCAGCCTTATGTGCAAAAACAGCTAATTCTTTTTGCTGTGCTTCCC
Organism: Sinocyclocheilus anophthalmus; assembly: GCA_018155175.1. NCBI lineage: Eukaryota > Metazoa > Chordata > Actinopteri > Cypriniformes > Cyprinidae > Sinocyclocheilus > Sinocyclocheilus anophthalmus. Next base: position 236,340 of record JADLZN010007093.1, read on the forward strand.
ACACACATATCACTTGTTCACATTCACACTCTCTGTCTCTCACTCACATTGACATCTGACCAAAATAATAATAATAGTAGAGCTAATTTGCATTAGTTGTGTTCAACTTCTCTTTTTGTTGATCTTTTAGTAACTATTGGCTTCAAAGATTTGTACTTTCAGTTGTATCCTTTCCTCTTTACCTTAGTGGAAGTGGTATTTCAATAGGTCTGGCCCAATAATATAAAGGTTTCAAGTTCACGTTGTAGTGATGATCCAGGAACTGAGCGGATACTGAGATCACAATTCAGCACTGAGCAAAGCCACTCAACCAGATTCTGCTCCAGATGGATTGGCCCTGTTATTAGTGTTCTGTAAGTTGTTTTGGGCAGAAAGCATGTGGTGAGTGGTTTGTTAATTGGATTCGCTTCAATCATGAGTAGTCTGACATACCGCAGACCCCTGTAGAGAACAGATTGAGCTCATAATGTGCCGCCTTGCTTCATCTCTGACTCTTTTACTCATTATGCACTACTACTGTTGACTTGTTTAAATAACGAATGGTCATTATACATACAACTAACCAGAAGAGATGAAATCAAATACACGTGTCTGTGTATGCTAATGCTGCATTGTTATAATGCACACACTGGACTCTTTGGAAAAAGTTGGTTGGCTAAACATAGATTTGCAACATGTTTAGAGAAAAAAAGAAAGAAAAGAAAATGGGCCTCCTGACAGACAGATGCACTGTCTCATAGTATAATGTTTTACTCTACCATTTTCAAAGAGCTGACAGGTGGGCATCTCTTTTGCGTATGTGTGCACTCTTTGCATGGCTGTTAAGTCATTCAAGCACAGTGAGCTTTAGGAGTGGATGCAGAGAGTGTTTGATTAGAAAAAAAGGAACCACACACCCTTTGCATACAAAAACCATTCATATGGTTGTTTTTTAAATAAGAGTGGCACCCCTCATATTTGCTGCAATGTTGAGATCACATGATAATGTGCCACTCATCTCAGTAATTCTACTGTTGTTGGACTTTTCCAGTTGCAGAGCAAACAAATCACAATTATTCTATGTAGTAACCTTTGCAACAGGGGTCAGTGTTTTGTCCAAGACCACTGTTGTATAAGTTGATTAGGAAGATAAATAAGAAAAAAAATATATATATGTGACAAATAAATTATGGTCTATTTTAAAGAAAACATTAAACATAACAATTATGCTTCATACAATACCAAAAATCATACTATATGTTATACATAAAGTTGCTACTGCAAAGCGAGTACAGCAAACTGTGAGTGTTCTTATGTTTGCTTATTTCTAATTCCTAATCATGGACAGACTACCTTTCAAAAGTCTGGGATGAGTGCAATTGTTGTTGTTGTTTTAATAGAAATTAATATTTTTATTTAGCAATGATACATTAAATTCATCAAAGCAATAAAGACATTTATAATGTGACTATTTCATTATAAAATAGATATACATTATTATATATAATAAATACAGGATTAGTTATTATTAATACTATAGTATTATATATTCGCTGGACCTACATTACTTGGTATTCGATCAGTGTCTGTATTTTTGCTCATAAATTGTGATTTGTTCAAGATGAGAGACTCCACATTGCGAGAACATAAAATGATGATTTAAAATGGTGAAGATCACATGAAAGGATCTTATAACTCGTTTACACGTGTCAATACATTTGTGAGGACATTTTCCAAGGTTTGGACTTTACAATTATGAGTACAATAATCCAGTTTGTCGGCATGTAACGGTGTGTTTCAGTTCTTGATGGAGTCAGGTTTTGTGGCGTTATGTGTGTTCAATCATGAGGCATGTTCCGTAACTTCACTCTCACTCTGGAATGTCCTCTACAGGAAAACCTGGAAACATTGTGTTCCAGCCCACAGCTCAGGAAGTGTGTTTTCTGACCTGTGTGTGCGCGCGCTGATAGTTGGTCTTGCTTCTGTAAGAGAGTATTCTAAGACTGGCTGAATTCTCAGCAGGTCTGAGATGTGGTTGCTATGGGAACAGCAGAGCAAGGCGATTGTCCTGTATGACCACTGGGCAGGTACCCGTCAATCATGGTGTCGGATAGGACAGCCGGGTCTAATGGAAACACATGTTCAGCTCAATGAGAGAGACAGTTATGCAGTGGTTGGGGGGTGTGTGTGTGTGTTTGTTGTTGTGTGTTGTGTGTGTGGTGGCTCTATTTCTTGCCCGCTATCGCACTGTCTCAGAGGTTACATTCATGACGCTGGTGTAAATTTAGTTTAGCCATACAAATAAATTTCAACAGCAAACACGTTTTTATCGGCATCTAAGGATAAATGAAATAAATTGCTGTTTGACATCTCTGACTGAAAAACTCGACCTCTGGTGAAGGACTTTTATTTTTATTGAAGTAAAAGTAAAACTTTGTACATCAATAAAGCAGAAATGTATTCCTTTTTTTTTTGACTAATATGTCACTGAAAATGACCGTGGTACAGTTTTTCTTTGACATGGCACCATGGTAAAAATTTTCTATTTAAATAGTGAGAATAAATTATATAATCATATTTAAAATTCTAAAAACGTGTATGTAAAAACTATTTGTGCCATGTTTTGTCAAATACTTCATGGTAATATAAATAAATAAATAAACAAACATTGTAATCATATCATAAATTCAAAATTTGTATTTAAATGTATATTTAAAAAATCCTTTTGTCATATTTTTGCCAAATAATTTTAATGAAGTTTAATGAATTCATTTTCTCGACATGGCACCATGGCAAAATAAAAAAGAATGTTTAATTCAATTTAAATTTAGAATATTTCTATTTAAATAGTGGAAAAATAATATAATAATAGTTAATTCTAAATGTATATTTCAAAATAATTTGTGTGCAATATTTTGTCAAATACTTTGTGGTAAACAAACAAGCAAATAAATTAATACATAATAATAAAATTCCCCTACATTATCCCCCCCCCCCACCCACCGTATAGAATTCCAAAAATGCATATTTCGCTCTCACATGCGCATATAAAAAAAAAAAAATACCACCACACTGACACGCACACGTTTGCAACAAACCAGACCATTTTATATGTGAACCCATGTAATGTTCCACCCCCTGAATTAATTTTACCTTTAACAATCTTTTATGATGAAAATTAGCAGCCCTGTTTGATGCACATATGCAGTGTAATCAGTCCTAAACCAAAAACATCTGACATGTAGTTGGTAAATAAATCAATGTTATAGATTACAGATAAGTAAATGTTGTCTTTATAAAGACCTGTGTGTGTTTGTTGGTATATTTGTGCATCTTTCTTTTATTTTTCTCTGCCTGAGCATACAGGTGGTTGACACTTGTAGCAGGACTAAATGAAACCACAGTGATCGCCACGCTAATCTAGAACCACACACATAGTAGCCACAAGGACTTAATTTTTTTGATTTCAGTTCAAGCAGACGCTCGCTCTCACTCTCTCACAGCTGCGTTCCTTCACATCTTCTATCTTTAACAAGCAGACACTCACACACTGAGAGAAAGTGAAAGCCATCTCTCCCAGATCAAACTACACGGCTCCTCACTGTTGAATTCTCATTACACATCACCGCCAGGCTTGATGGAAACCGGTTGACTTGATTGAAGTTTAATAATCCGCTGTTGAAAGGGTTTTTAGCAGGATAATCAGACCTCTGCACTTCCACCTGCTTCTTTGCCATTCATTTTTATGTTTAGCATTTTAAAATCTGTTTTGAAAACGATCTTGATCTGAGAGAAGATGTATTTAGGCATACTAGGGTAACCAGACATCCGGCTGCAGCTTTCCTGTGTAACATCCTAGTTTCGTTTTTTTGTGAAATAATACCAAGTAGCTAACAGGGCACTGCTCACTATAGAGATTTTGGTAACACTTTACCACTTTATTCAGTTATAATTATTTACGGCAAAAATACACAGAGCAACTTTTTATTTCATAGATAATAATATAGGCAAACTTATTGATTCATTGACCGCTGTTCTAGAAAGGTTTTTTTGTTTTCATTTCAAAATTCTGTTTACATTAGTGTGCAGTTTTCCTGAATTGTCCTGCAGTGTCACATGCTAAAGTTCGTCTAATGTGATTTAAATGACTTTTGTGTAATACTTTGTTTTGGGCCTTCAATTCTTCATGGAATATTTGTACAAAGTAGTATGATTGTACACAATTTTATGTATTACAATGTATTACAATCACACTATTAATATGTACTGTAAGTGAACTGCAAAAAAAGCTGAAAATTATTTCAAATGGTCTAATAAATAATGTAATGAATACTTTCCATATAAATGTAAACTTACAGTACAATCTTGCACTTGAAGAAAGCTTATGTCCACGTTATTTCCCAGTCCACACAACATACCAGATGGTTGAAATTTGGGGAAATTGGGGAAAGGCGATTTTGCGTTGAAAAAATGTCATAGCCGTCCCCCCTCTCTATGGGTGTGTGTTGTGTGTTATTCTAACTCGGTTGTGGTGAGAAATGAGTTTTTTTCTGACTGAAGATTTTGCTCAGGCAGTGTTTTGGAGGGGATCAGTGTGTGATAGTGAGATCAGAGCGGAGCACTTAACATAATCTGTTTCTAGATCTATGTACCTATACTGATTGAGTGAGGCAGTCAGTCAGGCTTCACTTTTTCCCAGCATGTGAATTCTGAAGGGCAGTGAGGAACAGTGGGAGGATTTAAGAGCTTTGTATACTGAGGGCACATTGAGGTAGAGATTTGATGACTTTATGAATGGGCTATAATTTAGGACATCTATGTAGGGATGCACCGAATGTTCGGCAACCAAAATAATTTGGCCGAAAATTGCAACAAAAGCTCTTTCGGTGTTGAATAAGAGAAAGACCGAATAAATTGTACCGAACAATGACATGACACGATCAAATAGAGGCGCACGCTAATGCAACAAACACGTCGGCAATGTGGAAGCATTTAAATTTTCCGAGAAAGATGCAAAAATCATTACAAGCAGCAACAGTGAGAGACTGTTTAGTACTGCATCACATGTCTTCGATGAGAAATGGAAGGGGTGGTTGTTGCTGGTTACTGTATGATTCAACTGCTGAATGTTATGTTTTCTAATACATGCATAAATTGAGCATGAGCTCGCGACGCCAGGGTTCAAAGTCCAAAGTGCGAGGAAAATCTGCACTGAAATGGAGTTATTTGTCACAGTTGCTCAGTAACATTTTTGTGAATTTTTTTTAAAGGCATGTGACAATGTTATACGTGCAACAAACATCTTCCCAAATTCATAATGAGAATCATTTATAAATCTACTGTTGTCAACAAAAAGAAGCACTGAGGTCTTCCGGCGGGTTTCTGCCAAAATAAAAGCTGGAAAAAAAAAGCAAGAACTCCATCAACATTAATAAATGTTATTATTGTAATGTTACTGTTGTTCTGTAAAATAAAATAAAAAAGACAATAATAAGGATAATAATAATTACAACAGCTCTATTAAAACATTTATTGTAACACTTACACAGAGTTCAGACTAGGATCTATAATATTTTCTAATGTTTTAAAAGAAGTCTCTTCTGCTCAGCAAGGCTTCATTTATTTGCTACAGTAAAACAGTAAGGGGATCTCCAAAAATGGCCAAAAAATATTATTTTACTAAATTATTAATTTTGAAGTTAAATTGTGTTTTATTGGTATAATGTCTGCTAGAATGTAAAAAAAAATGTTCAGTGTTAAGTAAATATTTTTAAAGCACATTTTGGCTGTTTAATTTATGCAATGGTGAAAAAAAATTGCCAAAATACATGGGGAAAAAAACTCCAAAAACCGTGTTCGGTATTTGGTCCAGTGTTTCATTTTGTTCGGCTTCGGCCAACAATTTTAATTTCGGTGCATCCCTACTTGATATGACATACAACTCTTACATGTGAGTGGAAGATCAGTCACTGAATGGATGTGTTGGCATGGTGATTGTTTATGTGGTATCTGCCTATTTGATTACATGCTGTGAGAGTCTCACAGTCTACATCCACACTTGGACAACATGCTGGGATTTGTGCATGTGGGTTTATTCTTGGCTATTATAAAACTATCTCTAAAAAACATATTTTTAGTTGCGTTTTACAATTTAAAAAATGTCTGTAAAGTCTATATCTGTGTGTTTGTGTGTATATACTGTATATATATATATATAGATATATATATATATATATAGATATAATATATAACGATGAGAACCTTCTATATTATGGACAGTAATTTTGTTAATAAATCAATTTCTCTGTCTCTCTTGTCTCACAGACTCTCCACCTGAGAAAACAGGGCGGAGACGTAGCATGCCAGGCTCCACCCCTGACAAAGCCCCACCTACAATGGAGCCCACTGCCACTGCTACTACACCCTTCAGGGTCACAGTGAGTATTATATGTGTGTCTGATCAAACACAGTCTGGAATCCAGATGTGATACATACTGTGCCCACATGTATCTTATCTTTATTGCTGCTACTACTTCAGATCTTTAGTATTAAAATTCTGCAGTACTAATAAACGTTAGCTTGCAAGTCATTTTGTCAAATGCTAATTTCCTACTTGAGGCTATAAATGTGAGCAGTGGTGGTGTTTTATTAATATTTTAAGTAATTAAAAAGCAAAAATCCAGTGCAACATAATGTTAAGCCTAATAACCAAGCAGCTGAAACTCAAGATGGTGATCCAGCCCAAAACCACATACCAAGCCTAATATTTTAAGTATTAAGTTGAAGTCTGGATCAAAGCTACATTTATAGGCTAGATTATACATCAGGATATTACATACAAATGAATCCCGAACAAGCTCCATTTGAAGAGAATGTTTTATTGATGGGCATCAGGGAAGATTTAACAACGTTCGAATGCTCACTATAATTGGTATGAAGTTGTAATGATATGTTTATGAGCGTGAGCTCTATTAGCAAGGGATGAAAAAACTTCTCATGATTGAAAAGCAGTCTGTTAGCAATCGTTTCAAATTGAAGCTCACATTATGTGCCGGTTGCGGAAGTAAATAATTAGCAGTCAACAGCAGGTGGTATTCAGTAGTTTCACCCTCTGTATAAAATGCAGTGCATGTGGGCTTTTTATGTGTTTTTGCTGCTTAGCATTTACTGAATGTAGGTGTAATTACATTTAAATGAGATCTCTGAGGTGACTCGAGGGCCACTTGACCTCTGAGCTTCTGCAGATTCAGGCCCAATTACTCGTCTAGCCTAGTGCATAGTTTGCAAATATCTCCTACGAAGTTAAAACATGATCTGAGAACACTTAAGTTCCATCACAAATCTTTTCAGTGCTGTACATGTTTGAACAGGTTCAAGGCACACAAAGGAAGCCTTAGATGTCATTGTTTTGGATGAATGATGGAAGATGCCACATAGCTTGATTGTTAGGTCAGTCTATATGGACAATTAGGGAAGTAAAGATAATCCCCCTGCACCCCCCGCTGGTAGGCAATGGTACTGTACCTTTCGGAATCAGGATCTCATGCGATTTTTCTCCCCTCTCCCTCTCTATCCTACTTTTATCCTCCTTTCTGAACTCTTATTCTCTGTGCATGAATAACACCATCAATACCAGATGGACAGATGTATTGAACGACCTTGAAGATTCTTATATGAAAGAAATGGTGATATAATTAATGCACATGTCAAGAAAGATGGATGAATAGTTTTGTTTTGTGAATGCAGTAGAAAACCCACTCTGTGAATTAATCGGTGCTGTGTGTGTGGTTAAGATGGAGTGTGGGAAAAGCACAAGCACACCATTTTCAGCAAAGTTTTCTGGTGTTTTTTTTTTTCTTTAATCGATTAGTTACTCAGCCTCAGGTTTGTTTTGTGTTAAACTGTATCTGACACTTTACTGGATGCCTGACATATGCAGTTGACTGAACTGACAAGGCATTGGGAAATCTATTTAAAGTTATACAGTATTATTTAGATATAATCATATGAATAAGCTATTATTATTTAAAAAAATGGCTTTAGGTAAATATTTCAGGTCATTTTCCATTGATTTGCTCCTGGCAGGTTTTTGATATATAGGCTTTATTTAATTTCTGCTCCTTGCACCTAACCCAGGCTTTCTCATCTGCTTTCACATTAAGAAAAGGTGAAATGTGCTTCATAATTTTAGTCAAAGCATCCTTGTGGTTTAACGTAGAACTAAGGGTGACGGAGTCCTGCAAATATGTGTGCCCAAGGGCCTCATGGGACCACGATCCGGCCCTGGCTTTTGACTGCCAACATCCATGACCTGTTTGACAGACCTGCTCGATAGTTGCTTATTAACACTGTTTGACATTGCATACCATGACTGAATTATTTACTAGGGCTGCAATGAACACTGTTTTGATAACCGATTCGATTATTTTTCATTCAATCTGATTTATCACTGCATGTGTACGTGTGATATTGTGTGCAAAAAATTGTTTACACCAAGGTCCGTTTACACCAAGAAAGATAACTATAACAATAACTTTATTGGCGTCCACACCAAGGACGATAATGTTCTGTTTGTTATAAGAGTGTGTTGCAGTTATTTAATTTGCTGCTTTAATTGCTCAAGCTCATTAAGTCAGGTGGATTCTGATTGGCTATCAATGTTTTTATCATTCATCAGCTGGAAAAAAGTTCTGAAAGTGATTGCAACAATATTGTTGCTCTGTGTCGTTATTGTTGTGTTGTGGACTTTACTATTCTCATAGAATTAGAGCAATTATTTAAACTTTGTAGTTATAGTTATCGTCCTTGGTGTGAATGGCTCTTTGCAATAAAAGAGCAAGAGAGCAGTTCTTGTAAATACTGAAAAGGGGAAGAATGTTTAGGGAATGACACATCTTTCCCTGTATCAACACATTTCTGTCATCATATGACATTCTCCTGGAAAGTAATTGTGATTTTATATGGTTCATTTAAAACCATAATTTAATGTTTAACAAAGAATATTGTTTTGATCCACATGATTGTGCTTCCTTGCGTGAGCTTGTTTGATTGACATGGTCTGTGAAGCGTTTTTTGTTGTTTTTTGTTTGTTTTTTTTTTTTTTAAATAATGTTAATGACAACAGAGACATTTTTAATCTGATGTTTGCTATCACAACATATGCATTATAAGAACATAACATAAGAACATACAATAATGTGCTGCTTATTAAGTTGAATGGATACTTTTATTCAGCAAGGATGCATTAAATTGATCAAAAGTGGCAGTAAAGACATTTACATTGTTACAAAAGATTTCTATTTGAAATAAATTATTTTCTTTTCACAGAATCCTAAAAAAAAAGTTAAGGATGCACAAGCGTTTTCAACATTAAAAATAATAAGAAATGTTGAGCACCAAATCAGACTGTGAAGCATTCTGTGACACTGAAAACTGAAGTGATGGCTGCTGAAAGTTTAGCTTTGCTGTTACAGGAATAAATTACGTTTAAACATATTAACATAGAAACAGTTATTGTAAATTGTAACAATATTTTACAGTATTATGGTTTTTGCTGTATTTTTGATCAAATAAATGCAGCCTTGGTGAGCATAAGATACTTCTTTATGTAAATGTAAAACATTAAAAAGTCTTACTGAGCCCAAACTTTGAATGGTAGTGTAAGATTATGTCCAAGTCAAAAAAAAAAAAGGCTCTAAACTGCTGTTCTTCATAGAGCCACCAAAATACTGCCATTTATTCTAGTCATTTATAACTAATACTAATAAACTGAAAATCAATTAATTTAGGAAATACCAGTCAAACTGATTATCAGTTTACTCTTGACTCTACAGTATTCAGAGCACTTGACAACCAGGCAACATGAAATTACAAACTCATAACCTTCTTTAAAGCAAGCTTTGAAGCTTACTGCATCAATATTTTTTGCAATTCATGTAATGTTTGGACAGGGGAGCTTGTTTATTATTCAGATGTCTTCTTGTCATTGTCTTTCTCAGTCCTCTTCTGATTTGATTTCCTTTTCTAGCGAACGGTAGGCTGCAATACTCTGACTGATTGCTCTGTGATTAAGAGATGTCTGTGTGTAATCATTTGCATATATTGTGAATAGTAATCAGTAGGGTGCTTTAATTATGTAGAATATGCAGATGTGTTAATCGGTAGGGGGGAACGGCCTGCTTTCTGTTTGTTTACTAACACTTTCTTGTCAGAAACTTCATTTCTGCTGCCTCACCTCTCTTTTCCTCCAGAAACTCTTTCCACACCTTTTCTCATTCTTTCTCCGTTGCATTTCTCACATTCTCGCTTTTTATCTCTACAACAGCAGCCTTACAGTGAGGATGAGTGGATCGTATTTTGTCCTTGACTCTCTTTCTTTTCTTACAATCCTTCACGTTCTCGCTTTAATTTTTTTTTTTCTTTTTCACTCTTTCTCACATGCCTCCCTTTCCTTTCCATGCCCTTGATGCCAACCTGCTGTCTCCATGATAACTGGTGCCTAAAGGAAGTTGAGTTTTGAGTTGCAAAAATGTGACAGGTGCTTTCACAGAAAAATATAAGGTGTATAATGTGGGAGAATTAATGAGTGAATTTATGAAATGGTGGTGAAAGATCAATATGAATCTGCCTGTTATTATTATAATGTCTGTCCTATTCTCTGTCATTTCCTCATTAGGGGTTTTTGAGTCGCAGGTTAAAGGGCTCAATAAAGCGGACTAAGAGTCAGCCTAAACTGGACAGGAACAGCAGTTTCAGACACATCCTACCAGGCTTCAGACTAGTGGACAATGACAGGTAAACAACAACAATTTTCCATCTTATTCCAAGTGTTTCATTTCTACACCACTAATGTCATCTAGAAGAACCTTCTCTATAGAGGATCTGTGTGTTTGGATAGTTTTAAACCAGTGGTTCTCAACCTTTTTGACTGCAATGAAAGCGTTTTCTGTAATGACATAGCTGCTTGTTTTCAAATATATAGGCATATTACAGAAACTAGGAGTGACAATATATTAAAGTAATTCAATAAAAGACTTATAAATAATAACATTTTAGTTTTACAAGCTGAACAATTTTTTATGACTAATGAGTTTACTGCCAATTTATGCCAAATAAAATATTTTAGAGCCTGAGAGAACTAGAAAAAATAATATTTTAACAATTTAATTTAAAATTACATTTGCTGAAAGAACAAATTAAAATGTCTTGATTTTTTTTCTTTTAACTTGTGACTCATTTTTACTCATTTTAAAGGGGTCATATGATGCGATTTCAATTTTTCCTTTCTCTTTGGAGTGTTACAAGCTCTTGGTGCATAAAAAAGATCTGTACAGTTGCAAAGACAAAGTCTCAAACCAAAAGAGATATTCTTTATAAAAGTTAAGAGTCAGCCACGCCTACCTAAAACGGCTCGTTCTAACATGCCCCAACATATCTACGTCGCTCTGTGGGAAGATGCCCAAATGTCCACACAAAGAAAGAAGGCGTAACTTTTATTTATAAAGAAGGGCGTCATCACAATGTGGTAAGGGGCGTAACATTTCCGTCTCACGCTTGAGGTATTCGGCCAATCACAACGCACTGGATAGCTGGCCAATCACAGCACACCTCGCTTTTTAGACCGATGAACTTTGTAAAAATCGACGCGTTTCAGAAAGGTGGGGTATAGAGGAGAAACAATAATGTACAGTATGTGGAAAATAATGTGTTTTTTTAACCTTAAACCACATAAACACATTTCATTACACCAAATACACAAAATACTGTTCTTTTTAGCAGCATCATATGACCCCTTTAAGCGTTTTTGCAGCCCACTTGGAAATGCTTCCTGGTTGAGAACTATTGTTTTAAACTAGTTAAAATGATCTTAAAAATAGCATTCAAATGTCATCTTTAATCTTTCAGTCACTGTCTTGACTGGAGATCAGTTGTTACAGTCATGGAACCATGTGTTATTGGAGACAATAAAAAGTTGGCAGTTGGTTCTGACCTATTTTAAAACTTTACTGGATGTGAATGGATATGTTGCTGTATGAGTGGCTGAATGAATATGGCAGTTGAGACTTAGTATAGATATTTTTGCATGTGTTTGCATTCTGTGTGCTAATTCCTATGGAATAGCACCATATGTAAATGTGCGATTTTGCATTTCCTCATGTCCGTGCTGCATAATTTGCTGCACAGTGAACAATGACGTGTGTGTCTGTGTGTGTGGCCTGAAAGTTTGTGTGTCTGTTTGGCAGACTGGTTATTGAGGTCACTTTTGACATGCCTCTCTTGTCAGTGAAAACCGACAGAGCTTTGCAGTCCAATCTGTCATCTGCCTCTTTCTCGGAGATGCTTCTTCATGCATCTTCTCTTTCCCTTATCCCATAAATATCCCTCACTTTAAACAGACTGCAGCTGTGCTCTGCTCTTGAGTTTTTGCTCATTTCTATGCAAATTTCTGATTTGGAAACTTTCGCTGTACTTTATTTTACCATAAATGTAATACACTTACTATTATGCTCACAATTTGCAGAACAATAACAGTTTGGTAGTGGTACTAGAAATAGACTGACGTGACACATTTCAGGTCTAGCTGTTTATTCCTATTTTCTTTTCTAGTTTAAATCTTGAAAGTGGGCATTAATTGAGGTATTGTGAGATGGGAGTCTGCTGTAGGACTAAATGTAAATCATATAGAGAAGTCAGGCTTCCAGGCAGGACAAGAATGCATCGATCGAAAGCCCACTGTCCAATAAACAATTAATAGCTTTTTTTCCCAGTGCAAACAGCAGTCATGATAGACTGCCAGTGAAGCACACTCTCCAAGCGGGACTCAAAATGAAACATTTGGATTCTCTTGTCCAGTGAACATTTATCTTGGCTCCTATTAAACATTTATATTTGGTGCTTTTGAATCTTATGGATTCCAGCAATGTCTACAGACAGATTCATGTGGCATTGCCAGGGGTGCACATACGTTTTTCAGCCTGGTTCTCATATGAGAACCTGGAGATTTGGTTTGGTCCTCACACGGCGGCACATGGTGTGACCCATCAAATATAACTATAAAAAATAAATTAATAATAGTGATGATATTATTACACTTTTATTTTTTTAAAATAAAATAATAAACTAAATTATAAAGTGTCATAATACATTTATTTGAAAATAAAACGGGGTATTAATACAAAGGCAATTATTTATAGTAAATTAAAAATAAAATGCTATATTTGTATTCTTATTAGTATTTAATTTGAACCTTAATTATTATTTTAATTTGAATTATTTAAACTGTTCATTTTCAAACTTAAAATCAGCAAGCTTTTATTTTGGCGGGTTGCCCGTAAGTAAGTATTATACAAAAGCATTGTAAACCTAAGTTGATCGTAGCTCCATAGGTGGCAATGGGTCTATGATGAACTTTGGCTTACGATGATTTTTGGAAACACAGCTCATGTCGGTACGCAAACGCACGCTCTGAACTCATTTACACAGCACATTTCTTATTTTGGTCACGCATGCGGACCACTTATGTGCACCCCTGGGCATTACAGTCATTCTGCATGATATTATTTACACTTTTATTTGATCAAATATCACATTTATTAGTATATCAATAAATTAAATAGTTGGGAAAGCTGGATTCCATTCAGTTTTAAAGCAATCATCATTTATTTTACCTGGTTGACCTCAGCCCAACAAGCCAGCTGATTAACCATATTAAACTATATAGAGAGAGGATATATAGACATATATAGAGAGAGATTTTTTGGTGGATCTCAATCAACCCCAGTTTGTACTTTATCTGTTCTCAGCGTCGATTCCCTCATTAATCTGGGCATTAGCTGGCAGTGTTTTACCAGTTTAGCTTTAGCCATTAGCTTAGACCCTAATAATTCCCAGTCAGTCACAACCCTCGTTTTACCTTATATCAGCAGCATTAACAGCAGCCGCTGCTCCAAACCCACGGCCTGAGCTGCTCATCCATTCTTTACACAAATGAGATTATATGTGCGGATGCTGCTAATCCCAAAAGCATCCCATTTGATTGGATTAAGTGTAGTAATTGTCTGTGCTTTCAGCATGGCTTGGCTGGAGCAGACTATGGATGACTGTGCTTGTACAGATAGGGGATGAGTACTCTGGACTTCTGTGGGGCCAAATGGATTTTTGTTGAGTTTGTGTACCCGATGCCCAGGCTGATGTGAGTGCAGCATACTTTTGTGCCGCTTACGATCTGTGCTTGAGTGTTTGTGTGTGTATCTCTGCATTATTACATTCATTTGGCTGAAAATGACCCTGCGTTACCAGACAGTCTGATTGTTGCTTCTATTATAAAGAGTCAAGAGATGTTAATAGAAATCGACTCTTCTTTTGAAAGCACTTACATTAAGGGATATGTGTATACAAAGGCAGTTACATCTAAATGTACATTTATTATATGCAGGATTGACATGCACACAGTTTTCTCTGTAGCATTTTTGTAGAAAGCCAGTATGTACAGTAGGTGAGGTTTAGTTTTACTGATTTCTGAATTCTTGCTTACCTTTTCTTTATTTCTTTATAATGTTTACCCATAATGCGATGAAACATTTAGTTTGTGCTGTTTGTCCGATTGGTACAGATGGCACTTAGGAGACTTAGGAAACATGATACCTGCCACAAGTTGAACCATTTACCAATAAGCCAGGCTGTTCTGTTCCAGTGGATGGAGAAAAGGATTGTTCTTAGTGTGTAAACTGGATTACAAATCAAATTAATATCAAAAATAGACATTATTGGGGGGTATCTACTAAGTGTTGATTGTTTAAAGGGGTCATATGATGCGATTTAAATTTTTCCTTTCTCTTTGGAGTGGTACAAGCTCTTTGTGCATAAAGAAGATCTGTAAAGTTGCAAAGACTAAAGTCTCAAATCCAAAGAGATGTTCTTTATAAAAGTTAAGAATCAACCACACCTACGTAAAATGGCTCATTCTAACACGCCCACACATGTCTACATCACGATGTGGGAAGATTTGCATAACGCTGCCCAAATGGTCATGCAAAGAAAGAAGGCGTAACTTTGATTCTCGCTGTAGTATTGTTGCCGCCGCCACCATGTCGTGGAGACGCTGTGTTTCGTTGTGAAAGCGAAATTAGTTTGTTTGGGCTTCCAAAAGAGGACACAACTAGAGATCAGTGGTTAAGTTGTATTTGCAACACTGTTCCGGAACAGTTCAACCCAAATATTCAGATGTGTGCAGCGCATTTTATGGAGTACAAGGACTGTTTCCTGAGAGAGTAGCCTACAATGCCTGTCTGTTTCTATAAAGTTGGGCAATTCCAACTCTGCAAGGACAGTCTGGTGCTTCTGACTCACAGCCTATAAGTAAGTTTTCATATTTAAAGAATTTGCCACTGACAATTCAAACGTGAGTTTTGAGCAGTGTAGAGTAGTGCTTGTTGTTTGTCGTTTCTCCGATCACAAATGCAGACATGGTTTTATGTTTACGCAGCGCGATACGCAACGCCACATGTAAAAAGACAGTATAAGTTATTATAATCCGTAATTATGTCCCCACTGGATGCAACAAATGCCTCGTTTATAATGGGTTTTAATGTTTTTGTCTCGTCATTCCGGCCGGGACACGCCATCACAATATGGAAAGGGACATAACATTTCCGTCACACGCTTGAGGTATTCGGCCAGTCACAACGCACTGGATAGCTGGCCAATCAGAGCACACCTTGCTTTTCAGACCGAGGAGCTTTGTAAAAATCGACAATAATGTACAGTATGTGGAAAATAATGTTTTTTTAACCTTAAACCGCATAAACACATTTCATTACACCAAATACACAAAATAATGTTATTTTTAGCAATGTCATATGACCCCTTTATGAGGGACCATTAATCTGCTATGTCTACTTTAGTTTTATATGACGATTTTCTACCCACTGTCTGACCTTAGAAATCATTTATTTATTTATTTAAGTACCAATTTTATTTTTTTTATGTGTAAATGACATCTGTTATGATTGCCTATTGACCTGCAGAATGTTGAATATCGAAAAGGCAATAATATGTAATTATAATCATATGCTCATGGTTGTGATGTCATAACCACAATGATTTTTTTAATAGTGTGTGTTTGCAGTTTAGTTTTCAGAAATTATTTGTGGAGGATGGACTAAGGAATGAACTGTGTTGTCAGAGTTATCGTATATCTATATCTGCATATAGTACACAAAATTATTTGTATTCTTCTTATTTTTCATGATATGTTAACTTTAAAAGCCAAAATTACAATGATAATTTAACTTAGCATATGTTTAAATAATGTGGACAGAATTGGAGCAAAACATTTTTTTCTCTTAAAGCACACACACACATTCACAGTCGCAAAACTCATGTCATAGACACAAACAGACTTTAATAAAGTTCCTTTTTATTTGATGTTCTCAGATGGCGCTAATAGATTCTAATGACTTTACAGGGTCAAATCTAAATTAAAAGCATTTGAACATTTGAGTCAATTTTTCCTACGCTTGTTTTATTGTTCTCTCACATATCCTTAGTTTCTCTCCCTCTTGAGCAGGAAAGAGGCGATGTTGTCATGGAAACTGGTAAAAAAGGAACTAATTCCTAAGGAAAGACTGAAGTATGAAGATTGAACTAGAGCCACTTTTAATCAAACTGTCAAGCTCAATATGTATGTTTTGTGATGAGTGATTTTAATAAGTCCTCAAAGACGACCGTTGGGTCTGCTTGGACAAAACAAAATTGGCTGTCTTTATTGAATGTGCAGGCAATAATACTGTTTTAAATCACTGAAGATGTTTTTGAGACTGTCTCCTGTTTTCACGCATTCATAATGCACTAAATAAATTTGAGTTGTTACAGTGATTTACAGTAGCATACTCAAATGGCTACAACAAATAGTTATTATTAAATGATAATAACTATTTATTGTAGCTATTTGAGTGAACAATTCTTCTTAACACTTGAATGGTTACACGAGTTAGTTATTTTCCTTGAATTTGATTGGCTAGCAGCACTGGGAGTTTTCACTTTGTGTATCACTTCGCTTGTCTGTGTTTGCATGATTCAGATATTGGTCTGTGTTTGGTGGGGATTTTTCTGTAGGTTACAGTGTTATGCCAGTAGGTGGCAGTAAGTGAGTCATTGAGTCATTCGCTCCAACAAACCAATGTTCAAATTCAAAATAGTGATTCATTCAGAAATGGCACAAGTGAAATTATAGCGTGAGGGAACTATGACTTCATTTATTAATTTATGCTATGACTTCATTTATAATAATTTATGCGTAAAATAAAGCTTTTATGTTTTATTCTACAATGTAAACTGCACACACTCACAGCCCAAACGTTCTAAGTTACTTATTGAAAACATATGTTTTCAAAAATGAACATAACTGCTTCAAAATTTGTGCTTTTGGTATGGATGTGTAATTTACATTGTACAACAAAACGTAAAAGTATCGTCAAGTTATGTTTACCACAGGCTTTATTTTACTCATAAATTGAAAAACCTCATTATAAAACCCCATAGAAAAATCTTGAAGGAGCCCGCGGCGAATTAATCTTTTTGTGGTTCTGACGTCATAGTTCCCCCACTCTATTTGAGTAAGTCATTGAATCATTTACCCTAATGATTTGTTCAAAAACTCCAAATGCAAAAATTAGGGATGCGCCGATCCGATATTCATATCGGGTATCGGCTCCGATACTGTCATTTTTCTTGGATCGGGTATCGGTCAGAGAGGGCCGATCCAAATCCGATAATTTTTTTTAAATTTTTTCTGGATTGTGTGAATTATTCTGTTACTTCTGAAGCCATACGATAGCTTAATGTGAGATACAGTACATATGAATATTTAAGTCTTACATTAAAGTTCACACAAACTCCTCTCTCCGCTGTGGCTGTCAGTCATTCACTCAGCCTTTAAACCCTGGTCGCGTTCGGTTACAGCAGTCAGTTTGGTAAAGCTCTCTCCAAGATCATTCTGTGTTCCCATTATACTTGATTTGTAAATACATGTCTATGATTTTGCAAAAAGTACTTTATCTTCTTGCCGGAGTTTAATGTTGTTTTGTTACTTGCTACCGGATGTCTGTGAGAACAAAACACGGGCGTAGAAAAGACTATAAATAGTTTTTAACGTGCACAGTAACTTAAATTTAAAACTGTTAAAAGAAAGGCTCAAAAACTGTAGCACAGATATAATACACTACGCATCAATATATCTTCCCTTTGTGCTTTCGTTTTTTTTGTGCAGTTTTTTTTTTGCAGCTCTTACAAGGCGCTGCGTGATCATAGAATGTCAACCCTCTACATTGCGAGTAAATTACTCACGTATGAGACTAAATCTTCACTCTGGGTGACTAAATGATGTCTAATATTAGCCAATGGCTAATAAATTCTCAGATTTTACTCGTCAGTGTATGAGTTGGATGCTGAGTATATGATTAGCACAGATATATGTTCACTCACAGAACACTCTGACTGAGCGCTTCAGAGTTTCACTCTCCGTCAAGCAATCTGTACTTTTTTAGTTCATCTCAATGGATGCGCAGCGCACCTTTATTTGACGTACTGTAAACTCTAGTGCGAAGGCGCACGACTCCCCGTCGCTTTCTCTAACTGTGAGCAAAGAGCGAGAGAGAGTCTTACATAACATGCATAATTGATGCGCTACATGTAAACGATACACTTTGTTGCATTTTCCTGTCAAAATAACAGAGTTCATTTGGAATTATTCAGCTTTTAAGAACTGCCGGGTTTTCCGGTAGTAGGCGGAACTAATGCGCAAACGACAATCTCATTGGCTGACGCACACCTATTATCATCCCTGTTTTGATTTCAGAAAATCAGTTCGAGCAAACGCACACAACCTGATTAATATTCATGAATCCAGTCGCTCATTAATCCTTACTGTGTTTTTATATTGTTCTTATTAGTAGAAATTCGGATAATAATAATATATTTATCGTATTAGTGTCGTTTTTTTTTACAGGAACACTGGATGACCAAAAAAAGCACCAGCACCAGTCCTAAGTTCACGGTTACCAAGTTTTAATTCTAATTACTAAACTTCTATTAAATAATACTTGATTATCATATTATAAAGCTTGACTGACTAATATTAAGAGTGTACTTTCAGATATTTAAAAAGCTGTACCATTTTACAAACATTATATATATTTGTAAAATGGCATAACTTTATATATATATATATGATATATTATATATATATATATGTGTGTGTGTTTGTTTGTGTGTGTGGTGTGTGTGTGTGGTGTGTGTGTGTATAGTATTTCAGTCTGGCGAGTAAACAAAAAAAATATACTAGCCAATGGCGATTCAATGCCAAGGTGTCCCTAGAGGGTTGACTGTATAAAAACAGTTAGTGCTGCACTGTATTTGTTTTGTCCTATCGTATCATATGTTGTTGTCTTATTAAAAAATATGCTATACATTTAAAAGAAATTAATTTTAATTTTATAGTAAATACATTCATAAATGTTTTTAATGAATGGATTTTATAATAATACAAACAGCAATGTGTAACATTTTACCATATTAAGCTCTTTTATTTGTTCCCCACAAAATATTGTTTTTTCACTAAATGTTTGGATTTCTAAAATTATTGTGCACTTATTTTTCTAGAATAACTTTTGCCGAATTATCCACTAACCTAGTTTATGATAATTTTTTGTCATAGATTATAAATATACATAGGCCTATATTTTGTCATATTTGTTTATTTTATTTTTCTTTATAATGAAGTAGTCTGTATCTAGAAGATTGTGAAAGAATGATTATAATTTCCACACACAGAGATATATAAATTATACATTTATTTAAATGAAAAAAAAAAAAAAAAACTGGTATCGGATCGGTATCTGTATCGGCCAATACCGAACCCTAGGTATCGGAATCGGTATCGGAGGCGAAAAAGGCGGATTGGAGCATCCCTAGCAAAAATAGTTCTTACTGATTGGTTTTAACTTTAAACATAGCTCTTTAAATGATAAATTATAACTGTTTTAAATTAAATTTTACAGTATTTAAAAGTCTGCATTGTAATTTTGTTTACCGCTGTGTTCCATATAGACTACACTACCATTCAAAAGTTTTCAGTCAGTAAGAAATTAGTACATTTATTAAGCAAGAATGCAAAACAAATTGATCAAAAGTAACAGTAAAGACATTTTAATGTTAAAGCTTTCTGTTTCAAATAATACTTTTACCATTACTTTATAATGGTTTCCATAAAAAATATAGCAGCAGAGCACAGCTGTTTTCAGTAATGATAGTAATGAGAAATGTTCCTTGAGCTAAATTAATACGCTAAATTAGCATCTAAGAAAGATTTCATAAGGATCATGTGACACTGAAGACTGAAGTAATGACTGTTGAAAATTCAGCTTTGCCATCAGGAATAAATTACATTTTAAAATATATTCAAATGGGGATTAATGCTTTAGACTATTTTTGAACAACAAGAGACTTCTTTTAAATACAATTTTAAAAAATCCTACTGACATTAACCCTTAAATGATTTTTCATTCTCCCAACTGTTAGCTAAGAGTTAAAAAAGCTTTATCACAAGCAGGCTCAGACCTGCTGTGAACATTTCAGACTGTTTACATGCTGATTTCTGAGCTTAAGTCTGGAAGATGACTGTTGACAAAACCAGGGCTTCTATAATTGCCTGTTTTATTTAGTATTGGAGAAAATTTTGTTTTGGTTGATTATATGCCTTGTACTCTGTCACAGCCATCTGGGAGTATTGATTTGGGATGAAAGGGAGTCATCGCATGCAAGACATGCATATGAGATTCACATTTTTATGTATATCTGCTTTTGTCTGCAGTAGAGAGTAAAGCCATTTATACAAGCACATGCACATCCAAACTCACATCCAGACAGAGAGAGATACAGAGAGCACAGGAAGTAGGACAGTGGACAAAATATGTAAGGAGAGGAAGGATGAGTAGCAGAGAGAGCACAAGAGGGCAGTAGAGAGAGAGAGAGAGAGAGAGAAAGAGTGAGAGGGGGTGAAAGAAAGGGCTGAACGGGGGAGAGAGAGAGAGAGAGAGATTTTTCTCTGCGCCGCCTTGCCCAGAAAACAACCGGCAGTGGTTGGGCTACTCAGTGCTGAGCGAGCAAGAGAGAGAAGCAGGGAGAGGGAAGCGCTCAGTGCCGGAAAAGGGAAAAATGGAGCTTTGAGAGCTGCCCAACAGATCCCTTCCCCTCCAGAGTTATCTTCTATCCTCTCGTTCTCTCCGGTGTCCGACTGCTGCGCTGAATTCACAGGATGACTGGTGAGTGATCAGTCTGATCCCTGATCCTTCTTTGGCTCGGAATGTTTTCATGTTGTTCTCACAAATATAATGTGATTA
Source organism: Sinocyclocheilus anophthalmus (assembly GCA_018155175.1). Lineage (NCBI taxonomy): Eukaryota > Metazoa > Chordata > Actinopteri > Cypriniformes > Cyprinidae > Sinocyclocheilus > Sinocyclocheilus anophthalmus. Next base: position 257,717 of record JADLZN010007093.1, read on the forward strand.
TGCAAACTAGAAGTCTCACTCTCTCACACACACACTTCTATATTCACATGCTGTGATCTGGGACTGTTCAGTAATGTATTCTTTTGTAATTATTCCTAACAGTGTCTGTGATGGGGGATGTTGGTCACATTAGATGTTCTGGGTCACTGGACTCCTCATGTGGTTTAATTCTGATGGCATTTTAGTGTGGAGTCACTGTGGCCAGCAGCAGCACATCTGCATTAAGATTTTTCAATGGCTGCATCTGATTAAATTAAACTTCAATTGAAAGTTTATTCTGTATGAGAGTGAGGGCGTGTCATTCTTGTGGTAATTAAAATGATTCGTTGAGGATGGCGCCTATTCATCACAGGCTGCCTGTCACTTGTAGTTGTTTTGTTTTTGTTTTTTTTGATGACTTGTGGTTATGAACTTCTCAACCTGTCGGCTTGTGTATGTGTGTGTCTGTAATTATATTTCAGTTGAACAGCTGCTCGCATTCATAACACTGAGGCTCACTGTGTCTCACACTATCTAATCTCCCTCCCTGGATTTATAGATTTAAAGATTGATAAATGATTGATTACGTCTGCATACCATGCAAGTGAGTTATATCGACACTTCATTATCTGGAGAAAGTGAAGGGGTGGTGTTGTTTCACCACAGAGCTTTTTCTGCCTGATCTGACCCTTAAACTTACTCTCGTTGGTGGAACCAAAATGAATGTCCTGTGGTCATAGAAAACCTTCCTAATATCAGGGATTTTTAAAGTTGCATTTTCTATTTATTCTAGGTGAATTGGTTAAGTCAGAAATCTTTCTTGCGTGTCCGTTTTTTGAGTGAATCACATTTCACTCGAGTCAGTTCTTTCTAATGAATTTATCTCAATTAAAATCATTTTTGAACATCCTTATTCAGTAATCGCAAATGACTGGAAAGGTCATGGAAAAGCCCTGGTCGTTCATTGGTCAAACTTTGAGATTATTCAGTCATATTAATATTTTTACTTAAAATAAACTAGTTTTTATGATTCTATTCTATTCTGATTTTCCACATTTTGTGAATGTAAACATTTTACTGTTTACATTCAGTCATATTGAATAATGTTTTTTGATTTCAATTAAGCTAGGTTATGTACATTTTGTAAATCATAACATTTAATGTGTTTTTTAAATGATAATATATATTATAAATGTTTATATATTTACCACAATTTATGAATACATTATTTTGTGTACAGTTCTACTTCAGTTGTATGATAGACACATGGTTAAATTCAATAAAAAAGAAACGCAGAAGAAATCAGATTGTTTATGCAACGTGTACACAAATGGAAAAAGTGAAAGCTCTTGTATTATAGCACAGAGTGTGTAAGGAAAGCCAAATTTATTTATTTGACAAACACCTCTAAACTGAGTAGAGAGCGAATGAGAGATGGTGTGAGAAATGAGAGGAGAGTGTCTCCTCAGTACCAGCTGTTGTTCGACGTCTCTACAGCTGTGCTGGAACAGAAAATTAAAGACGGATAACAGATTTGATTGGAGGATAAAAAAAGACAAGAAAAAACAATGTAGTGTGCAAAAATGTTTCCGAAACCTGCAAATCAAGCCCATCTCTCTTTCCCCCTGCCTGGTTTTCTCTCAGTCACTCTCTAATTGCACTGTCATGACCAATCTCTCTCATCTATTGATTTGTTGTGCGCCACTGAGGCATGTCTATTGCTCTGCTCTCCTGGAACATAAGGAGGGTAGTAGGGCATCTTCTCCTCAGGAGAGGGTCACCTCTGAATGCTCAACCTGACCAGAGTGTCTGGGTAAAGATGTCTCAGAGGTGAATGCTTCCGAGACATTCAGATCAGAACAAGGACATAAACGTTCAATGAACAGAAGGGCTCTGTGTTAGTTGCTGGCATAGGAAGCCTGTTTATTTTCTCTGATCTCTGTTGCATGTAGGACACACTCGGAATGGAATGTTACCATATTTGTAAGTGGTATGCATCAAGATAAATATGGAGGAATCTTATCAAGCCATTTTAAAGCTGTTATTCCTGTCCTACCAGGCAGGAACGAATGTGGAAAGGACAGACAAACCAAGTCCAGGGAACAAAGATGAGAAATGCACAGTTTAAAGTCATTCAGGATGCAGACAGTTTTTATTATTTTTACAATTTCCTAAATTTTTTCTCTCTCTCTCTCTTTAAGAAACCACAGATTTTTTTTTTCCTGAAATGTCTGCTAGTTAAAACAATGAATAGTCATCTTATTAACTGTCCAGCTGGAGTCTGAGGTGAGTCAGATCTCTACACACGACGGCAGCGCTACCACAAAACCGCTCTTATTTTAGTGTATTCAGTGCAGCTTTTCCATAGGTACAGTACAAGAAACACATTTGCCGCTGTATACTTGTGTTGTGCTGACAGTAACTGGCAGATTGTCATAGTCCCTTCACATTGCGTCTTGTCTCTTTAAGTGGCAACATGAATAAAATGTGTGTGCTGTGAGTTGAGAGCTTTTCTCTACAGCTGTGCTGCCTCTCCAATGGTGTTGCTGAGACCCAGATTTGACAATGGACATCAAGTGGTGACCCAAAACTGTACCTTCTCTTCTTAAAAGATAAACATGACATTTAATAATACACAGCACAGGAACAACAATATTCACAATTATTAACATTAGACAGACTGAATAGGAAATTAATCCAATAAAAAAACTATTTTTAATCATAATAAAAATTGTTGCAACTTTATATCTCACAACGTGACTATCTTATTGCAAACTTTGTGAAATACACATTTAATGTTTTTTTTTTTTTTTTTGCTGAGGCAAAAACAGGCTTCCATGCTCGACAGCCAGTAATTCAAAGCACAAAACAAATTGTGGTTGGCACAAGCCTTGTTGCTGCAAGCTAACTTATATTCAGTGTAGTCTTTTGTCTTTTTTTGTTTTTTTTACCTTACATACTTTTCTTCATGGTTTTCGGGGATGAGGGCATGTGTCACAATCTGTCTATGCTGGCATATGTGTAATTTGGCTAGTGTCTACCAAGTGACAGATGAATATTTTGTGCCAAAATATTAACAACAACCGAAATGGAAAGTGTTTTTTATTTACTTTATTATTTGCATTTAGCTTCATTGTTTTCCCCTGTTTTTTGTGAACAGACATGTGACCCATTTTTGGACCCACTGTCTGAGATCCAAAGCTGTTACAGGAAGCCACGCCACAAATGGCCAGCTTTCAGTGGAATATTTACTCAAATTCATCAATAATCCAATCACTTGCACCTCTGGGAATAGATGTGTTTGCTTGTAATGGCCTGTATGTAGTGTGCGTGTGCGTGTGCGTGCGCGTTCTCATGTTATTTTCTCCTTTGGCCTAGTGTGTGTAAGCGGCTTTTCCAGGCTGCTAGATAGAGTGATGGGTGGATGGAAAAGGGAGGAGGAGTGAGGGATGAGAGATGGATAGATGAACGGACGGCATAGTTAATGGCCTGGCTTGGGCAGGGTGGCCAACTGCGGTTATGTAATTCTTAAATTGCACACATAAAGGAGAGAGAGAGTAGAGACAAATGCAGAGAAATAAAGCGTGCTGTACAATTATAACTATTTTCATCTCATAATCAGTTTCAGTTTAATAGGTTTTATTGACATAACAAATAATGTATGTACATCTGGATAATTCGGTATAATTACCGAATAATTACGATAATTCGGGAGAGTGCAGAATTCAGTCAGCAAGCGCGCACACTGAACAAAACTCTGGTGGATCAGCAATGACTAATCAGAACGCCTCTGATTGGCCGTTGCATTCATAAGCTCAACAGAATTGTGTGTGATTGGTTATAATGCACAACACTGTAAAAACGCCTAAAATGAAATACGGTACAACATGAGCAGATTTTAATTTAATGCCTCAATCGACACTGTCTATTCATATTTCTTTTGTGACCGCTGTAATGGATTTAGTTTAACAGTACAGCAGCATTATTGTCCTAAGCCCAAGTTAATTGACTGCTATGACTGTTTTGTTTTCATATCCTATGCTATAGTTATATAAAAGCTCTTGGTTGTCAAAGGACAGGTAAAGAATGGATTAATAGACACTGGGCCAACTGTCGATCGCTGATGGCCGTCACAAGCCAAGTATATACATATATAAGCTTCTACAGAAGTCAGTCTCCTGTCTTCATATTAAAAAGCATGATGGATGAAAAAAAGCCACCTCTTTGTCATGACTGTTCTTTCTATAAGTCTGTTTTTGGTGAAGGTCACTGAGGACTTCATGCTTTAACCTCATCACGTCCTGCTTCTCTCTGTCTCTCTCTCTCTCTCTCTCTCTCTCTCTTTCTTCTTTTTTATGTTCTACTTTTTATGTTTTCATGGGCGTGAAAGAACTGGTCTGGAATGTTTCCTTTCCAAGGTTGCATGTTTGTGCATGTGCTTTGTTTTCATTCATAGAAAAGGTATTTCAGAGAAAAGTGTTTCAGAAAAAGAAACAAATCGCTTAGTGTGCAAATTTTTTTTACATGAATTTGACACTAACACATTTACACATCCACACACATGAATGATTCACATGAGAAAACAATGACAAACACTTTCATTTAAACCCATCTATTCGTACCATAGCCTCTTCACTCTGCAGTCTCGTTGTGTTATTTTAAAATTACATTAGCATAGCAAAATGTAAAAAAATGAGATGACTGTAATCAGTTAAGTGATTCTCTGTGTAGTTATTCTATATGTAAATGAGCTTCTAAGAGGATTTCCCAATATGTGTAGTTGTTCAAGCAAAAATGAAGACCAGGGTCATAGATTTATGTTTCATAATCTATTTTAGCGTGGCAAGTCACTGAGCGAGCGAGCATGCGTGTGTGTGTGTGTGTGTGTGTGTGTATGTGTGTTTATGTGGTTTAAAACAAGGAAGTGGCCAGTCCAGAACAACCTTTGGTTAGCCTTTAACCAGATGCCCAGTAAACACCAAGGGCTCAACTGTTTGCTTGTGATAAGACAAAGGCGTTGTGTGTATGTGTGGTATTGTCTTATTCAGACAGGATTCGTTCAGGCCAAGGCTAATTTGTTTGTTGTTTAGCACACTTAGCCCATTTCTCTTGAGAATGACAAGTCTTCCCTCAGTCTGTCATTGTGTTGAATTTTCCCAGCATCCTTCACTCTCTGTTTTCCATCCTGGCACCAACTGCATCTTTATTTCCTTTTTTATATGCATATGGAGGTGCTGGCATCCATCGCCTATGTGTTTCTCTGCCATGATATAACTGTGAAATTGTCCATTTGGCCCGTGTGCGAGGGCAGGAGATTGTGTGTAAAGCCTTTGCATGAAAACTAAATCATATCCTCCCTCTCTTTCTTTATGCACAAAATGGACTAATAATGAAATGGTGGAGAGGTCTGTTTTTCACGACATTCAAAATCCTGATGGAAATGTTGCAGGGGTGTGAAATGGGGGTCAGTGGTGGTACTGCAGGGGATCCGCCAAGTATTGTTTGGTCTCAAAATAATTGTGAAAAATCCCAAAATATAAGTTGAACAAAAATTAAACATTTAATATTAAGTTAATTTCAACCATGCAAAAAAAAAATTCTGCTGTCTCTATCAAGTAAAATTAATGGAATTAAATAAATCTTTCCTCACTCTGCTCTGTTCTCTATCCAAAAAAAGGCTCCTTGGCTTAAAAAGATCTGAAACACCTGCCAGTTATGAATATGATATTCTAAAATATTTAACTAGTGTCAGTTAATCTATGTGTGTGTGTTGTGTGTAAGTGTGTTTGACCCCCCCATAGTGAATGTCTGAAGGACCTTTTGACTCCTTCAAACATTATTTTGTCTTGCAGTGCTTTTTCCCCCTCGTTCCACATATTTTGGTCTTGATGTTAATCAAGTGATCTACATGTGGTAGATCATTACCACATGTATTTGTTTACATATTATGTATATAGCTAATAATTCTTATGCTTTAGTCCATTAACTGACTACATAATTTGGGAAAATACAAATAAGCATGCTTAATAAAATAATTAATCAGGAAAAGTGAAACTACGGTCAATGAAAGAGGCATGGGATGTGATACTGGAAAGTTAAAATATTATTGAGCTTGATGTGGGAAAGTGAGCGCTATCTGTTTAAATGGGGCGTGTGAGTGAGGAGGTGTGTTATCAGTTATCCCATGGGAAGTTCACTCTCCAGCACGCAGCGCGGAAGCCAGAGATCCCACAGAATTCCCCTTAACAGTCCATGTAGCGAAACGCAAATTCAGATCGGAAACACAGAAATGTGCTTGCATTCGGTAGTGGCATGAGAATGGATTGATGGAGCTGGGTTTAATCACAATTCAATGTAAGTAAATCTATCTATTCTTTAGACTTTGGATTTGAGCTTGTTTTGAACACAGTGTTCAGTTGACATTTGATGGTGATGTCCATTGTTATGTTTTATGAAATTACATATACTGTATGAATGGTTTTGGAATTATGGCTATATTTTGTTTTTGTTTTTCATAAACAGTTACCTTTGTTTGTCTGGTTTAATAAAAAATATTAGAGTAGGCCATCTTTTATGCGTAAAATGTGTTTTAAAGCACATGTTAAGAGGGGACAAGAAAACAGTTACATTTAAGGTAAACTGCTTGTATTCAGTAAAAAAATACTAATTTGAATGTCTTATCAAACTGTAATAAGCATATTGCTGCTTTCATCTGCCCTGTTTTTTTTTTTATTTTATTTTTTTTACTTTTATTATGTTATGTGCAACAAACATTCATTCTTTCATTCTGTCCCCATTCAATGAATGACAATTGAAGAACTGAATTAGAATTGAAGTTTTAATTACCTAAGAAAGTAAAAAAAAATTATGTCTGTCTCTGACCTCAAACAAATATTTTAGTTAACAAAATATTAAATATTTAGTTTGGGAAATTAATGAAAGAATGAATGAAAATCACATTGTTGAGCCACTAATGTGAATATAAGTTGGTTACTATCCTGTGCCCCTTCACTCCTCTTCTTGTTTAAGGTCAGTTTTCAGCTGTTTATTGATTTGAACCGCTGCTTCCCTCCTTAATACAAGTGCACTGCACTACCGAACAGATTTACTGCTTGATAACAATTTACTATCTGAATGACAGCAAAAAACTGGATAGATTTATCAAATGTTCTTTTTTTTCATCTTCACTAAATGTGATCATTTCCTGTGCCGTAGATCATTATGGGCTGTGCTCTTTTTTTGGTGGGCTAAAATTGTACCTGTCGGCTAGTTGCCATGGAAACACTCACCTTTCTGTAGTTGCGGTCCATTCAAGTGTAGAGCCAAACCCAAGCAACGAAGGAGCCTAGTACATTGATCTCTCTCTCTCTCTCTCTCTCTCTCTTTCTCTAAATGGGAGCACAGTAATGACAGCAGAGCCTTAGGCTGCATAATAAATCATTAACGCATTAATGGGCAATGGTGATTTTTAGCCATAGCAGTATGCAATGATTAAAGGCTGTTTTAATGTATTCAATGTCTTATTAAAGCTTCTTCAAACTTGTTATTTTTCAGTTTTGGTTATGCCAGCTGACATGGCTAATTGAACCACTCACACAGTGTGCTTGTTTTTTTTTAGCATAGACCATCATTGCTAAAAATATACATTATATTTTATTTTAAAAACTTAATTTTTGAAAGAACAACTGTTTTAATATATATATAGTTATAATGGCCACTCACTAACATTTGTCAGCTGTGACATAGATTTATCAGTGACCTCACATAACTTGCGCATTTATCAGACCAGAGAAATGTCTTTATTGTGAGTGTAAAGATGTGTACATGTGCATCTGTAAGGTCGCATCTCAGTCTCCAGCCTCCCTGCTAGATGTGTTTGTGTGTGTGTGCTCATGACCTTAACTTTTTGTTTCTATGTGAGCTCCATACACCCACACTCCATGCATTTGAAAAGAGCCTGTGATGTGTGCTCTGAAAGGCTGAATTGTGTGTATCAAGCAGTGTGTGTGTAAGAGTTGTGATGGCCTGTGTGTTTGGGAGCATGTCCCTGCACATCTTCCTGTTTTTCTTTCTCCTCCCATTTCTTTCATGTCGTGTTCAAGGTTGCTTTGATTTGTGAACTGTATTTTGTTGTAAGTGTTTCTACCCTTGCTAAGGGCACTGTGAGTGCAGGGGATGAAGAATTTCTTGATGAACTGAAATGTAGTCAACTTAAAGAGCACATTTGATTATGGATCTTTTTGGGGATGTAGTAAATGTAGTACATTTCCACATTCAGCATCCCTGAACAGTTCAAATGTAAATTCATACTTGAAATTAGAGATGGATCTTTAGTGGATTTTCCTTACACTGATTAATCCAACTCATACTATTTCTGACTTCAATGTGGGATCAACTAGGCGTCATTGGATTAGCTTGATTTCTTTTTTTTAATGTCTACAAAACTGGCCCCATTGGTTCAACTGAGTTTCGCCAAAATGCAGTAGAAAGAGTAAAAGCCCACACAACTCTTCTAATTCTAATTCTCTATTTTTTTCTGTTTTTATATTTAGATTACCTTCGTCGTTGTCTAATGTGAAAATCAATCTTTAAAAATACTACATTTGATAGCGTTGTTAAATCTTGCAAAATTAATTTAATTTTTTTTAGTTGCAAAGCAGTCTGTAGCCCTGAGAGCGTAATCTTGTTTTCTTCTATCAGTCTGTCACTTGTATTAGTTCAAAACGTTTATTTATAGAGCATCTCTATCTCCGTTCTCCTTTCTTACTTTTACATGCTGTCATGAAAATAAAAAATAATAATAAACAGCCATTTGCAATACGTTTTTATCATGGCACTATCACCTCTTTTTTATGTTTATTTTCAGACTCAAATGCCTTTGGTTTATTCCATTGGTTTGTTTATTTTTTTGAAGATATGGCCAAGGACCAACAAATTAAGCGGTCTGAGTTAAAAAGAAGAACAGAAAAGGAGGGATGGAGGCTGAAGTTTGACTTATATGTCTGGTGCAGTGTCTGAAATATTTACAGAGACAGAGATACAGAGCACTGTGAAGACAGGAAGTGTGTGCGCTGGGGATGAATCCATTTGGGAAGGATTCTGGGTAAATTTGGAGCAAAAAATGAGTAACTGAAAGATAAAGAGAGAACATGGCAAAGTGTCATGAAAAGGATTCTTTTCCAAGGACAAACGGGTCAGTTGCTTCTCAGCAGACTGCATGTGCGCGCTGCTCTGTTTGAGGGGATAAGTATTTGGAGGTGAGCTGTTCAGTTCAGTTTTTGTGTTAATACCTCCCCGCCTCAAAAGCACACTCGCACATGCTCGCTTTCATTGGTAGGAGATGCATAACATGAAAGAGCTTGTAACACATGCCATTAAACATGCACACCACATCACTGAGCGTGCCAACATCACACTAACAGGCTAAAATACATGCTCTCTTTCACACACACAGTGAACACAGTTAGAGCGACTGTATTATCATTCATACGGTGTCGTTCATTGCCTCCAATGCTGACATTAACATTCATTCTGCTAGACTGATGTGACAGTTAACCTTCTAGAGACACACTCCATGTGGAGTATTGGGTGTGTTTCCATGTGTTGGTGTTCTACATCCATCTCCTTATTAGTCTCACTTGCCTTTAAATCAGACTTATTTCGACACGTAGACAGCCAAGGACGAGTAAACATACACACATTCCTCACAGGGTGCACCTCGGCACGATCCTCTTGTCTGAACATGTCCTTTTCCTCTCTTAGGCTCACCTCTAACTCCCAGAATGCACTTCACTCTGATTTGCCTAGTGGCAATATTTAGATGATCCAGAATGTGCTGTTACATCATATTAGTACAAATGAGAAAGTGCTCTTCTTGGGTGTCCTTTAAAAACATTATTTCTAAAATTAGATAGGATTGTACTCAGGATAACATTTTTAATGTGATTTTTATGTAGTTTTGACTGTAGACTGACACGGAAGAGAAGAAATGTTGAATGAAGTCATTTGTTTTGTTTTTTTGCGTGAAAAAAAGGATTCTCGTAGCTGATGTCAGATCGTGTCACATGGACTATTTTAACAATGTCCTTACTATCTTTCTGGGCCTTGAACGTGTCAGTTGCATTGCTGTCTATGCAGGGTTTAGAAAGGTTATGGATTTCATCAAAAATATCTTAATTTGTGTTCCGAAGATGAACAGAGGTCTTACTGGTTTGGAATGATATAAGGTAGGTAAAATTTGTAGGGCTGTCGCGATTCATCGATTTTATTCGACTATTCGATTTTTAAAAAATCCTCAACTTCATTTTGCTCGCGTTGACTAACCGGCAAAATACCGGAAGTGGCGCTTTCACGGACGAGAATCCATAAAACACATAATTAGTTTCCCAAGGCTGCATGATATATTAAACCCATTTAAAAATCATAATTAAGCATAATTGTGAATTCACAAACGCTACGATTTAATTAAATAATTATATGCGATGCAGTTCTAATACAGTATATGCACTTTAATTATTTACATGCGTGTAGGTTAAGTACATGCGTCACACAGCGGCTCCGTTCACAGTAGTTCTACAGGAACTGTTATCATTTACATGTGTGGAGCGTCTCAAACTCCATCTCTGCATGTTGTTGTGAGTTTGGGTTATTATAACGTTCATCTGGGAACGCAACATGCGCCATTTCATCAGATTTGTAAGGTAAATCATTTATAAATCTACGCAAACACAGGAGAATACATCGCGGTTTCAAAATAAAAGCTCAAACCCTCACTCTGAGTTTACAAGTTTGATGTCCACATATTCTTTTAATTACAGTGGCTATAGCATTTCTGTCCTAAAGAAATGGCCAAATATTAAAAATTAAGTTGATATTTGAATTAAATGGCGCTTGGTCAATATTAAACAAGTATTAGATCGCACAGCAATGTGTAAAAACAATAATCAGGCCATTGGTGCCCTCTGCAAGCCTTTGTTGTAATGTGTAATGTACATTAGCTCTATTGTTTACAATACATTATGTATTTTAACAGTTTTGTTCAATAAAACCATATGATTTCTTGCTTTTGATACTTTATTTGAACTAATTATCATTGCCTCATTGCTATTATATATGTATTTTAAGTAAGTTTAAAGGCTATTGTTCACCTACATCTATTTTTATTACCACGAAAAAATGTATTACATTATAGGGCCCTATGAATTTGTTGTATTTCCAATGCATTTTGTTTTCTTACTCTGTGGTAAGCTAAATTAAATGTTATTAATCAAAAAGCCTGTAATTAATTGAGTTTTACAGTTTTATCTTCCATTTTAATGGTTCCATTAAATTTTAATAATCAAAAGCATCTCCAATTAATTGATTTTATAAAAAATAAAAAAAATCTTCTTTTTTTTTGAACACGTGGATATGTTGTCATTCTTACACTATAATACTGAACTTAGATTTCAGAGATTTGGACTATGAGATGGACACTTGCTTTTTGCACTCTATGTTGCACTTTACTTTTGCTTTAAAAAAAGGACTTCATTAGGTTTAATGAAAATATTCTTAAGTAAAATTGTTGATTTTTTTTATTTGCGGGAAATTAATCGTTTAGATTAATCGATAAATTAGTCGATAGATTAATCGAAATAAAAAGTTATTGTCTGAGTTATTGTCTTGTGTTGCATAGAAAGTTATGAATGATGAGAGATTTTTTATCTTCAAAACAAAAGATAAGCTTTATATGAGCCCATGGAAAGTGCTGAACTGTTCTCTGTTTCATTGGCACTTGATCCCTTTCCAAACTTGCTGACCAAAAACGAGCTTCTGAGGTATTTTCACTCCTGATCCCTTTTTCTCTCACAATGCAGTCTTGAAGAGCTAATATTAAGTCCTACTGAAGGAAACTGTCTGTTTCATTCAAAGCAAAAAGTTAATCTTTAGAGAACATTCTTTTGATGCTGAAAGTTTCATATCCAGTAACTAAGTGATTGACGACAGTTCAGAGGAACCCCCAACACACACTGTTTCTTTAGATTTTTCCTTCTCTCTCTTATACCATCCTTTTGATCAAGCTGGTTTTTGACAGCTATTCCCAATACTTCCTGTCAGTGTCATCCCATCAATGTTTCCCGGTCAGGAAAACTGACGTTGGTTTCTTCTCGTTCTGGAAATCAACCTGTCGTTTGGACTGCTAGCTCTGTCTTTCCTAACGCTGCTTCAAGAATGGATCAATCCCACAATCCCCTCTGCTCCAATTACTCTCAGAGCCCTCTGCTTCGTTTCACCTCAGCCAATCAGAAATAAACCAGTTTGTACACACACACACACACACGTTTTGCTCTCTGAAGCCTCGGTGGTTAGGAGACAAGGCTGGTCTCAGGAGTAGTCTTACCTCTGAAGATCTTTGTGGAGGAGAGAAAGAAGGAGAGTGCAAGGAAAGGAAAACAAAGGAGAGGGGGAAGGGGGAGGTAAATAAAGAGTTCAGGGTAATAGAGAATAGTAAATAATTTATGAGATACACACAGCAACAAACTGTTGATGATGATTGTTTATGGAGAGAGATGTGGGTCGCTTCCTAGTAGATTTAATTGTGTGGGGGTAAATGTGGTTTTATGTCAAGAAAGCATCACCAGCATCACATTTAACAAGAGGTCAAAAATTGACCTTGTGTGTTAATTAATTACTAAACTGATTAAAATGGAGAGTTCACCCAAACATTTGTCATTTATTCACCCCCATGTCATTCCAGTTCTATGTTTCTTTCTCTTTTCTATGTAACACCAAATTAGTTGTTAAGCAGAATGACCGAGCTGCTTTTTTTTTATATACAAAAGGAGTATGGAAGTATGGCACGCATGCCAGTTTTTTCTGCACACAACAACATTAGCGAGCTGTGATGTCTGATTTAATGACTGAACCGGTAATTTTAAATGAGTCAGACAAAATCATAAAACAGCCTCAAACTTCCTCGTATTAGCTGTTTGAATCAGATTCACTTAGTGAACTGTTTAGAGAGTTCACAACTGACTCCTTTACGGAACCACACTGTAATTATTTTTTTTATTATTTGAAATTGTAAATAAAACAAAGTACGTTTTAGGGAGGAAAAAGTATTTCAGTCTTTAATCTTCAAATTCTTTTTCTTTTTAAAAATGGTTTCTAAACAAATTCAGTTCACTTCAGTCTGTTTGTTCACTAGTTGTTAATACGACAATGTGTAATTAAAGATACATATTCACAATGGATATATATACCCTTCACCTTCCCCAGCTCCACCTGTATAGATCTGCTGCGGTGTAATTTAATGTATGTTATACATGAGGGTTATTTCATGTTATATGTGCAGCAGCAGTATTTCTTGCATGCTCACAGCAGCAGGTTTGTGGATGTATTGGCAGTAACAAGTCTCAGTACTAGAAGATCTATTCTGCCAAGACCAAACACATCAACATTGCCATGTACATTACCATGCTAAACCCTCTGAGAGTTGTCATGACAGAAATATATTAGTTAATAAATATAATTGATCGAATAAGTACACTAAAAAAGTAAGTATTACTACAAAAAAATATTGGTTGTTGAGTCCAGTTGTAACAAATTTATACTAAAATACAACTAAAAAAACACTCCAATAGTTGTCATGACAGAAATGCAAAGTTCTGTTATGAAACTCTAGATGGTGCAGGCTGATGGGTTCTTAACGTAACTGATGATATTCACAGCGTTAAATGACTTGGCACAAGCTGATTGGTTCATGGTGCATATGCAGCCAATGAGCTTACTGACTTGCATTTATATGGCTGGTTAGCATTCACTAGAGATTCCTGCAGCGCGCTTTCAGAGTTCCTCTGAAACCCTCCTCCTTCCCCAGCTCCACATGTATAGATCTGCTTCAGGTTATTTTATATGCTATTTTTGCAGCAGCTGTATGTATTAAATACTCACAGCATGTATCGCCATATGCATTGGCAGTAGCAAGTTCCTGTACTTGCTTGACGGCAGCCAGCAGCATAGCATCACAACTAAGAAGTAACCAACAGCAGCAGCAATTCAGCAGCAGCAGCGTAGCTGATCTATTCCTGATCTATTCCAAGACCAGATCCATTACCATGCTAAAATCTTCCAAGAGTTGTCATGATAGAACTGAAGCTATTTTAATCTAATGCCTTACCTAACCTACTGTACTAACCTTCACCACAGCCAGATGCACAGCAACCCAATTTTTAGGGGGTATGCTGCAAAACAACATTGGGGTGTGTAAATAATGACAGAGTTTTCATTTTTATGTGATGTATTCCTTGGAGATCAGAAGATGAAGAGTGTTCTGTGCACGTCTCTCTCCAGCTGACATGAAGGAATGTGTAGTGGAACTGTTCCCAGATCAGATCTGCTTTGTAGCAAACACTAATTAACGTCAGTTCAGACCAACACAGGCTTCATCATAGATGAGATATCCCACTCTAATTACAGCTGTAAACATGTTGGATTTTCTAATGATATGCTTGCTATCTCCCATCACTGTTTATTATGGATGCGGAACGTGTTGAATTGATGTGACACAAGTGGTATTGGCATCTTAAATGGCTTCATTCTTCACACATGCATGCAAGTACACATAACTTCCTCTATGGTACCTTTCTGACTATTTTTCTTAGCAAGTTAACAGATATTGAAATGTATGGCAGAGATTTTTTGTAAACTCTATTTTAGATTATTAAGAGATAATTAACAGTTTGAAGAAGGCACTAATTATTTTGTCAGAGCACTAACATTAACCGACAGCTCAGTTAATGACACCTGTAGTGATCAGATCACATAAACACTTTGCTCAAACAACACATGCTGAACAGCAAGCCTGTGTTTATTCACATGCCTTAATGAGTAATTAATGCATTTATGCAATATGTATGTCTCATATCATACAGAATATTTTGAGGACATTTTTTTCTGACCCAGTTCGGCCCTTTTAAGACTTGTTTACTGTAATTTATTTTCTTAAGTTTTAAGTTTAAATTGCAATGATCTGAAATTAAGTTTATTTCAATGAATTAGTGAGATTATAGAAAATTTGCTGTATGACCTCTATTATTGCTATATTATTGCTGCTGTCTTCACACTTTGCAGACTCAAACTATGTTGTTGAGGTTCAAACATCTATTATTCTTTGATCCTCGAAACCGCTGTGTCCTGTAAACCTCTTTAAGGCTGCCTACGGAGTCTGTTGTCTCAGCATACTGTCTGTGAATAGGACCAGAACACGTGTCCTCATATTACACCTGCAATTTAGGCAGTGATAACACTTGCTTTGTGGTTGCCATAAATAAACCCATTCGGTTACCTTGTCTTGTTTTCAAGATAAACGATTATGTGTGTATTGAAAGTGTGTGTGTACACGAGAGACACTTGTGTCAACTGGTTGGTTTGTGTTCCTGTCTCAGGTCTCATCTGATGCCCAGGCTGAAGGAGTCGCGCTCTCACGAGTCTTTGCTCAGTCCCAGCAGTGCAGTAGAAGCTCTGGACCTCAGCATGGAGGAGGAGGTCCTTATTAAACCAGTGCACAGCTCCATCCTCGGGCAAGATTACTGCTTTGAGGTATAGACACCTCTTTCACTTGCTTTACATTATTTACATTAATAAGTTCATTGATCTGATCTCTCTCAACCCTAGGTACATGTTCATTTATATTTAATATTACAGTATATCATCATTCATAAGACAGTGGTTTTAACCAGGCAAGTTTCCAGCAAAAAGCAGTTTGTCTGATTATATAGATTTCCATTTAATCGTGATCTTAATTGAACAGTCCCAAAATCGATTTTTTTAAATCCCAGTTTCGATTTTGAATTAATAATTTGAATTTTAGTAGAGAACAATTTTTCAAAAAAAGAGAGAATGAATTGTGTACAAAATGGCTATTATAACTGAAATGTATACAAATTATTTAAAATTTAATTAAAACCAGAATCAAATCAAGAGATTATGGATTAAGCCCGAATTTAATCAAATTCAGAATCATATCAATTCAAGAGCTTGTGGATTAAACCAGAATATGATCAAATTCAGAATCAAATCAAATTAAGGAGTTTAATCAAACCTGGGAAATCAGAATTTATTCAGTTTGGTTCAATTTTGATTCTCTTTTTTATAGCTTATTTTATAGCTTGTGATTCATGGTCAGAACATGTGTGATTGTCTATATGCAGATTTCTGAACATGTTTTTTTAAATGCTGTATTTGTACCCAAAATATCTGTCAGTAAATGTGATTCAGTTTTGCATTTTGTAACATATTTTCAAAGGACATTAAAACGTGGCACAGGTTTGCTTTTGATGTAAGTGAGCTGGAAGCCGTGAGATTGTTGCAGCAAGCTGACAATTATCAACCTTTTTTCCCAGGTGAGCACCTCCACAGGTAGTAAGTGCTTTTCCTGTCGTTCGGCCGCAGAGAGAGACAAATGGATGGAGAACCTGCGACGAGCCATCCACCCTAATAAGGTAAACTCGCCTTTCTGCAGAGTTGCTTTTATTCCTGCATAGGCTAAAATCATACTTGATGCTCTGATTTATTACTGAAGAAATGCAACTCAATGCAAATAAAAAAGAGACGTCAAATAATGTTTCTGCATCTGTAAGAATGATGAAATTCAGGGCAGTTTTTTCCATCGCTCTTTGATATAAGCACATGAGACGCAGGAAAGCAAAACATATGGCTGCTTTGAGATCTCATCCGACAGCTCATTTCACCAATCAATGATTAAGCAAATTAATAGTTAATTAGATTGGAACAAAAATTCAAGCACAACCTTCAAGTTATATTTGCCTTCTTCACAGCTTGCCTGGGGATGTGTTTAATGTCTCCCCATCGCTCAGTCTTACATTTTAATTACTCAGTGGGTTTCTGAGGTGAACATCAGAGCCAGGCTTTACAGAGCTTTGCTGTGAACAGATGATGCTTTCAGACAGATGTTGATGCTGTAGTAGTGTGGAGATGATCATAGCTCAGGCATTAGCTGCTGCGGCAGAGGCCCATTTCTGTCTGCCTAATTAGTTCATTATCTGTGATGAGGGCGCACAATGGAGCACCTCAATACCGAGATGCAAAATCAATTGCCTTAGTGGGTGTTTATTTGTGTGGGAATATCCATGAGCACTAGAGCCCTACACAATGCCCAGTGCCTTTAGTATAGTCATCTGCTGTTGTAGAGCAATTCATCCGTCAAGCCTTAAAGGCATAGTTCACTCAAAAATGGAAGCTGTATTACTATTTATTATGTACTTATTATTCAAGAATCTTTGTACAGTTGGGGTGTAACGGTTCTAGGTAAAAAACGAACCCTACCGTTCTCCACCCACGGTTCGGCACGTACTTGCACCGCGCTCTTAAATCTGACACCGCAACTTAAATCTGACAATGCATCTAAAAATATTAACATGTAAAACAGACTGAGTTCAGCTAATACACATTTCTGTTGTATTCCCAATACATTACAACAATAGCGATGAACAAAAAAATGCATTTGTTCAATGCAAGTGCCGTATGCTTGAATATGACCAGTCATTTATGCCGTCATCACCTGGGTGTTGATAGCACGTGTGTGCAGAGGAGACACATCTGAACAGCACATTTCTATCTGTGTTTAAACTAAACTCATTTAAGCCTTGCCATTTTAAACATTCAGAGCCAGAAGACATGAGTTATCTTACAAGTCTTGTGCTCAAATAGACAAATTCATACAAAAATTATGTCAAAATGTCCATCTTGGTACTATAAGTTGAACCTAGAGGATCAGTGTAATGTATCCATGCATTGTCTTAAAGTTACAGCACTTTTTTAATGTTAATCAAACAACAAAAACAAGGAAATCACTCGCTGCTCTTTATTTAATAGCTTATGTAACTTTAATAAGGATGAATATTTAATTTATACAGTCAAATACGCAATGTGATTACTTTATACATTTGATTACTTTATTCAATTTCTGTACCTAAAAGCTAATGTTAGACCTAAAAACCTGAATAGCACTGTTTATTTTATCTGTATCTTTGCTCTATTTTATTTATTTGTGCTGATGTTTGTAGTTAGATTATTTGTTCTTATTTTCTTTATTTTTATTTGCCAGTATAGTTTCTTCCCTAAACATAGCACATACCGAACCATACCGAATCTGTGACTCTAGAACTGTGATACAAACCGAATTGTGAGTCACTTTAACTGTTACACCCCTATTATACAGCCTAGGGCTGCATGATTAATGAAAATAAAACTGGTAATAATACAGATGCTTCTGCATGACATCACTAATTGTGGGTGGGGCAGTGTGGAGGGACAAGAATTGTTGTATACCGCTGTTGAGCGAGGGCTTTAGTCTGTTCAGTTCAGTGATTCACGATGGTCTGTGGCCTCAGAAATAACTGACATTTAGTTTATTCTGATCTCATCCTCCATTGCCTCCTAAGTTATAAGAGGAAGGAGGGATATCTATAAATTAACCTCTATTATAGTCCAACGAAAGCTTAACCTTAACTGCAGCATGATGCAGGTCAACTTTATGGCCGTCCCTCGTATATTAAACCACATGACTTCACACTGGAAAGACTATTCTATTAAAAAAAGGCCAGTGAATGACATTAACTGCTGAATGATGTCACACAGTATTTACAGCACCGTCCTGCTATCTTTATGGGAAGGACATGAAGTGATCTAAAATTAAGGGCCTTTTAATTTCAAGCCAAGGGTGGGTGATCTGAAGCAGAGGGTATTTAATCACGTCATCTCTAAATCACTGACCCTGTTAGATGCCACACTGATGCGCAAATAATTCATTACAGCCGTGACATGACAGCCTAACAGTCCACTGACCTCACAATGCCCTTCCGTCTCTAGGACAACAGTCGGCGGGTGGAGAATACGCTCCAGCTGTGGATCATCGAAGCTAAGGACCTTCCGGCCAAGAAAAAGTACTTCTGTGAGCTCTGCTTGGACGACGGCCTCTATGCCCGCACAACCTGCAAGCTGAAGACAGATAACGTCTTCTGGGGTGAACACTTTGAGTTCAGTAACCTCCCTACGGTCCAGAACATCACCGTCCATCTCTATAGGGATTCGGACAAGAAGAAGAAAAAGGACAAGAACAACTACGTGGGGCTGGTGAGCATTCCAGTGGTGAATGTCATGAGCAGGCAGCTGGTCGAGAAATGGTACCCAGTTAGCCAACCCAATCCAGGGAAAGGGAAAACGGCTGGACCCATGGTCCGCATCAAGGCCCGGTACCAGAGCATGAACATCCTGCCCATGGAGCTCTATAAAGAGTTTGCCGAGTACACCACCAACAACTACATGCTGCTCTGCTCTGTGCTGGAGCCGGTCATCAGTGTCAAGAACAAAGAGGAGATGGCCCGCGCTCTGGTGCACATCTTACAGAGCACCGGCAAAGCAAAGGTATTGTAAAAGTCTAACAGATTTTTGTCGTTTAGCGAAGGGTTTTCAAACTGTGCTCCAGGAAAGTACTAGGGGGTCTACATAAAAGACAACCTTAAAGAATATAAAAGGATATAATAATATTAACAAAAACAACAATAATAATATCAAATAAAAGAAAGTTTTGTTCTGCCTCTAATGGCTCAATTTTTTTTTTTCCACAGTATAAGTGGATTTCCTTTACATCAAAAATATATAGCTGCCTTTTGTATTTTAGGAAGGAGTGACATAAGAGGTGTTTAATGGATCTAAAGGTCACAGTGGCATTCATACCTACAACCTTGTGGTTTAATTTTCCAAATGATTAACCGGTATGCTTTACCACCACAAGCTGAAAGACATGACCTAAAGTCTTTATCTAAAGTTTTTATCTACTGCACACATACAATCAGTAATTCTAATAGATGGAGACTTTAATATTAGAATATTGGCTTTTGCTACACCAAATGTACATGTATTCATCTGGAAAAGCTTGTCACATGACTTACAGTGTTTTATATAGTTTTTTTAGCTGCATAAATAACATATAATATGTAATTCTTGTAAAGCTGACCATATTTGTGATTCAAAATTATTTATATAAAAAAAATTTTATATATATAGTATATATATATATATAGATTATATAATATATATATACTGTGTATTATAATTCATATTTAAATTGTTTATGTGACTGTTTACTTTTTGTTTACTTTGGTTACTTTTTGCAGCTATTGGAAAATCATTTTTTGTGATGTTGTATTTTCCCTGTGCATTTTGTTTTCATTGATGCTCTTATTGAACTTTAGAGGTCACGGTGAATCAAAAGCAATCCAATTCCAGTTTGTTATCTCTGCTGTAGTATCCCGCTGTTATTCCTTGCTGTTTGGGTTAACAAAGGCATACTACATTAAAGATATTGTGTGTAGTTTGTATTGGCTACATCTGTGAATCTTTGTATTTGTGTGTGTCGGATTTCTCATGCTGAGAGTATTTCGGAGGGATTATCTCCCCCTGGTTCTCACAGCCTACCGCAGGATCCAGAGAGCAAAATAGCCAATCTTCCCATTATACCATAAGGGAGGTATTAATACGGCTGCTCTTATCTGTATTGGCTGCTTTTAAGTCTGGCTGGCCCTGATTGGCAGATCCAGGGTTGTTGTAAATGGTATGTTTGCAGTGACTCACAGGATGATATAAACACAAAGGCAAAATGACCTTAGATGGAGGTGGATAAGCCTCTAGTATGGCATTTAGTGGAGAGCGTGTTTAGACTGCACTAATGTCACTGTTCACTGAACAGAACAGACAAAAGACAATTTTGCTGGTTACTTTTTTAGATATATATTTGAGCTGAATATTCTCATTATCATAACCTGTGTCTGGAGTCTAATTAGACAAACTAAGCATGAAACAAGATTGTCAGATAGTAAATCTACCACTATGTTTTTAATCGGGGCCGAGCTTAAGGGTAATTT
Source organism: Sinocyclocheilus anophthalmus (assembly GCA_018155175.1). NCBI lineage: Eukaryota > Metazoa > Chordata > Actinopteri > Cypriniformes > Cyprinidae > Sinocyclocheilus > Sinocyclocheilus anophthalmus. The sequence goes on from JADLZN010007093.1 coordinate 278,620, forward strand.
CTCAAGAAACTGATCTTTTTGCTGCTTTTTTGCTTACACAGTGCAGTATTTTAATCTAACATCTTGCTGTCGCCCATCATGTAGTTATTATAGTGCCATAACCTCTAGTCATGGAGAATCAGTGAAATGAAGCGTGAAACGTTTTTTTTATACTACAGGGGAGGTCTTCTCTTCATTTGTTCATTTGGGGTGTCAGTGCAAATCTTAAATTAATGGTTACGTATATAAGGTATTCAGCTTCAGCAGAGGTCGGAGGTTTTTGTTGGCATCATTTCAGCAGTACATCAGCTGTCATGGTGGATTGCTTGTGGAGAGTTAAGTTATTAGTCCCTTTTGCTTCCAGACTACAACATCACTTGAGAATAAAAACTTGCAACATTTAGAGCCAGGTGATTTTTGGTAAATTACAGAATGAAAATACTTCAGATTGATCCCTCATAGGCTGTTGTTCAAATGTGATGTCATGCGTTACGTTTTCCTTATGGAATTTGAGAGTTCAATGAAACAGTCAATGTTTACTAGGAAATACACCAATCCCTTTATAAAGTTTGTAAATTAAAGCTACACAGTACAAGGTTTGGTGAACTTTCTACACTTTAAACTCCCATTAGTTCTTCTAGCGTTTAAGAATAATAGTGTGTATATATTTATTATATATCCTATTCTCTCCTTATTGCCCATGGCTGGGTGAGGCCACATTTCTGAACACCCACATCATTGATGTATAAGTGTAGCCTGTCAGACATTATTTTCAGTATTGGTAAAGTAAGAGGTTCAAGAATTTTAAACCAAACAATTTTAAAAGTTTAATTTTAATAAATTGGCTCTTTTTTTTTGAGGGAGTTCTGAAAGTTGCAGCACATGCAATTAACCCATATCTCTAAAGATATGGGAAAATTTGATTCTTCATGAAAAGACCCCTTTGAGAACCCTGATAATGACTAGTCCAGTCTTCCCACGGTCACCCAAAAAGTATCAGGGAAAAGTATTCTGGAATAAGTCTTTGATCATGGTAAAGTTATTGAAATTATTTTGAGTAAATTATCAATTTTCCTATTTTTCACACTCTGCTATAAAATATTTTTAGAGATAAAGATATATCTGCCAGATAGTCTCTTGCTCTTGTTTAGTATAAAACTTGCTTCGCAATGATGCAACGATGTACCATTTGTGAGCAAGTTGCTCTTTTGAGTCAGTTCTTTTCAATTAATTTGTCAAACTGGTTCACAAACTGGTCTAAATGATTCATTAATGAACCCTTCTCAATCAAAAGGATTTTGTAAAAACCTTCATCCAGTAATCACGAATGACTGGACATTTGTTGGAAATGACACAGGAATTAAATGGTCAGTTTGTAACAGTTCATATCAGCGATGCCATCCTTTATGCTAATATTTTCATTTGATAGTGTAAGTTCTGAACCACCACAGTGTCATTAGAGATGGTCACTGGTCCACAAACCACTGACTGATCTGCATCATTATCCTGTGAGTGCTGACTCTGGCCGCTTTTTCTATTGCATTATTAAAAGTCATTAGTGTCTTTCACTGGTCAACTGCACTTCACCTCTGTAACTACTGGATAAAGGGGTAACGGGAGAGGGAGTCTGCTATTACTAAACCAACTAGTGTTCACAGAGGGTCATCATAACTGGACAGTTGTGTCACTCATGTCCTATCTGGCCCTCGTCTGCTGTCCCCTAGGTCCTGCAGGGGGGGATCAGGCCTGTTAGTCTGATGCTGTTAATTACTGATTTTGGGGGCAAGGAGGGCGAGGAAAGGCCTTAAAATTTACACGCTTCTCAAGAAGCCCTAGGGATAGCTGGGCCGTAAAAACGGTAACACTGATGGAACATCCATGCTGTCCAGGGTCAGTTGTTTTGAAGGACAGCTGTAAGAATCCACCTACTTGCTTTTTTGATGTGGAATGTGTTTGTTGTATCATGTGGTTAAAGTAAACCACTGATCATAGTCAATTCAATACAAGATGCCTGTTATGGCGACCCACGTTACAGTTTTATGCATGCTTTCAGATTTCGTGTTTATTTATTTGTTGCATTTGGTCGCAATGGAACGCGGTTAAGTATGAGTTGTTAATACAAATGTTTTCAAAGTTACATATATTTTGAACTGTCTGTAGTAAAATGGCACTAAAGACTGGCAGCTTTGCCATCACAGGAATAAATTGCATTTTAAAATACATTAAAATAGAAAACTGTCAAGTTGTTACTGTTAAATAAATGTACAGTAGCCTTGGTGAGCAAAAGATTTCTTAACAAACTTTTAAATATTTCAGTAAAATGTTGTAGTATAAGTAGTAGTACTACTTATTGATATATTCCCTAGTGAAAATAAATATACAAAAATGTTTAAAATACATTTATTTCATGCTAAGTATACTACAATACATTTACATATTATGTTCTTAATAAAAAAAGACCCTGCATTTGTACATTTAGTATACTAAACTGGTGTATTTAAAGTCTGCTCAACTGATTTTGTACTTAACGCACTTTAATTGTGCTGAAGTAGTGTTGAAGTCCAAATAAAGATATACTTAAGTATATTTTACTGTGCTAAAGTGGAACTATTGCAAGTATACTTTAGGTACACTTTATATGCAAAATCTTTAAAGATCATACAATCCTCATCATTAGTGACATTAAAACATATTTTAGGCTTAATATTAAGAAATGGGCATTGTGCATAAGTAGTACTCCAAAAATAGTTTAATTACAATTCTCATATCAGCAAGTCTCGAGCGATATGTCAGTAAATATGTTAATAGACTTGATCTACACTTAGTATAAAATAAATGCATTTTAAATCTATTACTTTTTTACTAGGGTTGGTATATGTACCAGTTAATGAAAATTATGTGTGGGAAACCAGTCATGGCTCCTCTAATTGAATGAATGCTTAAAAGAATGCTGGTAATCAAACAATTGGTGAGTCCATTGACTTACGTAGTATTTATTTCCCTATGGAAGTCATTGGGGACCAACAACTGTTTGGTTCTTCAAAATATCTTCTTTTGAAAGAAACGTATACGGGTTTGGAATGACATGAGGGTGAGTAAATGATGACACAATTTTCATTTTTGGGTGAACTAATCCTTTAAATTAGCATTTCATACATGGAAAGAAGACTCAGTTTAGCGCTTTACTTTCCTAACATCTTGTCTCTGCTTTATGTCTCGGTGTGTCTAAAGCACTCAATTATATTTGAACAGTCATTTTCTGAGTGCTTAAAGCAGATGTAGAAGATGTATTTTAGGAGTTCTTTGTTCTACTTCAGCTGGCTTGTCTGTCTCTGACAGATGCAGAAGTTGACAGAACAAAATTAAATTGGACTAAATTAGGTTCAAATGAAGATGAAGCGGACTCCTCTGTGTGGATAACAGAGCTTGTCTGTTTATGTTCCTTTGAAAAGTCTGGACATGGTTAGTTGAGCTACCAAACTGAGCCTGCAGTGACGGATTCACTGGGAAGGATAATCTGATGGAATCTTGACAACTGAGCGTCTCTCACTTTGGTAATGTTGCAGTACAGGCATTTGACTTTTCTATCAGTAGATACGGTCGCTGTGTTCCCTTGACGGAACCTGAGACCAGTGTGCTCGTGATGTAAAATATGGAGAAAAGATATCCCATAGAGACCACAAGCCCAAGAGGACACAATAACACTCATTTATCACTTGCTCAAGTTTCATGGGGGTGTGATTTTTATCTTTACATTCCTTTTTTCTCCACCACTAAATAATCTTTGGAAGAAGATGAAATATATAGTCAATTGGGGAGAATTCTATCTCGCTCACTTGAAAGATTCCCACAGTCATGGAAACCTGGGAAAATGTTTTAAAATTCTGACAATTGTTCTAGCAATGCTTTTTAAATATTTCATCAGCTAGATATTGTTTTTGAAAATGAACATTGAAAATGAAAATGAACATATATTTTTTTGTCTTACTAGAGAAATTTGTGTACTTAAGTAAACATCATGTATTTGTATTTAAGTATACAAATGTAAATATATTTCCTTCTGTTTAAAAGTTTGGTGTCTGTAAAATTTTAAACATTTTTGAAAAGTCTTTTATGCTCGCCAAGATTGCATTTGATCAAAAATATAGTAAAAACAGTAATATTGTGAAGTATTATTACAATTTAAAATAACTTTTTTCTATTTTAATATATCTTAGAATGTAATTTATTTATGTGAAGCAAAGCCATTACTCCAGTCTTCAGTGTCACATGATCCATCAGAAATCATTCTAATATGCTGATTTGGTGCTCAAGAACAGCTGCGCTGCTTACTATTTTAGTATTCTCTGATGAGTTATTATTATTATTATTATTATTATATAAAGAACTGGTGTTCTTTGAACAGAAATCTTTTGTAACATAAATGTCCTTTTTGTCACTATGAATAAATTTAAATGCATGCTTACTAAACAAAAATATTAATTTCTTAGGGGACAACAAATCTTACTGACCCCAAACTTTCGAATGGTAATGTTTTGAACTACATTCTTCATAGCACATTGATGTATATATTGGATTGTGGCAAAGCAACAGCTCGACCAGCATCTTCCATCATTAATTTAGAGACACGAGACGAGAGTCATTATCTGCATTTTCCTTCAGCATCCTTATCTTTCCTCTCCTCATCCATCACCCATTCTTTTTCTTGTTTTCTCCCCATCCTGCCTCTCTCTCCCTCTCTCCATCACCTCTCTATCTCCTTATCTTGTCTTAGACTCATGCTCTGCCATTCTCTCCTTCTCTATCTTGCTTGGCTGCACTTTAAGGCAGGCTGGCTCTGAAAGGATGTCATTTCTGGTCTGAAGCAGCACATTGCCCTGACAGCTATTACAGAAGTCGTGCTTCACTGTAGATGTGACATCCACTCCAGCGGTTTCTCCATGCACACACACTTTTAACACTTTTTCATGCATCTCAAGAGTTTGAGGTTAGACAAGGTATTAATCTGTTTCGTGATATGATGTAAATGTGATGTCATTTCCGTGCCTGATTGCAACACGTGATTATTCCTGGCAAGAGATGATCCCATGGACTGCCATTTTTGAGACCCAGTATGCAGATATTGACTTCACAATACAACACATAGGCCTGTAGCAATCATTACGTAATCACATGATTACAATTATTTGATGACATCTGAATTGATCCTCGCACGAAAGTATAAAGTGCTTACAGACCCCACAAAATCTATATAAAAATTTTGCATTTTACTCCATATAGTATGTGTTAGCTATGAGACTATATAATGCACTGTACACTATTACGGGGGTAACCTTTTTGCTGATATATCAAATTGACAGACTTTGTATTCTGGTAAATGAGCAAAACCTCATATAATAACAATAACATGAATAAAATATACACAAATACTATTAATAAACTTTATATAAATATAATTATAATAAGTGCTGTCAAGCGATTAATCACATCCGATTTTTTTTTACATAATCTATATGTGTGTACTGTGTCTATTTACTATTATATCTAATACACACATGGCATGTAATTATTTTAAGACAATATAGGCCTGTTTCATAAGAAATATACTTCTGTCTAATATAGATTATTTAAATACATGTAACTATTTTCAAAATATATACTCTATGTGTATGTTGCAATTTATTATACAATAATATACCACAGTACCACACATATTGTTAAACAAAAAACCTTTATTGGAGGCAATTAATCAGGAATTATCGCTTGACCGCACTAATTCTAATATAAAATATAAAATAATAAAAAAATAAAACCATGTAAATGGCAAAATACTATTTTAATTTCATATCAGTTTTACATTAACATTAACATAGCAACTATGTCATTAATCACACATATTTGTCTCAGAATAAATAATCAGGATAATTTCATGATTGTGACAGCCCTAAAAAATCTACACATACATAGAATTAATACAGAATACAGAGTTAAATTGATTTCTTCTCATTAACCTGTTAACCTGCACCCCCCATTTTGGGACTCACAGCTGAAAATGACCTACCTAACTTAAAATTATAACAGTTCCTGTCTTCATGTTCTATAAGAAAAAAGAAACACCACAATTTTGGTGTCTTTGGAAAGAAGACCCTTTAGGCTTTACTATCTATCATCCAGAGTTGATAATGCTCAAAAAGATAAAAAGTTATAGACACCGAAGTGCCTTGAAAAAAATTGTACCACACTGAATTTTTTGTTTGTTTCATGAAATCAGTCCTGGAGCAATCCAGAATAGTAATGGGTTGAAAGTCACATGTCTCATGAGTTTCTATTTCAAATCTGAAGAAGATACCATGAAAAGTTAGTCCAGGTGCGGGTTGACAGGTTAAATTTAAATCAGTAAAGTGAGATAAAACCTCAAATCGTTTCGTTTTCTAGGTAGGGTGTGTTGATATACAGACTGTTTAGCAAGCATAAGAAGGTAAATGTTGAGGACATATTGTTGTATGGTCCTTTGAAGCGATGTCTGTTTGACCCACTTTAGTCATATAGCTCAACAATCAGTCTTATCTCAGAAAGCTGGATAAAGCTGCCCAGCAGCCTTGCATTTCATTAGCAGAGCATTTCTACATTTCACTGAGGGTCGTGAGCACGCACATAAACACACACATCTGTGCCGAACAGAATCATACGCACATATTTGCACACATGCAACAGAGAAAACTCAAGGTTATAGAGTGTGGGTAGATTGAGAGCTTAATTCAGCGCTTCTGTGATATTTGACTTCTCTTTCTCTCACACATACGTTACAGCATTCGCTCTCTCACTTGACCCTCCTGCCGTCTGTCTGCTAAATAGCATCTGACCTTCTCTGACCTCTAGTTTTTGAGATGGAGAGGGAGCGAGATAACAACTAGCGTTTCAGCTTACAGCTTGGCTTCAGATCAAATGAAAAAATGTGCTGAGAATGACACAAGTAATGATGAAATTGGAGGAAAGGTATTCATCTTTGACATTTAATGGCCGCTCCCTTTTGTTTTTCAGTAGGTCATGTTGAATTATTGTGTGTCTGACAGTGTTTAGTGCCCATTTTGAGTGTGTGGGAAAGAAAAACCATTCTCACATAGAACACGTGGGATTACATGGTACCCATGCACTTTGTAAACCCGCTTTGGACATTTCACATTTGCAGTTAAGTAAAGCTAATTATTAATTTGTTCCATCATCTAGCACTAACGTAGAGGGATAGCAACAGATTTAACCCTATAATCTCATTAAGATCACAAGTTAGCAGCACTACTGCATTTGTGCTTAAAATGAGTTAAATTCCTACAAAAAAAATAGAACATCTTTATTAATGCTACTTTACATTAATACATTTATGCATAACCAAGTAGGAAGGTATATAATCTGTTCATAAGCTATTAAACTAATTATTTTATTGAATTAATTGGTAAATATTAAATTATCTTATCTGTATCAGTCTGAATTCCAGTATCATTACATCCCTAGTAATTTAGTGAAAAAGGTTTTGTTCAGCTCTAAAATATTTAAAGGGATAGTTCACCCAAACATGAAAATTATTTCATCATTTACTCACCCACATGTTGTTCCAAACTTGTATGTTAAGATATTTTAACGGTGAGTAAATGATGACAATATATATATTTTTTCATTTTCTTTTTCCCCCCATGGAAAAAAGGCAAAAAGGCATAGGATGTAGCTCTTTTGCAACAATCTCTGTTTCTCTCACTCCCCCTTGTCTGTATTGTCGCTCACACCTATCCCTCGGACTTCTTTCAAACTGAATGGTCATCCCGTTGTCCTGTAGATGAATGAGAGAGAACGTGTGCGTGTGCGTGTGTGTGTGTTTGTGCGTGTGGTTGTGTGTGTGTGTGTGTGTGTGTGTGTGTGTGTGTGTGTGTGTGTGTGTGTGTGGTGTGCAAGAGCTATTGTCTTAGTATTGTCTTAGTAACCTTAAGTTTTATTTAAGGGCCTTTGATAGCAAGTCTCATTCAGCTGTCCTGACACACAAACATATACACAGACATTCATAGATGTTAGACACAAATAATGGGCTTTAAAAGGGCCCTCACATTATTATTATTATTATTTTTTTAAGCTATTGAAAACACTCTAAGTTAAAGTTAAGTTTAACTTATCTATCTATCTATTAATCTATCTATCTATCTATCTATCTATCTATCTATCATCTGACTGTTTCTATCTATTTATCTATCTATCTATCTCTATCTATCCATTCTTTTATTCCGAGCTTATGATATTTTCTAACCCTGAACTTAATCCTGACACAAAACCTTCTGCATTTTTTCGTTTTCATTAAAACATTATTTAATACAGTATGTTTATTAAGCTTAAGGTTTCCAACTGGGGGCCATTGGCTGCTTCACACAATGTAGGTGATGTCAGGTTTTACTATCCTTGTGGGGACGTTTGGTCTAGACAGTGTAGTAGGCAAAACCTCTCTTTCTCTCTCCCTCAGCTGAGCACACAAACTGCTGTATCGGTCAGATGCTTCCTTCTTTATGAGTTTTTGCTTCCAGGGAATGCAGTGAGACCTGAGGGATTTTATCTCTTCTTTTTAATCCCTCCATCCTCGCTTTATAATTTTTTCCTATGTGCTACAGTACGTATCTTTCTGTTTTCCTCTGTTCCCCTGTGCAATGGCTTTGCTTTCCTGTGCACCCGCTATTTTTACTCACCCGTTTTATTTTTATTTTTCTGCTTTCCTTTCCATTTTAGATTTATATTTATGTCTTACTGTGCTTAATGTCTTCTCGCTCTCTCTCGTCTCTATCGTTTCTTGTGTTTCTCTCTCATCTCGTTCTGATTACGGGTGAGCTATAGTCTAGCTAATTAACTCTGACAGTAATGGACAATATTCTTGGCCTTTTCTTAATAGTTCCCACTACTGTGTAAGGGGAGAATCTCAAGGCTTATGTGTGACTAGTCTCATATTTTAATGGTTCTGAGAGTTTTTTTTCCCTCACTCTGCTGATCATACCTTTTACAACTTGACAGTTATTATACCTGTAATTATTAAAATGTGGAAATGCTTGAATACTGAGGTTTGTTTGTATATAGCATCCAAAATATTTTTTTGGGCAACACCTGTCATTGCTGAAAATTTGCCAGGCATAAATATTTCTTACCCTTCATAAAACAGCATTTTGCACAATTTTTTTTAAATTTTATTAAAAATGTTTAGGAGAGTGAGATTATTTAGCTGTCAATTGCAGCATTCTATATGCATAATCTGTCAAATGGCACCTCATTTAAAAAATAAATAAATATAAACTTAAAAAAAAACTTTTTATTGATAAACTTATGATTGTAAAATATGGTAAAAGTTGTTTGAAGGTGAGGTCAAGCATGATGGTAGAGCCACTACTTTAAAATAAGGGTTACCACAATCATGGAAAACCTGTAAATATTCCGGTAAATACCATGGCATCAGCGCTCCGGAAGGTTTTAAATCTCTGAGTCTACCGCCACACTACCCACACTCCTTTTCTCCTGTATCCCAAACCAATGCTTTTGTTTTGATTTACATAATACCCTATTATCTGGAGTCAACACGTTTTTTGGATTCCTCTAAGCTGAAACATTCTCGCTTTTCAGCGATGTCTTAAAATAATACCCAGTGCTGAAATTCTAAACATTGGTGGCCAAATAAATATCCACATTTACTATGAATGGAAGGTCTGCTACTTGAAAAAAAAAAAAGAAAAGAAAAAAAGGCTGCTTACCAAGGCAGCATTTATTTGATCAGAAATACAGTAAAAGGCAGTAATATTATTAATCATTAAAAGTTAATGAAAATAACTATTTTCTACTTTAATATATTTTTAAATACATTTATTCCAATGATGATAAAGCTGATTTTTCATCAGTCATTATTCCAGTCTTCAGTGTCACATGATCCTTCAGAAACCATTCTGCTGATTTGGTTCTCAAGAATCATTTCTTCTCATTATTACTGTTGAAAAGAAAATAGTTTTGCTGCTCATGTAATCATGATTCACCGCTGTAAATAGAGACTGAGACACACACACACACACTCTGAATTGTATTTGGGACGCTGGGCTGAACTCTGGACTGTGTGTGTGCGCACGTCAACAGCGAGTAGACTGATTTTTCTGTCTAACTCCCATTTGCTGGTTTTGATAGGCTCCCTGCCAGATCGCTTTGATCGGAGCAGCTTTCACTTCAGCACTAGCATCTCTCTTTCCTTGTCTCTTTCTTTTCTTTCATGTCCTGACAGACATCAGCAGCACAAGCACTTCGATTACAATGACAGACCCTCCATACAATTGCTCCATCTACTCTGCTCTCTTTCATTTTTTAAACTAATATTGCTCACATATCAAAATGTTTTTGTTATAGGACTTCCTGACAGATCTGATGATGTCGGAGGTGGATCGATGCGGGGAGAATGAGCACCTGATCTTCAGAGAGAACACGCTGGGCACTAAAGCAATCGAGGAGTACCTCAAACTGGTCGGACAGAAGTATCTGCAAGATGCACTGGGTAAGATCTTTGTGTGTGTGTGCAAAAAAAAACATTATTTTCTGAAAATGTCTGTACTACAATTTGTTATGTCCGAGTTGCCAAGTGACAGGACCGTCAAAATAATTATATTAAATAAATATGTACTGGTGTTCAGTCTGCAGACTTGAAATAGGAGACACTTTATCAGCACAAACTTTCTGTCCTGCACAAACATTAGAAATATTTCCCAATTTTATTTTGTGCTAAATTGCCTGTATTCATTTTAGATGAGATTAAACAGCTGTGAAAACACACACAAACAAACATGCACACACATATCCGGCCACCACATTCACTGTTGGCTTACTCTGTGTCCGATAAGGATTGTGTTTATTAATACCACTGTATTTTAGGAATAAAATGTGTAAATCGCTGGACTAGCAATTTATCTGCAGAACCAAAATACATGCTGCAAATTTCACACTGTATATAAATATCGACTTTGGGGAATCTAATGAGTGTAGATGTGAATGTGAGTGAGTACACCAAAGAGAGTGAATCTCTCATTAGATTTGCTTCAGGAAACCATTTGTTGGTGCTGAATAATGTATAGTTGTTTTTCTTAGATAAATGTGACTTGTGAAGTGCTGCTAAATTATTAAATGTCCCTCAGACATCATAGCAAGAGAGCAACAGTAAAGAGAGTGGATTTCACCACATGGTTACATAAACGGCATATATGCATGAGAGAAGAACCTGGTCATTTCATTTACTCTAGTTACTACTACATCTACTCGAAAGCAACAGATAGAGTACTTGGGAAAAAAAACGTATGTTTTATTTTTCAGTGTATTATTGTTCAGTTGTTCAGTCAATAAATCTCATTTTCAGATTGAATCACGGGTTACCACTAAAAACTATGGCTTAACTAATCATGAAATTAAAAATAAGGATCTTTTGGTGTTATGGTTATTAGATTTTGATTGATGAAAAATGCTGTGAATGCAAGTTAAGTCCCGTGTTTTCTTGATGAGTACTTCGGTAATCATGCTAATCGCTAAGAGTTTGTGTGTGAACTTTTGACACTACTGCAGCCCAACATACTGGTTATTTGAGCGATTCGTTTTGTATTTGTGGCCTTGAATGAGTTTTCAAACTTCTTTTGTTTTACATTGTATTAGGGGCGTAATGGCACACAAACATGACGGTTCGACACGTACCTCGGTTTTGACGTCACGGTTCGGTATAGTTTCGGTACAGCAGGGGGGAAAACGGTTCGACAGTATACAGTATAACTGGTTAAATAAATGCAGCCTTGCTGAGCATAAGAGACTTCTTTCAAAAAACATTGCAAAATCTTATTGAACAGCAGTGTATTTTTTCTATTGATCTGAAGCCATATAATAATGTGGCCACTGAGTGTCTCTTTAGTCTCTAACAGGAAGATGAAGAGCGAGGAGTCCAGATCAGTTGGACGTCCACATGGTTTATGCTACACTAGTTTGATTTTTCCCTGATGCTTTTATGCGCAACAGAACTGAGGGGGGGAAATCGACCAGTACCTGTTCTGAGTCTCTGTGGAGAGGGATCTGGCTGTGCTGTTTGTTTGGGATCAACAAAAAGTTTGTTGTATATTCCCAGGACAGCTTCTCTCATTAGTTCCGAGTCAGATAACTAAAGAGCTTTGACTGGTTGCCTCATAGTGGAATGGAAATAAAATGGGGATGAGCTCTGGGGTGCCGATTTTCATTTTTGCTAATATTTGTGAGACAGGTTGTTTGAATGAAAGATGGCGGGGGGGGGTTGTACGGCAGGTTGCCTTGCTGACATTTAGGAATGCAAGCGTTCTTGTGCCAAATACAGAATAATGTCAAGATTAATCGATAGATGACACCATTCCTTGAAAAATGCTATTTATGTTGAAACAACTAGACTTTACACAGGATGAATTTAAAAACACCAGGGTCTTTAATGTATTTTTTTTTTCTATTTCTTCCACTGTAGGTGAGTTTATAAAGGCTCTGTATGAGTCTGATGAGAACTGTGAGGTGGACCCATCCAAATGTTCATCTAGCGATCTAGCTGAACATCAGAGCAACCTCAGGATGTGCTGTGAGCTGGCTTTCTGCAAGATTATTGAGTCTTACCGGTAACTAGAGTGTGCCCTTCACAGCTGTCTGTTGATGTGAACCAGTGATGCATTTTATTACTCAGATGTTTCATAGCTGCTTATTTCAGTTATCAACGTTGTCTCGGGTGTTTCTCTTAAAATAACAAATGACAATATTATAAGGAGTACGAGGTATAAATGAAGCAGGGAGTTCGATACTACTACTACGAATAATAATACAAATATTACTATTAGTATTATAACCAGACTGATGATCAGAGTGATTTGTTTGTGAGTGTTGTATATTACATTTCTATGGTGACCCAATAAGGCACAACACAACAAGATCTCCACAACACAACGGAATCTCCGCAACACAACAAAATTAGCACAGCACAACGGAAACAAGCCAAAACACAATGGAAACAAGCCGCAACACAGTGAAATTAGCACAACACAATGGAAACAAGCCACAATGAGCAAAATTAGCACAACACAATGGAAACAAGCCGCAACATAACGAAATTAGCACAACACAATGGAACAAGCCACAACACAATGAAATTAGCACAACATAATGGAAACAAGCCACAACACAATGGAAAAAAGTCGCAATACAACGGAAACAAGCCACAACACAAATTAGCACAACACAATGGAAACAAGCTGCAACACAATGGAAACAAGTCGTAACACAACGAAATTAGCGCAACACAAACGGAAACAAGTCACAACACAGTGAAATTAGCACAACACAACTAAATTAGTGCAACAAAATGAAAACAAGCCAAAACACAACAAAATTAGCACAACACAAACAGAAACAAACTGCAACAACATAAACAAGTCGCAACACAATGGAAACAAGCCACAACACAGCAAAATTAGCACCACACAATGGAAACAAGTCATAAAACAACGAAATTAGCACAACACAATGGAAATAAGCCGCAACACAATGGAAAAAAGTCATAAAACAGCAAAATTAGCACAAGACAATGGAAACAAGCCACAACACAACAAAATTAGCACAACACAATGGAAACAAGTCGTAACACAAGGAAATTAGCACAACACAATGGAAACAAGACGTAACACAACGAAATTAGCACAACACAAACGGAAACAAGCCACAACACAACAGAAACAAGCTGCAAGACAACGGAAACAAGCCACAACACAGCGAAATTAGCACAACACAACTAAATTAGCACAACACAAACAGAAACAAGCTGCAACACAACATAAAGAAGTCGCAACACAGTGAAATTAGCACCACACAATGGAAATAAGCCGCAACACAATGAAATTAGCACAACACAACGAAATTAGCACAACACAATGGAAACAAACCACAACACAGCGAAATTTTCAGTTTTAGAAGTGAAATAAGTTTAATCACTGAGATCTAACACTAAAGGATATTTTTCCCCCCTCAGTTGTTTGCAAAAGGATAATAAATAGTTTTTATTATAAAAATGTTCAGTTTTAGAAGTGAAATAAAAGTTTAATCACTGAGATCTAACACTAAAGGATATTTGAAAGTTTTTCCCCCCTCAGTTGTTTGCAAAAGGATAATAAATAGTTTTTATTAACAAAATTTTTATGAATTTTGTGAAACTACTTACTAGTAGGAATAACTGTTTGCAGTTTTGTCAGGGTTTTTTCCCCCATCTAAATTCAATGTTCAACTCTCCACTCCTCAACAGTGTGTTTCCACGGGAACTTAAGGAGGTGTTTGCGTCATGGAGACAGGAATGTGGTAATCGAGGGCGACCAGATATCAGCGAGCGTCTTATCAGCGCTTCGTTGTTTTTACGTTTTCTGTGTCCGGCAATCATGTCGCCTTCTCTCTTCAACTTGACGCAGGAGTACCCAGACGACCGCACTGCACGCACACTCACTCTTATCGCCAAGGTTACACAGAACCTCGCAAACTTCACCAAGTAAGGATTTAATTTACTCTGGTGTGAGTGTGTGTGTTTGAGCAGGGAGAGAGTGCTTTAATGTTTCACAATGGAGCTGACGAATGAGTTTCGAAATACCTCAGTTTGATAGCTTGTCATGTTGTTATGAGCACAAATACTATTAATAAGAATGAAATGAAGCTTATAGATATAATTATGATTATAGGATCATTAGCGTGGTTAATTGAGTTATTAAACTCATCAACGAGTCGTTCTTATTCTTGCTTTTTTGTCAGGTTTGGTAATAAGGAGGAGTACATGTCCTTCATGAATCAGTTCTTGGAGCAGGAGTGGACCAACATGCAGCGCTTCCTACTGGAGATCTCTAACCCAGAGACCATCTCAAATACTGCAGGCTTCGAGGGCTATATTGACCTGGGCCGTGAGCTCTCCACCTTGCACTCCCTTCTAGCTGAGGTGGTGTCCCAAATGGACCAGGTTAGTCTCTTGACTCTGCAGTTGGTTCCATTTGATTGTATTTGTAGTGTAAAGATTTTCAGAAGGAATGCATTGTGCTGTTCTTACATGCATACATACTGCAAAAAAAATTTCTAATCAAATTTTGGAAGGAGAAAAAAAACAGAATATATTCTACAATTTTGTTTTTGCATTGGAAACAAAAAAACTATCATTTTAAGCATACAGTGTATCTATATCTAAATCTCTCTCTCTCTCTCTCTCTCTCTCTCTCTATCTCCTCTATCTATCTATCTATCTATCTATCATCTATCTATCTATCTATCTATCTATCTCTCTCTCCTCTTCTCATCTCTCTCTCTCTTCGCTCGTCTCTCCCCCTCTCGTCATCTCTCACTCTTCCTCATCTCCCTCTCTCTCCCATCTCTCTCTCATCTCTCTCTCCTCTCTCATCCTCTCCTCTCTCTCTCCCTCCTCTCTATCTATCTATCTATAATTTATTAATCAGCACACACCATATACTATACATCCAGTGGGGCAAAAAAGTATTTAGTCAGCCACCAATTGTGCTAGTTCTCCCACTTAAAAAGATGAGAGGGCCTGTAATTTTTCACATAGGTATACCTCAACTATGAGAGACAAATGAGAAAAAAAAAAAATCCAGAAATCACATTGTAGGATTTTTAAAGAATTTATTGGTAAATTCCTCTGTAAAATAAGTATTTGGTCACCTACAAACAAGCAAGATTTCTGGCTCTCACAGACCTGTAACTTCTTCTTTAAGAGGCTCCTCTGTCCTCCACTCGTTACCTGTATTAATGGCATCTGTTTGAACTTGTTATCAGTATAAAAGACACCTGTCCACAACCTCAAACAGTCACACTCCAAACTCCACCATGGCCAAGACCAAAGAGTTGTCAAAGGACACCAGAAACAAAATTGCACCAGGCTGGGAAGACTGAATCTTCAATAGGTAAGCAGCTTGGTGTGAAGAAATCAACTGTGGGAGCAATTATTAGAAAATGGAAGACATACAAGACCACTGATAATCTCCCTCGATCTGGGGCTCCACGCAAGATCTCACCCCGTGGGGTCAAAATGATCACAAGAACTGTGAGCAAAAATCCCAGAACCACACGGGGGGACCTAGTGAATGACCTGCAGAGAGCTGGGACCAAAGTAACAAAGGCTACCATCAGTAACACACTGCGCCGCCAGGGACTCAAATCCTGCAGTGCCAGACGTGTCCCCCTACTTAAGCCAGTACATGTCTCAGGCCATCTCCCCCTCACTCGTCTGAAGTTTGCTAGAGAGCATTTGGATTATCCAGAAGAGGATTGGGAGAATGTCGTATGTTCAGATGAAACCAAAATATAACTTTTTGGTAAAAACTCAACTTGTCGTGTTTGGAGGAGAAAGAATGCTGAGTTGCATCCAAAGAACACCATACCTACTGTGAAGCATGGGGGTGGAAACATCATGCTTTGGGGCTGTTTTTCTGCAAAGGGACCAGGACAACTTATCAGTGTAAACGAAAGAATGAATGGGGCCATGTATCGTTAGATTTTGAGTGAAAACCTCCTTCCATTAGCAAGGGCATTGAAGATGAAACGTGTTTGGGTCTTTCAGCATGACAATGATCCAAACACACCGCCCGGGCAACGAAGAGTGGCTTTCGTAAGATGCATTTCAAGGTCCTGGAGTGGCCTAGCCAGTCTCCAGATCTCAACCCCATAGAAAATCTTTGGAGGGAGTTGAAAATCTGTGTTGCCCAGCGACAGCCCCAAAACATTACTGCTCTAGAGGAGATCTGCATGGAGGAATGGGCCAAAATACCAGCAACATTTTGTGAAAACCTTGTGAAGACTTACAGATAACGTTTGACCTCTGTCATTGCCAACCAAGGGTATATAACAAAGTATTGAGATTAAATTTTGTTATTGACCAAATACTTTATTTTCCACCATAATTTGCAAATAAATTCTTTAAAAATACTACAGTGTGATTTTCTGGATTTTTTTTCTCATTTGTCTCTCATAGTTGAGGTATACCTATGATGAAAATTACAGGCCTCTCTCATCTTTTTAAGTGGGAGAACTTGCACAATTGGTGGCTGACTAAATACTTTTTTCCGGGCCACTGTACTAAACATATATATACAATATATGTAATAAAAATATGTATACTATTAATAATTATTAGATTTTTCAGAAAAACAGGTTAAAATACTGATTGAAAATAAACTTTTGGCGTGATCATTTATTCACTGATGGTCAGACATTCAGGTTTCGCCATGTCTTCAGTGCAGTGTTTGCTGCAGGTGAATTCAGGATAGCATTGTGATAAGGCAGTTCATCACTTTGATGCCACAGAAGGTTCTAAAGTTGTGCTCCAGTTTTCTGTGTTCTTTGAGTAGGTGGACTGATTTAAGCAATTGCCTTCAGGCTGTAACAGTCAGACTTTAAAATCCTTCATTTTGTTGCTTTTAATGTTCAGACCATATAAGATATGTTCCCCATGTGTTTGTTTCTTTGTATCTTACTTTATACATATTTTTGGAAGAAATTATCTTCTAATCCTCCTCCTCCTCGAATGCTAAATATAGCCTAGCTGTTGTATTTGCCCAGATTTTCCACACTAAGCGAAAACTTCCAGTCATGCAAAATTTGTTTAAGCAGAGATGCATTTATCTGCAGCCTGTGCCTGTATGCCGGTACACCACAGACACTGCCTGCAACTATACAAGCATTGATTGCTAATTAAATGTGTAAATCTGGAATATACTCATAGCAGAACCTTGTTGAATTATTCAGATCACATTAGGTGGACATGCTCTGAAAGCTCATGTCCTCTCAGTGTTTGAGTTCTATGGGAAGTCCATTAGTCCCTAAGGCTGCCACAAACTGATAGTAGTCATATAGTGGTCAGACACAGTTATAAGAACTTTTAATTGATATTTCACTAATAATTTGTAGCCATACATCCATTAACATGTTTGATTATGAAACTAATTCTTTTAAAGCCGAAAGGATTCAGCCAACAGCAATGTCACAGATCAGGCTTATAAACAAATTCAATTATTAAGTCAAATTTGAACTTATCTAGGTCTTGCCTGTTCAATTATTAAATGCTTTTGGAAAAGATCAGAGAGTAAAACGCTTATGTGCAGAAACTGACGTGGTCTCTGTACTTATTTTGCATATAAATACTGTACATGAAGCAGGTTCAATTCCACCCATTTTCTCCAAAGTAAACAGCTGAAATTTACAGAATACACTATATTATACAAGATAAATATATAAAATTATTATCTTGGGAGCATTATGTTTTAATGACATCTTAAGCAGTTAATTATATTTATGATTTAATATAATAAGTTCTAAATTCTTATCTTGGGTGATTCTCAAAAGTTAATAAGATTTTAAATGTTTTTGAAGGAAGTCTCTTATGCTCCCCAAGGCTGCATTTATTTGATCAAAAATACAATAAAACAGTTAACTTGTAGGTTATTCTTTACAATTTAAAGTAACTGTTTTTTATTTTAAAATATAATTTATTCCTGTGATGGCAAAGCTGAATTTCTCTAATCTTCAGTATCACACACACAAAAAAAGCATTCTTTGGTTTAATAGAAAGTTCAAAAGAGTGGCATTTATTTGAAATAAAAAGAAGTCGCTTGCATATTGATAATTTAATGCTGTATTACTTAATATTACTGATCCAGTTTTAAAGTTTTTAACAACAGTGCATATTTGAGGTGTAAAAAAATATATGTCATTAATTAAGTTTTATTTTTCACAACTATTACTTAAAATTCACTCTTGAAAATACATAAAACAGGACGTTTGCAGATCAGGCTTTTATAAATCAGTCGGCAGATACAGCTGTGAGTTATGGCTAAATATTGGTGGATTAATCTGTCTGGTGGGTATATCGGTATATCACTAATATACTGTAGCGTTTTAGGAGGTAATTAGGTTTATTTATTTATTTTTAATTCAAAACAGCTTACTGTTTATCAGTAACAGTGTTCCTAGGGAATCAACCCTGTGACCCATTGCTAGAGCCATGCTCTCGCAGTTCACCTACAGGATGTCATTTCCACACAGTCATTGATGTTCTGTTGTCTTCTTCTACCTCTGTTCTCAGGGGGCTATTAGGGAGTCCTGCACAAATATAAGAGATCTTTGGGGTATGTGTTAATTTTCAATGAAATCTTTCATTGATGTCCTCAGAGTGCTACCTCCAAGCTTGGCCCATTACCTAGAATACTGAGGGACGTACATGGAGCGTTAACAAACCCATCAAACGTACAGATGAGTGTTCCTCCTGATCGTGTGCCGTCCCCTCCAGCCCCTGGATGCAGCATCTCCAGTGGATTACAAAAGATGGCCATCGACAGTGACCTACCAGGGTGAGCCACGAATCAGATCCACCGCATCAAATGTGTTAAAATGTAACCAATCAGAATCAAGTATGTCCATAATTGTGCACGGCTGTGCAAAAAGCATGCTGTAGATTTCATGATGAATAGGCATTCTGACAAATCAGCTTCAAGCTCATTGTTATTTCAGGCAGTGACACAAAGTTGTGAAGTACAGCTATATTGCTTATGGATATTCATTGTTATCTGTCACTTTCAGCCAAAAGACTGTCCTCGTTTCTGTTCTTAAGAGTGTGCCCTTACTTTATCCAGCAGACTGCTCTTTTAAAGAGAGCGGCTCATCTTTATCTGTCTAGCTCGCTGCTAATTCCCTACCGACGTTTATGAGAGCCAGAGAGAATGAGAGGCCTGTAATTGTAGTTCTCACACACACACACACACACATTGAGGGAAGGGGAAATAAATATACTGGGGGATCAAAAGAGATGGAGGCTGCAAGGAGAAAGAATCGAGTGAAGCTTGTTGGTTGGTGTCTGGACGGAGATTATGATGAAATAAATTAGCATTTTGTTCCAGATATCCAGACAATAAACACAGTCTGGGTAGAAGTAAAGACAGAAAGAGACGCATAATAACTTTGCATTCCCTCTGATGCTTTATACCTGTCTGGAACTGTCTAGCATGGCATTTATGCGTGTTTGAGAAAGACTTGTGGGAAGTTTTGTTTCTCAAACACTAACTCGTGTATTATGAGAGTCTGGCATGTTTGGTCACACTTTATTTTAAGGTACAATTCTCGCTATTAACAAACCATTAACTATGACTTCCTATTTGCTGCTTATTAATAGTTAGTAAGGTAGTTGTTAAGTTTAGGTATTGGGTAGGATTAGGGATGTAGAATATGGTCATGTAGAATAAATGTTTAATAAACAGCCAATATGTTAGTAATAGGCATGCTAGTAAGCAACTAGTTAATAGTGAGAATCGGTCCCTGTGTTACCACATGTTTATAGATTATAGCTCTGTTTAGGTAGGCAGCATTTTAAGACATCAGGTGTATTCCCGATGCTGTTCCAAAACGTCAGCAGCAAAATTATACTGACTTCTAAGATAACATCTTGGACGGCATCGCATGGCATCCTTTGTGGATGCGGAAATCTCAGAATGTGTTGCTATAGGCTCAGTATAAAATCGACTGACTAAGCTCACAAAATGTACAAAATAATGTTAGTCAGCAATACTTAAATATAGTCATTTTTATTTGTGTGTGCTGGCTATTTTGTGCTTGTTAGAGTAAAAAAGGTGTTATCTTAGCAACATGCTAATCAGGGTTTGTTAACACATATCAACTAACTAGTCAGTTTGACAGGTCATGGTTCATAAATGATGTCCTCCTACCAGGAACTTCCAACATTAGCAAAAAGAAAATCTAAACAAGCTTGCACCTTGGATAATATTATTTTAACCCTTAAATGCATACCTTGGGTCTTTAGCAACCCGGGACATCATTCACTACCCTCTCCCTCCTTCATTTTCTAAGGTTAGACATCAACTTTCTTAGAATTCCTTAAGCTGTTCATTATAAGAATACAAAAAGAAAAAATAATAAAATATAAAATAATGTTGCTAGCGACCCGACTTGTGTAAGTATATTTTTCCTGCGCAACAATAATTAAATATCTGATGACTCAATAAGTGAAATTCACCTTTATTCCTCAAGGTGATACTGTTTGATAGACAATGATGACGTGATGTTATCACTCATAATTACCACAGGCATAAAACCAAATCAGATTGAAACTATCTTTAATGGCAAAATACTGATTTTGAAGTCATTGAAAATGGTAGTTTTGAGAATATGTTTGAGATTGTGAATATGAGCCAGATGCTGAATATACTGGGAAAATGTGCTCTGACGATGACGGTGATGATAAAATCATCTGCTCATATTGAACCTTTCTAAGTTTCAAAAGGTAACGAAATATACTTTATTTTATTCTTTTGTAATTGTTCATAAAATATCAAGAGCATTTTTTGCTATTGCAGCAGTTAAAGAAATATCCATCCGTGTTGTATATATAGGTCCGGGTCGCTAAAGACACGAATATGTAATAAAGATTGGTGAAACATTCATGCATTTAAAGGTTAACATTTATTTTAAAATGCTCCTCCTTCTTTTAATAAAAAAATTAAAGAGCAAGATTTTGAACAGAGCTATTTGTGTATTCTGTTCACCAAAAATTACTGTGCTTTAATGTTTTACACTTTTCTCTTTCTGGTCATTGTCCCCATCTCTTCGTTTTACTAGCCCAATGGACTTCACTCGCCTTCCTTCCCCCACCCCTGCAAACAAAGACCTCTTCTCGTTACAGCCACCGCTTTTTCTGGGCCTCCAGGGCTCCCCTGCCCCCAGCTTAGCTCTCCGAGGCCAACGACCCGCGCTGGGCCTGGCCATGGTGCAATCCTGCCATGGTATACCTTCATTAAGCGTCCGAGGGCGTTAGAACCTATCGGCCATCCCAGTAGGGATCACTTCAGAGGTTTGGTGAGTGCCATGATTCCTGGAATACCACGGACTCCTCAAGGCAATGTTGCTGGAGGCCTACTCTTCACAGGCCAGGACAGACCCCCCCCCCCCTCGTCCTCCACTACCCCAGGAAGCAGAAGGGGGCCCCAGGCAGGCCTACACAGCTTTTGGCCCCGCTATCCTTTCAGAATCCAGTGTACCAGATGGCAGCAGGGTTGCCCGTGTCAGCTAGAGGGAATGCGAGTGGGGATTCTGGGTCGGAGTGTCACAGCTCCGTCAGTTCCCATAGCAACAACGAGGAGGGTCTTGGAGGAACCAAACACACGTTCCTTACCCAGGGGGCTTTGGTGGGGGAGGAGTTTGCAAGGCGTTCGGGAGATTTCTCGAGACGACAGCTATCGCTAACTGATGCGCAGCATGGAAACCAGCCTACAGTTCCACGACAGAGCAGTGCTGGTCCTCAGCGGCGGATTGACCAGCCTCCACCACCCACACAGACTGCGCCCAGAGGACGAACTCCACCCAACCTATTGAACTCCACCCCCTACCCACGGCTTCCTAATAACACTGTGATGTCATCATCACCCGACTGGCCTGGAAATGGTGCACGGCTTCGACAGCAGAGCTCCTCCTCTAAGGGGGACAGTCCAGAAACGAAGCATCGCCCACCACATAAACAGGTGCGAATATGTTTGTAGTAGGGATGGGCGATATGACCAAAATTTTATCACGATACAAGTAATTTTATGTCACGATCAGTGTTGGGGAAAGTTACTTTTAAAAGTAATGCATTACAATATTGCATTACTCCATAAAAAAGTAACTAATTACGTTACTTAGTTACTTTTTATGGAAAGTAATGCGTTACGTTACTTTTGCGTTACTTTTTAAATCTGGACAGGGCTTGCTTGTTTGTTTTTAAAATAAAAAAGTTATATTTTTGGCAAATATAAAAGCCTTTTCACACCAAAAGTGAAATGAACAAGCCTCAGGCTGAAGGGAAAGTAAATTCACGTCTGTACAGTAGAATGCAGGAGAAGAAAGTTCAGCACTCTTCAGCAATAAAAAAATGAAACACAAATATTACGTCTATCTAAAGTTGTTTTTTGCTTATTAGTATGGTTGAATTGGATCTTCGAAGGTCAGAAGCAAAGACATTGGTTAATAGAATGGGATTAAATACATAAAGGATATTTGTGTTGTTTAACATTTAATTATTGCAGGTTTGCGTCATATTCTGAGTTGCATTATTTTTATTCATTTTGAGGAATACTGAATCTGTGTTTTTTTTTTTTTGTGAGTGAGATGAATTAATGCATATTCATATTTATTTTAGAACTACAGTAACATCTTCTGATTTCTCTCAACATGAGGACAGGAGAGCTGTCAATCAATAAATTGGAAAAAAAAGTAACTTGCGTTACTTATTTGAAAAGGTAACTCGGATATTTTCTTGTAAATTAAAAAGTAATGCGTTACTTTACTAGTTACTTGAAAAAAGTAATCTGATTACGTAACTCTCTCGCTTACGTTACCCCCAACACTGGTCACGATAACGATATATTTCACAATATAGTTATTTTTGCTTTAAATAAGGTCTTTATGATATCACAATTTTTGATACCATAGCAATTTCATAGCATTCTTGTCACCAATGTCAATATCACAAAAGTTAATATTTGTCAGAGCAGTGAGAGATTTTCTCTCTTTTGTTGTTTGATTAAGATGAATGACTGCTGTCACTTTAAGAGCTGCCCGGGTCCAATATAAGGTTACACGTGTTTTCTTTCTCAACTGTTTGCTTTCATTTGCAAAGACAGACAGCAAGCACATATAGTGAAATGAGTTCTCTTTCGCTGCTGTTTGCATTTCAATGGCTTAAAATCACCTGTTTTTAAAACACAATGCTTAAAAACACGTGCAAAGGATACATTTTTGTGACCACGTAGCACAGCAACATCACGTGAGTGTGTAACCGCGATACAAACGATAGTAGAAAATCTCAACTCGTTAACAAATTTCTACCTTTAATCATATCTACTGATATATTGCCCACCCCTAGTTTGTAGAGTTGAATAATAGATACTTTGCTAATGATTCCACATTTGTTTGTTTGGAAATGTTTAAAGTTACCAAGAAATACAAATTTACCGTTCTTTTTTTAATGGAATATTGGCAGTGTTTATTATAAGCAATTTATCCATGCACATTAAATTTTTTAGACTTCACGTGCTAAATAGCAAGCAATCCTATGAATTCCTGATGGAAAAAATTCATTCAGGTGTACATGAAAAGACAATCACAATTTCCGCTTCATGCAAATCTGTTTCAGGCAAATCTTTTAGCAGTCTGGATCATTTATCATGTATCTTTATCTTAGCCTAGTAATTTGAATATGTCTTGCGGGCAAGTCTGAGTTATTGATTCTAATAAGAATCAGAGGTCTTAGCTTGCTACCAATCATCAACCCCCCGACATTGGCTGTTGCCACTGGCAGTCATTTTTCTCAAGGATTTGACAATGAAGTGGACAAGAAGGGCATTTCCCATTTCCACAATGCATTGTTCTCTCTCTTGGGGTTTGATTGATCGCTTGAAGTGATTGATGGAAGTGTGTCTATGGAAACCACATTTATTACATCGCAGAGCACCTCCAGGCTCTTTCTCTGACTGTGAAAGTCACATTTGTGGACTTTCTGTGAATACTGTAGTTGATTTTAGAATCAGTTACATTATACGTTCACGCCATCGTCGGGAAGTGCTATACACCAGAAGTGGGCGCTCGGAGTTGAGCTACGTAGTGTTGTAGCGGGGTCTAAGCTGTATGCTCATTGGCAAAGTTGTTTTAAAGGGTCACACAATGGTAAATAGGACAATAGTCTGACAGATCTTTTCTTCTGTATTGCGAAGTACATCAGAATGAAACAGAGTACTGAAAAATGAAAAACAAAAAAAAACAAATGTAGAGCAGGGACTTAGTTCTATCAATCGACATTTTAATCAAAATGATTAGGTCAAATTAAAAAATTTAACACATGCATGGATGAATTGTTCATAATAAAATCAATAATATGCTCTTAGAAATTATAGTGATTTTTCATTTTTATGTTGACGGATAAGGATAAATATAACATAAATGAGGCAACAATTTGAAAATGGGGTGTGAAAAATAAACCTAATTTATTTTCTAAATAAAGGATGTTTCAACGTTTTTGTTGGAAAAAATGTAGTTCAGATCTAAATTGAAGATCTGTTCCCTGAAAACACATCTTATCTTAAATTTACTTCTGATTTAAATGTATTTTATTTTCATTATATTTTTAAGTATGTTTATTTGGAAAACAAAATGCTGATGAAGAAAATGATTTATTTGCAGTATAGTGGAGGACTATAATGGCAATGGTATGATATCATGATAAACAATTTGCATGAACTAAGCTACTAAACTATCTTAATTTTGCGGGCTGTTATATATAAATCGGAAACTGAGACCTCTGCAATCCACAATGTCATACATTTTCTTTTATCAGCCTATTTCATGCGAAGATGTCCCATCACTAAGAATGGAGCGATTTGTGCCTCTGTGTAGAAACAAACAATAGCCCCGATGAGTCCACTGCGGATGACATGACTTTGTGTGTGTGAGTGTGTATCTTGTTTAATCTTTGGTTTATTCATGCGTATGCGTGTGTTTGTGTGTGTCCCATAGGCCCCATCCCCAGTGAACCCCAGTGCATTGGACCGCACCGCTGCCTGGTTGATGAATGTGCCGTATATAGAGCAGGAGTCTGAGACGGAGCTTTGCAGAGATGAGCACACACAAGCTGAAAAGGTAACTGACTGCCCACACACCATAGCAGCAGAGATTTCGGCTCATGTAAACGCTCTGGAAGGGAAATGAATCATCATCATGCACTAATTTCACTCAGACAGGAGGATTCTCTCAGTGTCAGCGATCCAACATTCAGCTCTGTCTGAGTTGGGTGTTTTTGCATGCAGACTTAAGGGTGAAATGTGTAGGTTTTTTTATGTTAAGCTCACAGTGCGCGAGGTGTGGAGCGCATAGTGAGCAATGTGGCGTCGTTAGGAGACTCTAATAACCATCGTAGTTTGAAGGGTTCTGCCGAATTGTAGTCGGTTCAGCAGTGACAGATTGGGAATGGGTGGAAGAGGTGGTAGGAATGTTCGTAATTCCGCTTAATGCCAGTAGTGGTGCAGAAATTACACACTTCTTAGAAGCAATTTCTACAAGCGTGTATGTGGGTGAAAGAGACATACTCTAATACTCTGCTTCCTTTTTGCTGTTTTAATTCTTTGTACATTTTTTCTATTTCCTGTGTCCTTCCACTGTCGGCAGCGCGAGGGTATAGCAAGAGAAGACACGCTGACGAAAGTAATGCTCTCTGTAAGGGACGCGAATCTTCAGGGCGAGGAGGTATGTCACGCACAGTACTTAGTAGATTGATTAATATTTTAAATGAGCATTTAATAATAAAAAGTTATTTTCATCAAATATTTATATTTTATTTCAGCTTAATTTCAATTGCCGCAAGTGATTTTTACTAGTTAACAATATAACACTAGTAACTCTGATTCCAAGTTTGACATTACCATGTTCCTACACTAACATAACTTTTACAGCATGTATTCTATATCTAGGTTAATATTGAATTCTACATATATTAATGCATTTTTAACAGGATTTATAAATTAACATTAGTAAATATATTTTGAATAAACATAAATTATCAATAACCAAAATATATTTATAAATGTCGTTAATGTTTGTTAATTTATGAGACTTAAAGCATTTTTAATTAATGTTAACAAATTAAACCTTACTGTAAAAAGTTACCAATAGTCATCAGTAGTGTACAATTGGCACACCGTACATGATGCCACAAATCGAATACAAATACATTTCACGTGTAATTTAAAAAAAAAAAATTTTAAATGAGGTGAAAGACGAAAAGAACTATGTTGTCTCTTGCAGTATCAGGCGGAGATCAGTATGCTGCAGGAGCGACTGCGTGTGTCGGTGCAGAGGCTGGAGGAATATGAGGCCCGGATCAAGGGACAGGAGGAACAGGCACAGAAGATGTTGCTGGAGTATCAGGCCCGACTGGACGAGTCCGAGGAGAGATTGAGACGGCAACAGGATGACAAAGATCTGCAGATGAAGGGAATCATAAGCAGGTGGGGAATACTTGTATTATAAAAGCTAAATCAGAATGAAGGCAGAGAGGCTGGTGATGAGAGATAAAATAAAGCAGAAAGAAAAGAAAAAAACAATCATATGTCAGTATAATAATGCATATCTAGTTCACAACAGTCCACAAATTGGCCTGAATGGGTGAAATTGGTGGAAATGAATGCCACAAGTTCACCTTTTCATATAGTCCTTGAGTCAGATAAAAACATGAATTTACATTGAACAAACACAGAGAGGGCACTTTGCCTTTCAGGAGTCTTCCACAAGCCTCTGATGCTGAGTGTCATTTTGTTTTCAGCTGATAGTGTATTAGTGGCAATCTGAGAAGACCGAGAGCTTTTAGAAGACTTTTAGCCTTCCTCAAGGCAGAATTTACTGAGAGCTGCTTTCCTCCAAGACTGATGTTTTGGGGCAGCTATTTATGGCCTCGAGCTCTAGCTCAAAGACAGAATGGGGAGGATGTATGAAAGCTGGACTGAACGTGTGTTTGTTTTGTGTCGATGCAGGTTGATGTCTGTGGAGGAAGAGCTGAAGAAGGATCATGCTGATATGCAGGCAGCGATTGACTCCAAACAGAAGATCATTGATGTGCAGGTATGGCTATATATAGATATGTCAGTGGTGTAATATCTTAGTATGTCAGTTAATCTGTTTTTTTTTAGTCTTTTTTTTTCTAAAATGTACTTATTTACTCATTTTAAATGTAAACATTTCAACAAATCAAATGAATTTCACAGATCTTTGCCTGAAGTTTGTCAACACACCAAAATTTCAGTAGTTCAGTAAAAATTTTATGATGCTTGATGTTAATTCAAATAATTAGTTGGATGAACCATATTAATAGCACTGAGTAGTTTTCTTGTCAATCCTGTCTCATCCTCAATCTCATCCTTCCTCTTTTCCTTGTCATTCCTGTCTCCTTTTTCACTATTTTTGTATATAAGAAAGGCCAAAAAAGCATGGTTATGCTGTATTGGCAAAGCTGATTTTTTAGCAGCCATTACTCCAGTCTCAGTGTCACATGATCCCTTTTATTGACCCCCACACTTTTGAACGATGTATGTTTTCCATTTAAATTTTTGTCACAATCTCACAACCCCCCTTATCGTTTGATCGGAACCCCTTTAGAAAAGATAATTTACAGTATACAATTTACAGTATAATTTCCACTTTGTCGTAGTTTTTCTAAAGATGCCATATATGCATCATTAATCATCATTAATGTTAATATTCACTGTCCTACAGTGAGGGCTGTGGAAATCTCTACTCCGCCAATTAAAATGACACCAACCAAGCCTAACATCACTATTCCTGGCTGATCTCTGAAATCTAAACAACACACCACACTTCCTAATACTACAACACAGTGTGAATTCAAGGAAAATGCACATGCATTTTTATGCTGTATATTTACATCTTAGTTTCCAAGCGGTTTGTTTCCTCTCCTTTCATGTACACATTTTAGGAAAGAAATAAGCAATTAAACACTTGAGGTTGAGTGTCTCCACAAATAACGTCACAGACACGAGCCAGATCATGACAGTCGTGATGTTATTTGTGATTACCCTACAGTTTAATCGATCATCTACAGCAATTTTGCAAAGTAACGTGAATCATAAATAAAATTTTGGTATCTTCAGTCCCTTTTGCCAAAAAGTAGATAAAACAAAAAAGTAGCCTGTTTTGGTCCCACTTTATATTAAGTGGCCCTAATACCTGTGTTCTGACATAGTAACTAGATGAGTACGTAGTATGTAACCACAGTGTAAGTACACATTGGTACATAGTATCTATAGCTCTAATGTTTGTGTAACTACACATATGTAACAACCCACTGAATGGTATGTGTAAGTACAAATGTGTAACAGGACATTGGTAACAACACTTTTTGGTAATGAAAGTGTTACACTTATATTAGATTTACCATGTAATTACTCTGATGTTACACAGCAGCGGCCAGTAAGTTAGGCTTTACGTATAACTTGTGATTGGTGTCCAGAATGTTACACTTTATATTATGGACAGTTCCTGAGGAGTTACCATGTTAGTACACTGGTATTACAGTGGTGCACCAACTCGAGATCTAACTCCTCCCACTTTACATATCCCTAAACCTACCCATCTCCACCCCCTGGATCAAATGGTTCCAATTACTCTTATACATATTGTTGTTACAAAATGTAGTTATATAATTCCTGTTACACGAGTACTTAGTGAAGTGAAAAAAAGTGTTGTTGCCAATGTCCTGTTACACATTTGTACTTACACAAACCATTCTGAGGGTTGTTACATGTGTATAGTTACAGAAATATTACAGCTGTAGATTCTATGTACCAATGTGTACTTACACTGTGGTTACATACTACGTACACATCTAGTTACTATGTAAGTACACAGGTATTAGGGCCACTTAATATAAAGTGGGACCCATGCTTTCATTCTACAAAATGATCCACATGAACAACATGGGTCAATGCTTCTCAGCTAATCAGCCTGCGTGCTCAGAATTGTTGGCATTACTTAGCTGGAGATCAAGCAAACTGAATGTCTTATGCATACTCATGTTCAGTAAATATATGCATAGTTACACATTCACTTTGATGATCCTTATACAGCCAGAAACATGGATGTGACAGTTAACCCATATAATATGAGAACCTAAAAGCCGATAACCCAAATGTTCTCTAAAATGCAGTCTATACCTGTTCCAAACAATTGCTCCTTGCTGAAATGGCCGGTGTTGGTATTTTCATAGGATTTATGATTTGTATATGTACTGAAATTGTCTCTCTCTGCAGGAGAAACGGATAGCATCTCTGGACGCGGCTAACGCGAGGCTAATGAGCGCCCTGTCACAGCTGAAGGAGCGCTACAGCATGCAGACACGGAACGGCATCTCTCCCACCAACCCCACCAAGCTGCAGATCACAGAGAACGGGGAGTTCCGCAACAGCTCCAACTGCTGAACGAAGCCCCCCGGATCCACAGAGAGACGGAATGAAGACAGAGGACACGAGCAAGTGTGCAGATATTCTGTAAGTGAACCCTGAGAGAAATACTGCAGGTGAGGATACTGAACATTGACCTTTGACGGTCTGCAAAGCGAATGTTTGGAATCGTGGAGCAAGATCCACTTTAAACATCCACTGGTGAGACTACTGTTCAAGTACTTCATGTTAGGACACACCACTAGACGTTCATTCGTGTTTCACAACAACTAACTGTAAAATAAAAGAAAAACACAATACAGCTAACATGGTGACATTATCCAGATACTAGGACCTTCTAGCCTGCAAAAAAAGTCATTTCACTTGCTTTAAAATAGGTGTTCTCCATACAGCCTTTGAAAAAAAAAGAAACTAGATTTTTTTCACATTCATTTATAATGGTCTCTACTTTAATATGAAACGACTGAAACTACAGAACGAGCAACTCTTTGTGGAGAAATTGGCGCTCTCCTCCATATCTCTCTTCCTGTTTGTTTCTCCCTACATAGTGCACTTTGTCTCTCCATCATGAGAAGCCTTAAAATGTTACATCTGAAATACCCCCCAGTCCTTACTTTTATTTGATTTTTACAGTTCAGATGAATATCTATGATAGATTATAATGTGCATAGATTTTAAAAAGTAAATATTTTACATTCTCCTTCCACTATTTTCTTTTTTTCAGATATGCCAAGATTTTGAATTAGCACAGACTGCTCAGGCAGAGCAGAGTGAATGTTTTAGACACTAAACCAGACTGAAATGATTTTAGTTTGAAGTTTTGAAAACGGCCTTGTGTAGCTCATGTTTTCTTCCTAAATTGTTTAGGAGAGTTGTGCATGTTTTTCTTCTCCATTCTAATGTTTTAAGCCTTTTTAAGTCATTTGTACAGGTGTGTTTATTTTAATGTGTTGCCTCATCTGTCCAAATTGCTGCACACTTTACATTTCAGCGTTTAGAGTTTGTATATTTTCATATTTAATAACATATGTGAGGACTCTTCTGCGTTTATCGTGGTGCAGCGTGGAGCTGCTGTTTTCCTTTCATTCATTGGTCTTTGAGGAAGTGAGAAGCATGCACGTCTTTATTTTGATGCAAAGAGATACATTATAAGACAGCTTGTCATGGGACATGTAAGATAAGAGATGTTATTTTTAAAGGGAATCCTCTCTGTATATGGGCTCTGTGATGGAGTATTATGTGACTAAGTTAATATTATATATAAAGCAAGGTTCACAGGAACTGCAAAGTGAATGACGGCTGAAATGTTGGATCAGACTGAGACGCAGCAATCTAACAAGCACACACCACATCTCTTGCCCCAGCTTCTCAAACGCTTTAAAGACTATGCACTTTTTCCCTTTGTCATGTCCACTTGGGTTTACTTCACTCTACAAACACGTAGCAAACTCGAGGTGCTCATTATTATTATTATTAAGCTAGGGATGCTTTATTTTGTCATTCAGTTTAATCTGTAGCATTATCATTTGCGCAACTGTAGCTATACACTATAAACAAAGCTGCACATGCAGTGGATGAGATTAGCAATTGGACTGTGTTACATACCGCAATCAATCACATGCTCATTTGATGCCCTGGTAAAGTAGTTTTGCATGTACTAAAGGCTTCAGCACTGTCTGCATAAGGCAGATTAATATCTAGTTATTTAAAATTCATTTGATCAACTCTTAAACTTGGCTCGGGGCTCATATGGTTGCACAAAAGGGAACCAATATTTATTTTTCACACGTTTTCTCTTACAGACGTGGATGTCAGCTTCTCTGTTTGTTCATGTTCTGTTTTTAATGAGGTCTGAGGTTTTGCAGAGTCATTACGTTTATTTCCATCCACATGAGAAGCTACTAGTGAGTAAAACAAACAAAAAAAAACTGAAAAGAATTAGTAGTTTAGAACAGTGTTGAATGAAAAAGACTTTTGCTGTCGTCTCGGTTCTTTTCATCAGATGTGTCTTTATCTGGCTTCATTTCAGTTCTCAAAGTTTAGGAAACGTTTGCAAGTAAAACTATTTGCGCATCTTTTCTTCTTCTCCAAGCAGTCAATGTGAAATAGTAGCTATGTGAAATAAATAATATAAAGATATATAAATATATAAATGAATACCTACAATATGTTGTATGTTTTATAATCCTTGTAGAAAAGATTTTTTGTAAGTATGTTTAAAGTAAAGTATTAGCTGGACTCTTGCCTTGTTTTAGGACAATGACAAGAACAATAATGTACAGAGAAATGTGTCCATGTTAAGATCTATACAATTGTGGCTGTGCAATTTATGTACATTTGCAACTAGAATAATTAAAGTTTTATTTAGTTATTTTATATGCCTGCTTTGTTGTCTTCATTACTGAATCAATCACTTGACAAGTGTAATGTGAGAGGTCAAGATTTACGAAATGTGCTTGGATATAGTCAACCTACTGATGGTCCATTTCTGAACCCCAATGTTCAATGTCTTATGGGCGGCATTACAAATAAATTGCACGAGTCAACCATAACTATTACAATCCCAGATCTTATTTTATGTATATAAATATAAAAAGTAAGCAGCACAATACTTTTTAACTTTGTTAATAATAATGTTTCTTGAGCACCAAATCAGCATATTAGAATGATTTGAATTCAGCATTGCTGCCACAGTAATAAATTACAGTTTAAAATAGGAAACTATTTAAATTGTAATACTATTTGACAATGTTACTGTTTTTACTATTTTTGGTCAAATTAATGCAGCCTTGCTAAGTATTGGAGACTTGTTTTCAAAACATTAAAACTACTTTTTTAATGGTAGTGTATGTGTGTGTGTGCATATATAACTGAAAAAGTCAAAACATACAATGTAATCTTTTAAATGCAATGTTTATTCAACATGTCCATAAAAAGTACACCTCAGGCAAGCCTAATTTTATACATGTCGATGCCTGCAGCTGCAATGTGATATTAAATGAGGGTTAAATGATCTGTAAATATGTGCTATTCTTGTGAGATGTCCACTTGCATTAAACCACAGCAAACCCTTGTTTCTCCTTCTGTCATAATTTCTACATGCGGGAGCAGTTCGGTCAATTCACAGCTACAGTGAATGACTCGGTTAAGTGAAAAACAATAAATAATAAATCTCAGCGGGTATAAATAATACACAACTCGGTAAACTTCGAATGCACTTGGTGCCATGTCCTGGTGTTAACACCATTTTTACTAACAAAAGGCCACCGTGTTGTTCTGCCTAGTCAGTGAAAGGTGGCCATTTGAGAGAATTAGCTGCTTTTCTGAAGTGAGTTACGACAACATCTCGTCCCTTTAAGAAACACTGAATCCCGTGATATTCATCCCTGCAGCGATTGGTTCACACAAATCCTACCCACATTACCTGAAGGTAAGCATACAGTACGAGCTATGTGACACAAGCAATGCCATCTGCACATTTAGCACTGAAACAAGTGTCAGTGTACAAATATCCTCCGTTACATTTGTCTGTTAAGTGTGGTGAAAGAAATATCTTCATCTGAGCAGTGTATAAACAATTCAACTTGAGCTATTGCACAGCGCTAAGAGTGAATTATTTAAGTTCCTCTTCAATCCTGGCTTCTGTATGTTATAAAATCTGGTTCATTATTCTACCTTCTTTCTTTCTGTATTTATTCAAAAGCACATTGCTTTGCCCTTTTGGAAGTTCCTCAGAAGACATGTATGTGTGAGATTGTCAGTTCTCTGTGTTGGCTTTAGCAGAGAGTTGCTGCGGCCGGTGGCGTCGTCGTGTCAAAGCGGGGGAGCTGAATGTGGTTGGCGCTGATGATTGAGACGAGGCGGGGTTTGTGTGCGATCGGTGTGGCCGTGGCTTCTCGCTGTGGCTCTGGCCCTCAAGGGCCCCCTCACAAACCTCCAGCAGCAAGAGCACCTGCTCCCGCAGCGGTAAAGCCTTGAACCTGCGTGCTGCCAAGTAAAAGAAGGCTGCAGTAAATGCCTGAAGACACATTCCTGAAAGAGAGAGAGAGCTTTGCTTTACTTGATGCTTTAAAAAGAACCAATCCCTTTCTTAGTTAAAACAGACAATTGTGTTTGCTTACTGTCAAAGTTGAATGTGCTTTAGCTGGACTTTTTTTTTTTTTTTTTTTTTTTTGCGAGATTTACGTTTAAAGCGGCACAATTTATAAAGCCACTGTTACCAGATTTTATTTCCGGTTTTGGGATTATTGAAACATTGCAGATTTCATTCCTTCCCCAGTCAAGTTGATAACAATTCTACATGCGCAGAGATGAAATTAAAGTGTCGACAGATCTTTTCTTTCATATTTTGACATACAACCAAGTGTAATGGATTAGCAAAAAAAAAGGTAGAGCAAGTACTTCCATTTATTCATCAGTTGTTGATTGGATTCTGAGATGTGGGTGTTGCACTCAAAAATGAGACAAATGAGAGCTTGCATAGAGGAGTTTGAGCAGACACAATAGTTAGAGAAGTATTGAAATCTGTCATTTCACCAGATGATTATCTTTTGATGAATTATGAGGTTAAAAGAAAACAAAAAATGGGTGAAATTTACATGTAGTGCCTAAAGTAAAGAGTTTGGAAAGACCTAATTATTAAACTTTGGCACATAACTTCATATAAATATACAGTATGAGTAATAGTCATTCCATACAAACCAAACAAGACAATACATGCAGTTGTCAAATAAAGAGTTTACTGAAAGATTTGAAGAAAAGCTATTACTAACATTATTTCCGAGCTGTAAGCGGCTTTAATCAGAAGTGTACATATGGCAGATTTCCCTTCTGCTTATTTATTAATTAACAGGGCTTCATCTGTGTATTATTTAGTGCAGTCGTATCTCCACGCTGATGAAAACTTAATTACAGTATATTTATGTTCCTGCTAAAAACTTCATATGCAAGCTCAAATCATCAGCAGGAAATTTCTGAAGGTCACGTCTGAGCCTGCGAGCCGAGGGAGAGAAATACAGACAGCTTCTTTCGAAAGGGAAAAACTTTGTACATTTTAAACGTGGTGAAATTCTCTCTGCACATTTCCACAGGAAGGCACTTGTACTTTTATTAAGGGTCCCTGGGACCCTCAGGGGGTTGGAGCCTGAAAGTGGATGCAGATCACTTGTCTGACTACATATACAGAGCGTTAATGAGCCCTCGCTGTGGACAATATGGAGCTGTGAAAATCCTCTCGAAAGAAAATGAGGCGGCCTGCTGCGCTGGTCAGAAATATGTGTACATTGAGAATGGATGGCCACAATTAATAAGCAACGCTGTTCTCCAGAAGGAGAAAATGGGTTTCATTAAGCAGACTAATGAGGAGCACTAAAAGAATTCAGCATTATAATGTCAAGTGAAGTAGACTGAACTCTGGGATGGACAGGAGGATTAAGACTCTGTCCGAGTGTCAAGTCAGCATTCCTCAAAAGTAAATGTATTACTATTAATGAAGATCATGGCAGCGCTATCGCTCCTCTTCCTCCTCAGGGATAAACAGTCCGATCCCCTTCTTTTAAATAGCAATTTCTATTATTTTTTTTTTTTTCCTCTTTGTTTTTTTTTTTTTTTTTTTTTTTTTTTTTTTTTTTTTTTTTTTTTTTTTTTTTTTTTTTTTTTTTTTTGTGTTTATAAATATCTAACCTTATCCAGCAGTTATTACTTTCCTCACGCCACAGTCTGGCTTCTTGTGAGTGTGTGTTGATTCCCTACTGTAAGGCGCTAATAACCAAATTCAGTGCAACCTTCCGAAACGTTCCAGAATTCAGCTCACATCATTCCACTCTGGCCATTTAGGAGCACAGAGACTCGAGTATATATTCATTCATTCTCTCTTTTGATTAGGAGAAGCGAGGCCTGGCATGCATTATTCATTTAATACGTTCCTCCAAGAAAACGATGCTAGCATGACCCAACCTAATGCACCATCACAAAGAATATTAGCAGTGCTCATTTAAAAGCAGAAATGACTTGTGGGCACATTAGCTTTGACACACACACACACAATGTCCCCATTTACCAAAGTAGCGTTTCAAAGTGAAAGCAAAAAATCAATAAAAATTTAAATATAAAAGATTGAGGCAGAACTTGAAAATTTGGTTATGTGGCATTAGTTGATTGGCCATCTATTTTTGCGATTTCCAAGTACTGGGCAAATGAGCGAAGAAGTGAATTTATTTGTCAATTATCTCCCCTGTCGATCTCATTTATGACTGCGTGCCAGGGGAAATGTGCTATGATTACTAGTTGCAAATGTGTCTTTTATCGGAGGCTGTTTAACAGCTTTTTGATTGTGTGTTGGCCTCGTGAGTGAAGATGTGCTGTAAATTGCATCCTGATTGGTGGGCCGCTTGCCTGCCTCTTTGGAGTCGGGGAGCATTCCAGCCCAGCGACGCGTGATGTCGATGTACAGGATGTCCACTGAAGCCATCGAGAAGCTGCTGCTACTCAGCTTGCAGTTCCTAAAGGAGATGCTCAATTAACATGGTACATAATGAATGTTGCCTTATTCAGAATCCCATTCATTCCATTAAATCTAGCAATAATGTTATACAGTATGTCAATTCAATCTGAGGCAGTGAAATGGTTGTCACATTTACATGTCTTCATTTTGCAGATATTGCTTTCAAGGTTTACATTTTACCAGCATGATCTTGGCTTTGGCTAATGCCACGCTCTATCAGTTGAGCTACAGGAACTAATATGACTTGCCTGATGAAGGTGCGGAAGCTGGTCGGACCCAGTCTCATGGTTCCTTTGACACCAAGGAAGCGCAGGAAAATGGTAGCGATGCGTTCCACGACACGCAAGTAATTAAACTGCTTGGTGTATTTGGGGAAGACTTGCTTTAAACACAAAGATGGAAGGGAATCCGCCAAGCCTTCTTTCTCATCACTTCCTGTCTCCACAACAATAGCTTCTTCTGGTGAACCGCCCCCTGTACTTGACCTGTTGGCACAGTAAGGTGAACCTCAACACACACACACACACCAGCATCAGACTTTTTAATATACATTTATATATTTTCTACAAGTAACAGAAAAATAGATAAACGTTCGAAAAACTATAAATATAAAAAATATAAATAAGTATGCACAAAATGTGTCAAAATGTTTTACATTACAGTTTTAACTAATATTACATTTTACAACTTCATAAACACCTTTGGTAAATTATGGTATATGGTGCAAACTTTAACCATTTTAACTTTTGACTAACTTAGTTACTTTACAGAATCTTTCTCTGCCATTTTATCATTTCTCAAATTTAAGACAGTAGATGAGTGAAAAATATCAGTCACTTAAAAAAATGGCTAAATAAGAACAAAAACTACTCAAATCATTTGTAAAGTTTGCGGATTGATTTTGTGCTAACAGCATAACGTTTAAAAGAAAATCTGTCAAGTAGGAGAACGGAGGATTTAAAATCCAAAGGACTAAAAAAAATAAACACAAATCCTCAGTGAATAAAATCACAAACCACAAGCCTTACCATTTTCTCTCATTAAATCGCTCTTCTCTTTCGCTTACCCAAGAACAACATAATGAAAAACAATTATTTAACAATCACAAAACCAACCGAGCGAACTGCAGTCCTCTCATACGAGCGCTGAGTCCAGATGGCTGAGGAGCCAAAGCAGTTTGTTGCATTTCAGCAGAGTTGTAAGTAACCCTGCACTTTTAGTCCAAGTAGATGCACTTCATGGCTTCTTACCTGAAGGTTGTGGCTTGAGAATTACAGGGTAAAAGTACTAACGACAGAGATATAACTTAACACACTTAATGGGTTTACCCAAAGTATCTGCTCACCAAACTTACATACTCCCAAAAAAGATGATTGGGGGGTACTGATCTTAGCTTGTACTGAACCTAGAATATAACTTTAAGATATCACACCTGTCTCCATGACTGCTAGAGGCTCTATAAACCGCCAAAAATTATCTAGGGAGCGGCCCACTATTAATATAATCTAACAACATACTGTATGTCTAACATATTCATAACAAACATCAAATTGCCTCAGGGTCATCTCGGCTAATTTCCTACAGAAGCCTTTAGAAACATGCAAGATGAACTGGTCCAACAAGACACATGATCGACAACACTAGAGGAACAGCACGTGGAGAGCCCTGCGAGGAATAGGCTGTCATTATACAACACTAGTGAAGACGTTCTGGCTTCATAAAGCCTTAGTGACTTTGTACTTGTCAGTATTAGCCATGACAATCGTACTCAAGACAGAATAGCTTCAAAAAGCATCAAAGGGCTTGACTCAGAAGAGTTTGTGAGTGGTGTGTTCATTCACACAGTCGTCGCAGTCACTGAAGGTTTGTTATTTCAGGTTGACTGAAAGGAGGACACGAGATGAAAGAGATCGTGACTGAGTATGTAGAACTTTCTCTCCGAGTGACCTTCATTTGTTTTATTCATTCAATCTTTCGTGCCAATATGAGCTTATGTTTGCTCGACCATAAGAGATAGTTCTACAGAGGAGACTGTTTATTTGTTTATGTAAATTGTTTTATGACACACTAACATTCTCCTTGCAGGAACTGGCAGTCTGAAGAAAAAGTTTTGGTGAGTATGTTGGGTTTTTTTTTTCATGGTTTCATAGGTTTGCTACAAAATATTTATATTTCAAGCAAATGTTCTTCTGAACTCTGTATTCATCAAGGAATACTTTTAAAAATGTATCTTGGTTTCCACAAAAATAGTAGGCAGCAACTGTTTTTCAACGTTGCTAATAAGAAATGTTAAGTGAGCTCCAAATCAGTATATTCGATTTCTGAAATCATCATCAAGAACTGAAAACAATGATGATTCAGCTTTTTTCATTTCTCATCAAACACCACAAACCAGACAACTGTGCTAGATCATAAAAATGCACATCTAAAGGCTAAATTAGCAGATATTAAACAAAAATGTGCACACTGAGTCTTTCCAGCTCTGAGCGCACATGCCGTCTCAATTAAACTCTGAGCTGACTCTACACTTTTCTCAAAAACAAAGGCTGCCTGACTTTTATTTCCCCCAGGCCTAGACACTGAAGTGTGTCTGTGTACAATGAGCTACAATAAAAGCTGACACACACAAACTTGCTCATGGGGCATGAGACTGTCAGGCTATCCCTGACTCAGAGAGACAGAGGAAGATTGGCCACACAAATGTGAAATTCCATCACAGGATTTCCTGAATTTAATTTTTCCATCTGAAAGGCTTATGACTGCTGCTCAGCAGACCATTATTTCAATAGCCCCTCACTGCAGAACACAAGATCCAGGGGGTGTGGTTGGATCCACATCTAGGGGGTGGAGATGGGTGGGTTTAGGGATCAGGGAGTGGAGATGGGTAGGTTTAGGTATATGTAAGGTGGGAGGAGTTGTGTTCTGCAGTAAGGACCATCTCCATTATTTCAGCTCCACAAAGCTGAGGCGAGGATGACAACACGCACAGGTGGGCATGCGCATATGCACACAAACTGCACCATCAACTGTCCCATAAGCCTTAAAGATTATGACTCACGTTACGTGTTGTTTCCTCTGAGCGGGGTCCATGAGCCGCAGCGTGTCTCTGATCACACCCACTTTCACCTCTTCATCTACTGGACTCGGTACATATTCAAACATACCAGGTGACACCTGCAACATATGGCTTCAACAATCAGCAGCGCAACAGACTCGTGTTAATGTCCCCGTTAGTCTGTAAACACAAGTATAGTCATTGTCAGTTTAGAGTCAGTAAGACCAAATGTTAATGTTTACGAAAGAAGTTTCTTATGCTCACCAAGGCTGAATTTACTTGATCAAAAATGCAGTAATATTGTGAAATATTACTACAATCGAAAATAACTTTTACAATTTAAAAATACATTTATATTTTTACATGAAATGTTCCCTTCTGGTGGAATGACCTGCCCAACTCAGTCCGAGCAGCTGAGTCAGCTTATCTTCAATCTCTTCCATCTTTATTTGACCCTCTAACTCTCTATTCTAATTCTATTCTTTAAAAAAAAAAAATTCCCCCTTTTAGACTTGCACTCTATTCATTTACTAACTGCTTCTAAACACTTGCTTCTCTATTCTTTTTGTATTCTAATTATTTTCTTTTTATTTATTATACAATTAAAAAAAGCAAAAAAAGACCTCTAACACTAGCTTTCTCTATTCTTTTTTATATTCTGTCTGTTTTTTATTATTTATTGATAGAATTTAAAAAATACTTTGCTATGTGTACTGCGTTAGGCTAACCGAAACGTTAGAGCACTTGCATATCATTGCTCTTTTGTTGATTTTGATTACTTCCATTGTCCTCATTTGTTAGTCACATTGGATAAAAGCGTCTGCTAAATGACTAAATGTAAATATTTAAAAATGTCATTTATTCCTGCGATGGCAAAAAGCTGAATTTTCAGCAGCCATACTCCATTCTTCAGTGTCACATGATTTCCCCCCCTAGTTCGTCAGAAATCATTCTAATTTGCTGAGATTTGATTTTAGATCTGATTTGCTGCTAAAGAAAACCATTATTATTATCATGTTGAAAACAGTTACTAATATTTTTGTGGAAACCATACTTTTTTCAGGCTTCTTGTTGAAAATAAAAAAAAAAAAATCAAAAGAACTGCATTTATTTGAAATGTAATATTTTGTAACATTATAAATGTGACCCTGGACCACAAAACCAGTCTTAAAGGAACACTCCACTATTTTGAAAATAGGCTCATTTTCCAAACTCCCGTAGAGTTAAACAGTTGAGTTTTACCATTGAATCCAGTCTAGTACACGATGTAACTACAGAAGAGTTAAGTTTTAAGTAGGAAAAATATAGAAAGTCTTTGGTCATTTTTGAGCGAGATGCTAACGGGTCTAATCAGATTCAATGATCTATGCTAAGCTACAGTTAAAAGTGCTACTGCCAGACCCGGAGATCGGCTGGATGGATTCAAAAATGGTAAAACTCAACTGTTTGGCTCTAGGAGAGTTGGAAAATGAGCCTATTTTCAAAAATAATGAAGTGTTCCTTTAAACGTATCTGGGGTATATTTGTAGCAATAGCCAACTTTACATTGTATGGGTCAAAATTATAGATTTTCTTTTATGCCAAAAATCATAAGTAAAGATTATGTTTCATGAAGATATTTTGTAAATTTCCTACTGTGAATATATTAAAACTTAATTTTTGATTAGTAATAGCATTGCTAAGAACTTCATTTGGACAACTTTACAGGTGATTTTCTCAATATTGATTTTTTTTGCACCATCAGATTCCAGATTTTCAAATAGTTGTATCTCGCCAAATATTGTCCTAAAAACAAACCCATACTCCGTCATCATCATTTCGCAAAAGGACACTTATGAATGGTTTTGTGGTCCAGGGTCACTAATGTCTTTAAGGTCACTTGATTAATTTAACACAGCCTTGCTGAATAAAATTACTTTCTTTAAAAAGAAATACCTTACTGACCCCAAACTTTTGAACAACAGCATATATATAGTGGAACACACACAATTAAAATATATTGTTATATATATAGTGGGGCAAAAAAGTATTTAGTCAGACAACAATTGTGCAAGTTCTCCCACTTAACAAGATGAGAGAGGCCTGTAATTTTCATCATAGGTATACCTCAACTATGAGAGACAAAATGAGAAAAATAAATCCAGAAAATCACCATTGTAGGATTTTTAAAGAATTTATACGCAAATTATGGTGGAAAATAAGTATTTAGTCACCTACAAACAAGCAAGATTTCTAGCTCTCACAGACCTGTAACTTCTTCTTTAAGAGGCTCATCTGTCCTCCACTCGTTACTTGTATTAATGGGATCTGTTTAAACTCGTTATCAGTATAAAAGACACCTGTCCACAACCTCAAAACAGTCACACTCCAAACTCCACCAGGGCCAAGACCAAAGAGCTGTCAAAGGAAAACAAAATTGTAGACCTGCACCAGGATGGGAAGACTGAATCTGCAATAGGTAAGAAGCTTGGTGTGAAGAAATCAACTGTGGGAGCA
This sequence comes from Sinocyclocheilus anophthalmus, assembly GCA_018155175.1. NCBI lineage: Eukaryota > Metazoa > Chordata > Actinopteri > Cypriniformes > Cyprinidae > Sinocyclocheilus > Sinocyclocheilus anophthalmus. Next base: position 320,726 of record JADLZN010007093.1, read on the forward strand.
ATTATTAGAAAATGGAAGACATACAAGACCACTGATATCTCCCTCGATCTGGGGCTCCACGCAAGATCTCACCCCGTGGGGTCAAATGATCACACGGGGGGGGACCTAGGAATGACCGCAGAGGACCTGGGACCAAAGTAACAAAGGCTATCATCAGTAACACACTGCGCTGCCAGGGACTCAAATCCTTCAGTGCCAGACGTGTCCCCCTGCTTACATGTACATGTCCAGGCCCGTCTGAAGTTGGCTAGAGAGCATTTGGATGATCCAGAAGAGGATTGGGAGAATGTCTTATGGTCAGATGAAACCAAAATATAACTTTTGGTAAAAACTCAACTTGTCGTGTTGGAGGAGAAAGAATGCTGAGTTGCATCAAAGAACACCATACCTACTGTGAAGCATGGGGGTGGAAACATCATGCTTTGGGGCTGTTTTCTGCAAAGGGACCAGGACGACTATCCGTGTAAACGAAAGAATGAATGGGGCCATGTATCGTGAGATTTTGAGTGAAAACCTCCTTCCATCAGCAAGGGCATTGAAGATGAAACGGGACTGGGTCTTTCAGCATGACAATGACCCCAAACACACAACCAGGGCAACTAAGGAGCGGCTCCGTAAAAAGCATTTCAAGGTCCTGGAGTGGCCAAGCCAGTCTCCAGATCTCAACCCCATAGAAAATCTTTGGAGGGAGTTGAAAATCCGTGTTGCCCAGCGACAGCCCCAAAACATTACTGCTCTAGAGGAGATCTGCATGGAGGAATGGGCCAAAATACCAGCAACAGTGTGTGAAAACCTTGTGAAGACTTACAGAAAACGTTTGACCTCTGTCATTGCCAACAAAGGGTATTTAACAAAGTATTGAGATGAAATTTTGTTATTGACCAAATACTTATTTTCCACCATAATTCTAAATTCTTTAAAAATCCTACAATGTGATTTTCTGGATTTTTTTTCTCATTTTGTCTCTCATAGTTGAGGTATACCTATGATGAAAATTACAGGCCTCTCTCATCTTTTTAAGTGGGAGAACTTGCACAATTGGTGGCTGACTAAATACTTTTTTTCCCCACTGTATACACATATATAAACCATTTTGACATGTACAGTGGTATTTTTGAAATAAATAACCACCTAAATAATAATATCAAAATATATCAAAGATCTTTAGTAATGCCACAGTACATTTTTAAGGTACTGGTTTCTAAGCATCACACTAATAGTGCATCTGCACCCTCACCTCCTGCTCATGTTCAATCCTCATGCTGGGATTGGCATTGACCTCTAATAAAACAGGCTTCAAGTTTTTCATCAGCAGGATATCAAAGCCCAGGATCTAAAATTGGAACACATCATCTTCTGTTATTCACTATTTATTGACTTTGAAAACCAGTGAAATGCAGAGAATTAGGGATCGCCTGGTGAAGGAAAAACAAAGTTAACAGCATATGGGTATGTGCTCGTTTTTCTCATTTTAATGAGAAAATGCAAAACACGTCACACACATAAAGGAATTTGTTGCAAATATACCTGAAAACATGTCGGTCCTGGTTTTCCAAATGGAATATCTGCCTGATAATACACCTTCAGTTCAGGCACAAGTGCAATTACTGTCTTGATAACCAAAGCGATAATGTCTGACCAGACCTTCTTGATGTCCACTCCTTTAGATGCCAGGCGATAGAGAACGCTAGAGAAAGTGCGCTTACTGCCAGTGCTGCAGCTGTCGGAGTGAACAAAGTTCCCGCTGTGCACATTAAGGGAGTAGTTGGTGAGGTGCATAAAAACATGACTGAGGTTCTTCTGGCTGGGTTCTTGGTAGGGTTCTGTGCAGAACCTTGACAGACCCTCTTTAGCGATGTAGATCTCTAGAGGCTCCAAGGAGCGGACCAGAACATACAGGCGGATATCAAACTTCAGTTTATCGATGAGCAGGGGTTTCTGGATGTATTCTTGAACAACTGCATTGTTTGATCTGAGAACCTGAGATGACCCGAAGGTCAGCAGGTTCACGGATGAGGTAGATGCCATCGCCCTGGGATCCGCTGTCCGGTTTGACAATAAAAGTGTGTTTGAGGGTTGACTAATCTTCAGTAGACGAAGTCTAAAAAAAAAAAAAAGGGAGACAAAAGCGGAAGGTGAACATTGAAATTTTTTTCTAACATGCTTGTAAAAGAACTTAAAGAGGCCATCTCTTGAAAGAAATAACCCTTTCAAATCTGAATTACATTTCAGTGCAGTCTTACTAATATGATGTCCACAGAAGGGTCTGAAAGGGTTAATATGAACAGTCTTTATTTGAGTCTCCAGCTAATGTTTAAGTGCTATGAATGCTAAAAAAAAAATAATAATAAAATACAATTAAAAAATAATATAAGATTATAAACCAAAATAACACAAGGCTGATCTAACGCTTAATAAAAAATGTAAAGAAAGTTAAAGTTTAAAAGGCAGTGAGTGCTGGTGACTATCCACTAATAGCATTATGGTTATTAGGGTTGGTAAACAAAGCCTCATATTTCCAACTTATACAATGGTTTTCTTTAGCTGCATACATGTTTTCTCTTTTTCCCCCCTTCCGCAGATCTCTGCTGCCCCCTGCAGCTTTTCTATTTAAAAAAAAGTTACTCAAACACAAGTCCTCACAAGTCTTTCCTGATTCATGCACAAATATAATATAAGTATTAATAATCTAAAAAAAGGGAAATAAAAATCGAAAAACAATCCAAAAAAAAAACAACAACAAAAAACTAACAAATTGAACCACAAATTGTTTAAACCTACTGGACAGCATAAGATAAAATCCAATTTAAGCAGCCCATCTGAACAAGTAAAGCACAAAGTTACAGTAACTGTAATATGTGGAAGGAGATTGAAGATGTAAATCCAGTAACTACAAGATCTTGTAACAAACTTGTCATTCACAATTAGCTGTTGCTGGCCACTAAACTGCTTAACCTGGTTTTACTGTGGTTCTGTCTTGACCAATTACTACTACAGCAATCTACCTAAAGATACACCACTGAGAGAAACACTGCTGGAGGAAGACAGAAAAAAAGACAGTTTGTCTAGCTTCTGTAAATGTCTTCTTTGTGATTTCAAAGATTGACTGTAATACGGTGTCCTAAGTATCTTCTGAAGTGTTTCCCTCACTGAGCTTGTACCTGTGAGGAGAAGAGTTGGTATTCCTCAGGCAGGATCCAGGAGCGTGGGTAGAAGTTGTACTCCTCTGGGAACAGCTCCTGCATGGTACGCACGGCACGACTCAGGTTTATCTTCCGCAGCATCTCTATCATTCCTGCTGACCGACAGGATAGTTGATGAGAAAACGGTGAAATCAAAGAGAAATGGCCCTACAGGGGCGTTATTCTCTCTCAAAACAAGACACATTTTAGAGCCCTATTTCCCAGAATTTTCATTAAATCACTTGATCATTTGATTTCAATGGCTCCATAGCGCACCTACAGGTACACAGCTTGGAAAGGCTGTCCGTGTGAAAGCAACTGTCAATACAGCTATGAAAACAGCCATATTCCATCCAACCCATGAGTCAGCAGCTCTTGAGACTCCTTTATGACTCCACTGCTGAAAAACATTCCAGTGAACAATACTCACCATACTGTATGACTGATAACCTTCCTCTAAAAACAAGTACAGTCATGGCCAAAAGTTTTGGCAGTGACATAAATTTTGTGTTTTGCAAAGTTTGCTGCTTAAGCTGTTGTGGTGTTCATTCACATTGTTTCTAGATGATTATGTAGAGTGATCAGATGCATTTTAAATAATTGCTAAAAGCTTCATTGGCCAAAAAAATTAACTTTTCACAAAAAAGTTTTTTTTATCCTGACACAAAATGACAACATTAATTGACTAATCATATCAGCAGCACATGTGAAATTGTGAATGAGTACTAGTCAGGTTAATCACTATCATACTAATTAGATTGTAAGAGCAGACTGATTGCCATAAAAGGAGGGACAAAGTGCTTCCAAACATTGTGTTCTTGTTAGCAATGGTTACCAAACACGTGCAGCCATCATCGCTTTGCATCAAAATGGCCTCACATGCAAGGAAATTGCTACAAAGAATATTGCACCTGAAAGAACCATTTACCGGATTATCAAGAACTTCAAGGAGAGAGGTTCGACTGCAGTGAAGAAGTCATCAGGAGTGCCCAGCAAGCACCAGGACCGTCTCCTCCTGAGGTGTCAGCTACTGAATCGTGTCACCAGCAGTGCAGAGCTTGCTCAGGAATGACAGCAGGTTGGTGTGAGAGCATCTGCACGCACAGTGAGGCCAAGACTTTTGGACAATGGCCTGGTGTCAAGAAGGGCAGCAAAGAAACCACTTCTCTCCAAAAACACCTCAAGGGGGGGGGGGGGGGGGGACGACGAAATTCGCAGGAAGTATAAGGATTGGACAGCAGAAGACTGGTGAAAACGTATTTTCTCTGATGAAGCTCCCTTCCGACTGTTTGGGACATCTGGAAAATCGATTGTTCGGAGAAGAAAAGGTGAATGCTACCATGAGTCCTGTGTTGTGCCAACAGTGAAGCATCCTGAGACCAAGACCATTTTCAACCAAGGGAGTGGGCTCTCTCATAATTCTGCCCAAAAACGAAGAAAGAATGGTATCAAAACGTCCTGCAAGAGCGACTTCTTCCAACGATCCATGAGCAATTTGGTGATGATCCGTGCATTTTCCAGCATAATGGAGCACCATGTAACAAAGCAAGATCGATAAAGAAGTGGCTCGAAGATCACTGCATTGAAATTTTGGATCCGTGGCCAGGCATCTCCCCAGAGCTTAATCCCATAGAGAACCTGTGGTCAGTCCTCAAAAGGCGAGTGGACAAGCAGAAGCCCACAAATTGTGATCAACTCCGAGAACTAATAATGCAAGAATGGATCGCCATCAGTCAGGATTTGGCCCAGAAGCTAATATCCAGCATGCCAGAGCGAACTGCAGAGGTTATGAAGAACAAGGGTCAACACTGTAAATATTGACCCATTATATATTTTTTGCCAATAAAAGCCTTTAAAACTTATGATATGCTTATCATTGTTTTTCAGTATACCATAGAAACATGTGGAAAAATAATCTACAAATAGTGAAGCGGCAAACACAACATTTATGTCACTGCCAAAACTTTTGGCCATGACTGTACAGAATGTAGCCTATACTAACTAACTAAGTAAAGTGACAAGTTAGTACTTGTTCATTTCCAGATTGTTAAATTAGTTTCAGCAATGGTTTTCAATAGTTGCAGTTTTGTAATTTATGCACGGATTTTGTTCTTAATATTTTTAGCTTCAGGTTTTTTGTAATAGGATACAGTGTTTCACCATGTCGAAATCAGAGGGACATCTTCAACCACACAAACAGGTCAGATCATTCAACTTTGTGATCCAGATTTTAGTTTCATTTTGCTTTAGTTTTTCTTATACTTTGTGATTTCAGTCAAATGTTTTAAAATCAATTGTTTTCATCTTTATTTACTATAAAAACACTGTATTTAACAGCCCTATCCCCATCCTTAACGCTTTAAATAATTTGTTTAATGTTGTAAATCTCCTGCTTGCCGGGTTAATTGACCAAAACTATTATTTAGATATTTATTGTTGAATAGGCTTGCCATGGCATACTTTTCATATACGAGAAGCACATTCAACACAAGCTTGCAAGGAGTTGCCATGGATAGAAACAACATTAAAAACAGCATAACAACATAATTACCAGCTACAGGTAATACCAGATTGACCAGTTTAAATGCGACCAGTTTTTTCATTTTACATTTACACAAGATTGCAAATGGTGGTGTCCAATTACAATTACTTAAGTCGCTGTTTCTAGGATGACAACATCTTTAAAGACCTACTTTTTGTGAAGTTTACCTGGGAATTTGTTGACTTGCCCAGAGATGATGTTCTCATTGTCATGAAAAGAGACGCCATGCCAGTAGATATCACAGGCTGTCCGCCTACCTATCGGAAACTGCAGGATCAAAAGAAAGAGACTTGAGGCAAAGTAAAGGAGGAAAACCATCAATCACAACACAATACACATGTCATACTTTTGACAAGGATGCAAAACATTGACTATATCTAACTGTACTAGAATAACAACAGTTCACCACTGCAGGACTCTTTTTCCATGAAACATTTTAGTTAACAATTTCTACTCTTTCCAACAGTATGCATATCACGGCTGAGGGCTACATTCTCAATGACTTGGAAGAATAGTTATACTTCTACAACAGTAACAGTGTCAGGTACAGAGGCAGGGTTAAGATATGTTACTACCATCATTCATTTACAGGTGAAAATGCATTTTGAGCACTTGTGTACAGCCCAGTGTTTCAGGTTTTGGTCCAGTTTCATATACATTTTTAAGACCCTGTATATGATGACTAGGCTACAGTACGGGCTAAGCGTGCAGTAGGTTATCAAGGTCACTAATCAGGATGCAGGTAGTGTGCTTAGTATAGACTAGGTTACGTGTCTTGGGCTGGATTTTGTGAGGATCATGTCACTGTTTAACAGGCTAATGGAGTGTGAGGAGGTGCTCCTATATTGGTCAGCTAGCACACAGAGGAAACCAGAAATTTGTGATCAGATTAGGAGTTCACGCTGGTTTACAGGTATAGCTACAGTTGTGAAGGCCAGTTTTTTTCAAAATGTCCTCACAAATAAAGTGAAACCGGTCAATGACAGAGGTTTAAATAGCCCTTGCTATTTCAGAGGCTCAGGAATCAGTCAAAAGTAGCAAATCTAAAACATATATACAATAATTAATAAAGTGAAACCAAAGTGTGAATGTGTTCAAAACACAGACATCACAGACCGTAGCAGAACAATTAACAAGTGACCTTTATTTGCTCCAGTTGCTTTAATCTGAAGTGCAGCAATTTTGTGCAGCACTAATGATCATGTGCGTGACTTTGATAGATCACTGCATGAAGCTGGCATAAACAAAAATGGTTTCCATTTATTTTTTCCTCTTAAAACACAATGATCTATTTATTTGCATTCTTCTAACATTGCGTTTTAATAAAAAAAAAATAAAAAAAGACTGAAGCAGGGTAAAACTAAACTGGGCAGTTCAATTAGATCTGCCTTCTTTGAATAAATATTGATATACATCTGTCAGATTTAGTGACCAGCAATTATTGTTAGTGAACTGACTGCACTAATAGCTTTGTGTAAACATTTTAATGCATTTGGGTTCACCCAAAAATCTACGATATTTACTCCTCTCATGCTGTTCCAAAACCTGTATGACTTTATTTATTCAGCAGATAACAAACGAAAATATTTTGAAGAATGTTGGTAACTAAAAACGTTTTGGAGACTACTGACTTCCAAAAAAAATAAAACCAAAAAATGAAGACATTTCACAAAATATCTTCTTTTAAATTCCACAGAAGAAATAAACTGGTTTGGAACAACATGAATGTGCATTTTTAATTTTGTGTGAACTGGGAAGAATCTTTTGAAATAACACAAAGAGGTTTATTCCGTTTGAGTCAAAATATTAGCACCTCAGCTCTGTTTGATGCATCAGGGTTAGCAAAGATCTCTTAAACATGAATAACATTTCATTGCTCTGTCAGAGTAGCTGTGGAGCAGGTCAAAAAACGAGGACATGCCTGTTCAATCCAATCACCTTTAGCCGTAACTACTTAATTGAAGTTACTTGGTATTATGTAGCAGGTACAAGACACGTGAAATTGTCACGAAACACTGAAGAGAAAACTTGTGCAACAAGAAATTCCAAACTTTAAAAAAAAAAAAAAGAGCATTTCAATTCAAACTATGGTATATCTTCAATGCATTTAACAAGTCAGACAAAATGTGAAACATCCTTTCGGAAAACACTTTCCTCCTTTCTAAGTGAAGTTTTATTGTTTTTTTCATTCTGATTTGTTATACTTTAACTTTCATTAAAAGTGTTCTCATATTAGAAATGGCTATAAAATGTACACTATTTAAAAACCTAAAGGTTACAGTTCTGTTTTCTTACCTCTCTAGGGCCGAATAAGGCATTCCAGAAGTTCTTATTATCAATTGAAGATCCGCCACTATGCTCCTCATGCCAGAGTCTAGTATCTCTTAAACATATTTTATTCAATTGTGCTGGTTTATGTTATTCTAGGAATTGATATTACTCAGCAATCATTTCAAAGAAAACTAAATTTTAAAGATTTTATCTCAAGCAAACTTTATACATAAAAACCATGTATATGTTTTTAAATTGCTCTTTTATAGTATTTCTATTTGTTACTCACCATGGAAGCTGCCATGGTGTTAACACCAACCAACCAATCATCTCTCCCCAGGGAGGATCATTACCCCTGTCACCTCAGCCTTGACCCCCTTCAGATATTTCTCACATGTTACAGACAAACTGATATGTTTACCTGGTCTGGCTGAGCCCCAGTGTGGTACATGTATGTGCTTTTGTGCCGAGTACTGTATGTGTAGGTTAGTACATACAATTTGAAAATTACAACACGTGTAGATCTACAATGCATAGTGTCCTATTATTCCATACCGTTCAGGCATGGAGAGCAGTGGGAATCCAGGCATGTGGGATTATCCCAGATTGAACTTAATCATTTAACACTGTAAAGGCACAACCATATGGTAAAAGTCAGCATTCAACTGAATTACTACCCTTTATGTGTCTTTGCAACCATGACACATCAAAAACGTAAATGCAATGTACTCAGATTTAGATGACGGCAAATTAGATAATGGCATAAGACCTTTTTAGATCAGAAACACAGATCCAAATACGTAAATGGTTTATTTACGCGCAAATGCAACTAAATTGCTTAAGATATTCACAGTACTACCAGTTACTACAGACCACAGATGATCTACATAGATGATTAGTCTGCCGTACAGCATCCAGTTTCGCAAAGGCCCATCTTAGTTGCACAGAAAACTTAAATTGAACCCAGTTAAGACATTGAATGGGTAATTACAACAACTGCCATCAGTTTGCCAGCTTGTTGACAGCCAATTCTGACTCTTTATCTCATGTAGCGGGTCTTAATGAGTCTGTATCAAGTGCTTACAGATTAGCCTATATCATACTTTGTTTCTAAGGGTGCTTTCACACCAGTAGATCGATTGCTTTGTTCCGAAACAGGGATTAAAATTATTACAATGTTGCTTTTTATTCTTGGTGAGGTTCGCTTTCACGTGACAAAGATTCTAAACGGACCAAATTTGTTAATACAAGTCACGCGCGAGTAAACTGTTCTCTCATTGGTCAAAGTTCCACGGTTTATTTTCCGGGATTCCACTGAGCTGTCACGGCTGTCATCCGTCAGGATGGAACCGACAACAGCTTTTTTTTGTAGCTGTCCTTATATTAATTTATCATTTTGAGCAGGAGTCCAGGATTGATCGGGAAAACATTTTTAAAATGCACCTACAAAGAAGAGCAATAAGACGGCATTATAAAATAAAGTGCGCTTTGGTTTTTGAATGGCGAAGACGTGCTCACCCACAGACATTCACAGGTTCATTTTGAGGTATTAGCAAAACAACAAAGCTGATGCTTTTCACGGAACTTACGTAATTACCCATCATAAATTGTGATATAGCCTGGTCCGTTGGATCGGATTGCTTTCTCACTACAACCGAACCGCTCCAGAGTTCGTTTTCAAACGAGCCAAGACCGCCTCGTTCAGGCGATCTTGGACTGATTGTTTTGGCGCGGATCCGAGCACGATTGCCGTGTTCACATATGCCTAAACGAACCGAGCTAAGGAGGGAAACGCGCCAGGTTCCGAAACAACAGGACAGGTGTGAAAGCACCCATGTCATAATTAGATCTTTGGATCTATGTTTCTAAATAGTGCTGGGCGGTATACCGGTTCATACCGAATACCGGTGTTTTTGTTTTGTTATGATATGAATTTTTTAATTACCGCAATACTGGTGTATGTCGCTTAAACAACATTTGGAACGCGAAACTGTTTGAAAGGGGTCCTTTTTCACTGTTGCACTGTGGTGAGGGAAGAGCTGTATGTGTTACTAAGCATGAAATTTCCGAAACTGAAGCTGTAGAACTAATAGAACGTGATGACACAGAAGAACTCATCCACAATATCCACATTGACCGCCACAAATATCCACCGCCCCCTGCCATCAGCTACCGCATCTCACACACACAAGCGCGACTTTAGCACTAGATTTAGCAACTTCAGAACTTTTAGCGGCTTTTTTTCCATAGAATATTCATACTGACCAACCTAGCGACTTTTTTTGGATAAATCTTAGCTATGGTTCAGTTTGAAGATTTCGCCAGTGCTGTCCCTTGAACGCAAGGTCTGACTTTCCCGGATAAGTGTCACCTCTCTCGGCGTCTGTTCTGTGCAGTGAGCGGCAGAGAAGCACATTCAGTTGGCCGCACCGCAGCCGACTCGTCAATAAATGAGTACAAAACAGCGTTTCCTAGCACCTGTCGCTTACTGATTGTTTGGAATTATAAATATGAGCGTAGTTCGTCTGTTAATATCACATGCACTTTTTTGTTTGTTGTTTTTTTAGTTTGTTACTCAGACGCAGGCAGTGCGCTGCATGAGACAAAAAAGTAATATAGCCAAAACAACCGCATAGCCGCTCTTTAGTGTAGATGCATGTTGATTTTATCAGACGATTATAAATGAGAGTGACTCCTGGTTAACATGTATTAAAAGGGGTCGTGTTTAGTCACTATTTAGTGTGGTATTTTTTGACAATATTCACTCATCATGACAGTAAAATAGGGCATTCGAAGTCAATATACTGCAGTATTTCCTCTCTCAATCAGTAGAAAATATGGTTAACACCTGGTCATGCATGAAAAAAATACCGTCATGTACCGTGAAACCGGTATAATTTTGAAAAATAATAAATAAATACATTTTTGGTCATACCGCCCAGCACCCTTTCTAAATAACTTCAAGGACTGATAGTCTTCATAACATTTTTAAAACCATAGGTGGGAACTCCTCCTGCCCTTGAAACGGTCTTTGGTGTAGCAGACAGGATAAAAGGTATAATGGATACGCTTAAACTTGAAACCGACCTTTAACAAGGCAGAGCTGAATTACAAAGGCTCATAATATTTCAGTGGATACGAGAAGGGGGTGTAGACATTCACTCAACACAACCATTCACTCTCTCCAACCTGCCAGGTGTTGTGCACCACATGGTATCGTTTGACATCTTATCAATGTATTAATGAGTGTTTCTTTTTTTAATGCAGAGAGACTTTACATAGACGGTCAAGTGTAACCATATGCGTGTGTTTGTCACATGTGTTGAAGGGCAAGGTTAAAGACTGGCAATGGCTGTTGAAATATTAAGCCTACAAGTCATGAGTAAGTGTTTGTTTACATAGCAGAAGCCTAAAGAAAATGTAGATAAGTCCAATGGATTCATCCATTCATATTCAAGCAAATGTGTGGATTGGTTTTACTGATGCAGTACACTTAAACTTGAACCCAACTTTCATACACTAGTACACTCAATTGTACAAGTGGTAACTATAGTGTTGTAGTACTTGAGACCGGTCTTGGTCTTGAGACTGGTTTTAAGACCATTTTTTGATGGTCTTGTCTCAGTCCCGATCGCATTTGTACTCAGTCTTGTCTTGGTCTCAGACTAATGACAAGTTTACACTACAGGATTTTAAACCCGATTTGCAAGTTAACGAGCTCGCCGACGGCAAACAAATATCTAGCATGCCAAATATCTGGACCGGTCGGCCGACTCGACAACACGAGGTGTCAGGTGTCGTGACGAGCTACAGCCAATGAGAGAGCAAGGCATGGGTTGAGGTCACCGGAAGAAAAACAACAGCAGCAACATGGCTTAAAGAAAAGTTTGGACACAATAAAGAGAGCAACATTTTTCATCGAGGAAACAGCTTGAAGTGCTAATGTCTTCCTGACGTCCATTTTCAAATAAACAACTGTTTCATGTGTTGTTTCGCGTCATTCCCGTTCCAATTCTCACGTGTGTTTTTGTGACAAAATGTGGTTTGTAGAGTCGTTGGGTGACAGAGTTGTTGTCAGCTTGTGTAGTGTAACCCCCGGTTGCAGATCATTTACATAGTCACGTATTGTGAACACCACAACGACATAAAAACAGACAATCAAGTCATGTAGTCTGAACAGCACAGCAATCTGCCGACGTTTAAAGTCATGTAGTGTGAACTTAGCATAAGAGGACTCGGGATTTTGTTTCAAGACCGGCCAAGACCACAACTGCGGGATATCACTAAATTACCAGAATATTGTCTATTTACAACCATCATTAATGTGATTGGACGTAAAACTTCCTGCTTCAAATGCAATCAACAACTAATTAAATAACTGAATAACAAAAAATAAATAATTTGATTTATACCAGTGGATCTAAAAATGTTTGACTTTACTGCCCCCCTATTGTCCACAACATTATTTGAAGGCATCCCCTCTACTATTTTAGAGCTTAGCATGTATATTAAAGGGGTGGTTGATTGCAATTTAACTTTTTTAATGTTAGTTAGTGTGCAATTTGCCGGTTGAGCATAAACAATATATGCAAAGTTACAAAGCTGAAAATTCAATGCAAATGTGGATATTGTCTATTAAAGTTATGGCAGTTTAATGCCTAAAATTACAGCTGGTAGGGACTACAACGAGCTTCTTCCCGGGTTTGTGACATCACCCTGATAAACCCCACCCCCAGGAACATGCAACAAAGGGGGCGAGGCTATGTTGCGCTGCTTTAGAGAAGAGGAAGAGTTGTTGCCATGCCTCAAAACTAGGGGTGCACGTAGAAATCTATTCATATATGAATCGCTGTTCTGTCTTCTAATGATTCTAATGGAGTCACAAGTTTCAAATCAATGTTCTAAAGCAATGGTTCTTAATACTGTTCCTCACTTCCCCCTGCTCTGCACACGCTCTGCATCTCTCTCTCTCTCATTCAGATCATCAGCTCTCAGCTCCATCGATCAACTGTGTTCCAATTATACACTTTATGCATATAGACAGACAGATATTTTTCACATAGCTATGAGAAGCGTTATACATGGACGTGTGTGCAGTTGCCGTGTTGTAGTAAAGCTTTAATCAGGATAAAACCATAAAACCATATATTAAAACCTAACATAAGTAGTAGCATTTACAAATAACAGTGTATCTAAAAATATGAGACAACAACAAAAAAAAAACATAAACATTCTGAAACGTCCTTAAGAGCCGTGCTTGCAAGGTTCTGTGCGATTCTCGGCACTAAATTCTTGGCTTCTCATTCGGGCTCAAAATTTTTAATAAGCAATATTGACGACGCATTATTTACAACAAAACACCGGAAGCAATGCCGCTGAGTACTTTTAGGTCATCTTGAGGCCCCCTTGGAAGTTTGTTGAGGCCCCGTAGTGGGCTCCGGCCCCCTGGCTAAGAAGAAATTATTGATTATTGTGTCAAAATTGTCACCAAATGAATACATACACCACAAAAATTCAAGATATTGTGTAAAAAAAAAAAAGTACTTGAGGAGTATGAGGCTGAGTGGATGAGATGTGGATTTTATATTATAGTACACTAAGCACTTCACAAGAGCAAGAGAGCTGTTTTGAAAAAATTATATTGCTTTTATGCAAACATTCAATAAACTTTTTTTTTAAGTATTAATGTATTGATATTTATGCATTTGTAATTGTACCAATTCAGATGCAGCTTCTGTGCCACCACTGCAGTGCAAAGATGAATTGTGTTGTTAGAGATTCCTTTGATTGGTAACAGCTCTGTAAGTGTCTTATTATTGTATTTAATGATTTTTAAAATAAGGCATTTCTCAGGCAGTAAATGTGGAACCTTTAGATGAATTTGAGCAGTGCTGGTCTGGTCTGGTCAGTTTAACTTAAAAAGTACTAAAGAAACATTTTTAGTATATTAAGTACAAAATGAGTGCGTGAAAATAGAACACTTCAAGTACATTATGGAAGTGTACTTTTTTTAACCAGGGATTCCATAGGCGTAATGGCTGTTATACTGTACAAACTTTATTTTCTATCGCCCTACACCAACCCTACACATAAATCGTCCTGCATTTTTAGATTTTCAAAAAAAAAAGGGAAAAAGAAACTTCATTTTGTATCATTTATAAGCTTGTTTCCTCATCATGGGGACCACAAATGTCCCCACAAGGACAAGGATTTTTGATATTGCCATCTTTGTTGGGACATTTTGTCCCCATAATGTAGGGTTTACCAGGACCACACATCACACAACTGAGAATACTAAGAATACCCTAACAACGGTTGGCACGCTACAACCGTATGATTAGCCCTTGTAATCGGAATGGCAGGTCGATAAAGTCAAAGGTTAATTTATGTGGTGTCAGAACACAATGGCTCTCTCACCTCTTTCCACTTCAGCTGTCTGATGCTCATCTTTAGAGCCTCCAGAGACGTCTTTGCCTTGGAGGTGTCCACCGTGACGGCTCTTCTCTTTTTGGCCTCTTTGCCATGATGCTCACATTTCACATCTGTCTCAACATGACCGTTTGCCGCCGTTTTACCCTTTAAAAGCCTTGCCGTTCCTTTAATGTGAAGGTTTGGCTCGTTGCTCACACGGCTCTGTCCTTGTGAATAGTCTGCCTTCTGCGGCGTCAGCTCCGGCAGTTGTTTACCGTTCACCTGTCTCTCGTGACCGTCTCCTTTGCTCCTACTTTTACTTCGACTTCTCCCGTTAATGCTACTTTTGGACTGGTCTCTCCGAGCAGTGAAGGAAACGTCAGCGGGGACTAGAGAGAGAGAGACCGAGGCCGGGGACAGCTGCACCCCGTCGGCCGCGGCCTCGTTTTTCACCTCCTTCATCTGCTGGAGCTCAATCTTCACTCTCTCATAATGATCGCTCATAGTGTTAGCTAATGGCCGGATTGTTTGTTATCTCATTTAGATTTGATGAATATGTCAGGATAATGTACTAGCATGAGGTGCTAACGTGGACCAGCTGCTGCTGTCCAAACTAAAGCACAAAGACAGGAAACCAGTCTATAAAAGCCAACTATGGAGCCAGATAAACTAGCGTGAAGACGCACCGACTCCATGATTACAGTCTGAACGTTATTAGCACTGAAAGATAACGCATCACTACAGTGTGCTGAATATTTTTGATGGCGATCTAACGGGACAGGTGTCCGTCCGGTGTCCTTTTAATTGAAAAAATTAGGTTCTTAACTAACGTTACCTGTAATAATACCACAAGCTGCATATGAACGCCTAATTCATCCCATTCTCTATAAAGCAATCCTCAACTAACAGCACATATCGCGGCATAAATATGAGGAAGACGAGCGCAGGGCATGGGTGGGCGCATCACCGCATTCCCCCTGTCAGTTTCGGTCAGTTTTAAAGTGCCGGTGAGGTGCACCGACTGCTCTCGCGCTTTTAAACGGACGTCGTATCTCCAAATGAAAACATCGCGTGCATTCCGTTTACTTGCTGTTTGCTAAGACGTGGCAGAGTTAATGCAGGCGGACAGGTGAGGTGTCAACTGATGGCCAGCGGACAGTCCAGGAGTAAAGCTCCCGTGTGTTGTCGCTGCTGGTGTTTTGGTCCTGTTGACAACGCAACGCAGCTAACGGAAGCCGAAGAGGCACACGGCAGCCACATATTGCACTGGACTCACGCTATACGCGAAGCGAAAAATCAGTGAGCAGAAGAATTGTGACGGTGGAAGGCTACAGAACATGTTTTTTCCCCCCCACTCTTTCTCTCAGTGTATGTGTATATACAGTAGCGTCCGCAAGTCAGAGCCTATTTGTGAAAATGCTTCTATTTTGCAATCTTTTATAGGCCTAATTTCTTTATTTTTATTTTTAATACTTCATTTACTTATATTATTTTGTTCTATTTGCCATTACAATCTAACAGCAAGAATTGAAAAAAAAAAAACGAATTTCAGAAATGTTCAGTATTTGCTATGTCCCTTGCTATAATGCAAAAAAAAAACATAATGTGTCCATAATGCCTCTGTGATGCAGCAGAGGGAGCACTTGTGTCAATATTGAAAAAAGAAGCTCTCACTTTTTCTCATTAACAGTCTCTCTGTAATGTTTTGCGGTACCCAGTGACTTGAACACAAACTCATCTCCACAGATGTATGAAGAGAGATACAGGGTAGTTCAACCAAAAATGAAAATTCTGATTTACTCACTCATGTCATTCCAAACCCGTGGAATAAAGATTTTGAAGAATGTTTGTATGTACAGATTTCTTGTATGGAGACAGTTCTCAAATCACAGAAGAAAGAATGTTTAGAATGACACGAGGACGAGTAAATTCTTTCTTTCTTTCTTTCTTTTTTATTTTATTATAATTATTATTTTATTTGTATTTATGTATTTATTTATTTACCTACCTACTTACTTTTTTGCGTGACGTTTCCCATTAAGAGTTTCTATGGTTTCTATATTTTCAGAAGTTGTCACTTTATTCACTACTATATTTTGTTATAATTTATTTGTTTGTTTGTTTGTTTTTAAGATTTCCTTGGCAATAATGGTGCAAATATCCAATATCATTTATTTATTTATAGCAACTAGAAACCAGTGTGTGTCTAGAGAGAAATTAACCTACTCTGAAAAAATATTGGTGTAAAAAGTAGCTACTAACAAGCCCCATTCTCCCCACATAATCACTCCAGTAAAACTCTCCTCTGTAAATTCAGATCTCTTCACTGTGGAGTTGGGCCAAACCTGTCTGCAAACCATCTTCTGAGCAACAGAATCTATTAAATATTGGCTATGTATATCAAAAATGTGTAAGCTATGCAGTGCACCAAAAATGTAGGACTTATCAAGCCTTACCATGTTTTTTTTAACGTGGTATTTTGCATAAAGCCCATGGAAACTGGGTGTATTGTGTTGTAATTCATCTATGAACTATAAGGGAGTACTGCTTTTATTATGCTAACTATGGTGTTTGAAAGACTTGAAGGTTGTTCCTAAGCAGACAGAACTTTGCTCCATCAGAGGTTGAAGAGAGCAACGCAAATCAAACCTGTCATTGGGATTCAGAATTCATCCTTAGCGCCTCTTTTAATAAACTTCTTGCTGAGGCACTTGAACAACTTGAGCCGAAGCTAGACTTGTATAAACGCAGCTGATGTCTGCGGGCTGAGAGAGGGGGAAAGAGGCGCCCAACCCATTTCTTTTGTGCTGAAGCGCCTGTGATTTCATTCAGCTTTTCCCGGGCTGCTACTATAATGGGCTCCCTCGCTTTGAACCGCTCTTGTATCCGCGACTTGTTTTCTGCTGGTTAAACTAGAGCAGTCTTTTTAGTTGGCAGTAGTTTTGAAGCTTGGGAACTGGCTGATGAAATTTCTCGCCGAGCATCTGGACGGGTCCCAATGAAAATGCACGGGAGAAACAGGTACAACCTGGTGGACGATGTGGCGGATTCGCGAGTCCCGCTTCACAACGAAGAAGCGTATCAACACGGAATACACTTCCAAGCCAAGGTGAACTAGGCTATATCTACTGTAAACATAGCCATTGTTATTATTGCTGGTCATACTATTAACCGATAGCCTACTTTTATGTAGTCATAAAAGTAATTGGCTGTGAAGCAAGAGTAATTACACACGAGACAGTCTGGATCATGGTTTGGGTTGCTGCGATGACACTAGACACCAACAAATAAAAATGTCACCGAGTAGACGTTAGGGTCGATGACAAAAATGTCTGGGGGAAAAAGAAGGAGAGATCTTTTTTACATTTAGAAAATGTAATCTTTATTCATTTTGGTTTCATATATATTTTTTAAAAAGTATCAAAATAAATGTAAAGGTAATAATATTTTCTTTGCAAATATTTAGACATTTTATATCAAGTTTTGTTTTAGGATTACTACATCTGAGATGTATAAAAGCATTTTCATAAAGAGGTAAGATATTTAAAATCTATTATATTTCAATAATGGTAATAATAATGATCTCTATTTAATAGTTTTCTTGTTACATGACAACAGATGCTTTCTAGATGTTGGTTGTGCCATGCTGGCTTTTATCAGGTGATCACAATGTTTTATTAAATGAGCATTTAAAAATAATTCATTTCTCTTTTTTTCTCAAGAATTAAGGCCTTTATTCTTTTGCAATCAATACTTTAATACTTTAGGCCCCCGAAACATCAAAATGAGTTTAAAATCAGAAACTGAAAATATGTTCATCGTCCTCACTGGTTAATTTGTAATTAATGTATTTTTGATTAACTTATAGATCAAGACAAGAAATGTCACTTACCTGTATATGCAAAGAGTTTTTTCCCCCCTTATACACTCTTTTTGATGTCTGGCTCAACTTTCTCAGTAATGGCTGCATGGCTGGTTACATTAGTAATTTTACTGAGCCGAGACGTCTTTGGAGGGCATTTGGTTTCTTCAGAAGCTGCGGTTAGGTTTGACTGGGACATAGGTATTTAACATTTCATTGAATAAACCTCTACTCAGTGGCTGTGTCTCAAAATACATCGAGCTGCCTTGATAGCGAGAGCATTGAAAATCAGTTCTCAATCCTTGGTTGAGGTTTTGGGATAGTCAGTGTATTTTGTCCACCACTATAATTAACAAAAGCCTGCTAGATTTTCAGCTAGAGAAATATTTGGTTTTCTATATTGCTTATAATCATATACAGCAACCGATGTCCTGTTCAGCATAAAACTGCCTGGTAATGACCGCTTAATAAATATTTAATTAGTGCCCATTAATGAAAGCCAGGACATCCTTTAAGGTCCCAGATAACTCCTCTGTCTATTTTTAACATAGTCATTTCTTAAATACATCTACATACACAGACACTTGCATTTTTCAAAAATATTGCAGTCTGTTGTCTCATACATGTCATAAATAATGGTGTTTTCTCAGAGAGATTTTCTGTAAGTTTTTCAAATCTGCAGACAGCTAAATGCCTAAGGAAACCTAAAGCTTTGTATACTGAGCCACTCAGAAGCCTATTGCTGAGTAATTTTAGCTCCAATTTGTGATGCAGGATTATCTTCCAGGAATTGTATTGGCCAAAGCTGGAAAGCCAAGACCTAGAACCACTCACATTATTCTGACTGCAGTCTTGCGGTCTTGTCTTTCAAATTTTTGCTGAAGTGTTGTCAGTAGTACTGTACCTCTCTGCTGGATTTAGACTGTGGAAGCTGGAAATAAGTATTTATGGTCAACATCTCTGTATAGCTTAAGAACAGGTCATTACAAGCATGAAAGAACACTGTGTTGTTTGTAAACACTGAACATATACTTGATTAAGCGTGTTATTTAAAGCTGGCACTGATCTATTCACATTTTAGAAATATGTGATGCTGAGTCAGTGATTGTCATAGATACCGAATGATCCATTTTTGTACCCTTGGGTAAACTATGTAAAACTAGATTTGTCATTTCCTAAAGAAAATAGAAATGGTGTTCTAGGTGATTGCTTGAGGGTTTTATGCATTTGCTGTGAATTTTTGGTAAGTGCAGTATGTAAAATAATCATTTCAGTTCTCATTAATTTCCTGCCAATTCTAAATCTGACCAGTTCAGCAAAGGGTTACATATTTGTTTTGATTGTGTATGCAAATAATGAAACTTGAAGCAATGCAGATTTGCACAGGCTAACATCTACTGATGTTTTTAGTAAATGTGACCCTGTCTGTGAAATCCAGGCTAAGGTCTCAGAATCTAATTATGAGATAACGAGCATTTATTTCACTATGATTTCAGTCTATGACATGGCCTTACTCAGTCAATATTAAAGATATTAAGGTTTATATTTTCACACAATGTTCTTTACCTTATGAAGGATGATTTTATGTAGCTGTTTTCACAGCCAGGGTCACAAATGTGCAAAATTGTCAGTTCGTCTTTTTATCTTTGCATATTGTTGGGCTTATGCAGTTCTTGGCAATATTGATACATATTAATGTTTGCTTTTAAGAACATTTGTTGTTTACCATTGTAAAATAAACAACTTTAGTATGGTCATCACCATTTATCTAAATGTGGGCCTTGAAGCACAACCAATTGAGAATCACTGACTTAGATGAACATTTAAGCATAACTAGAATTTGAGAAACGAGGCTGCCAGTGTCCTGCCAATGCAAAAGTAACTTGGCACTCATTAACCTAGAAAGTATGTTTCCATGTGTTTGTGCAAATGAAGCTGCCTCATTAATTTTAGTCTGGGTGATTCCTCTGTTGCAGTTAATAACAGAGTTTAAACAGAATGCTCTTCATCTAACATTGAAGCATGTGTTTCCTTTGCAGTATGTTGGCAGCCTGGACGTCCCAAGACCCAACAGTCGAATGGAGATTGTCGCTGCTATGAGAAGAATCAGGGTAAGTTCTTCAGACACTTTGACAGACACAGACTCTGAGTGCTGAGTAATCACTGCTGATTGGCCCACAGCAGCTGTTTTCTCAAACATGTCTTTTGCAGTGTAAGACTCATTATCTGGGAAAAAACAGCCTGTTCCTCTATATTTATCACATACTCTGCAGAGTCTACAAGTGTGTGCTTAGTTTAGGGTGTATCCTGATAGTATTTTTTCACCTGAGGTTTCATATTTCATGCTCTGCACGTTGATAAAAGAGATATCACACACATACTCACAGACTGTGAGGCACAGAAAGCCTTGTTATTTCCCATGACTGATTTCTCTGGGGTCCTAATCAAATGAAATGGAGATTGACATGCCATTATTTGTTGATTGGTCATGTGTGTG
Source organism: Sinocyclocheilus anophthalmus (assembly GCA_018155175.1). NCBI lineage: Eukaryota > Metazoa > Chordata > Actinopteri > Cypriniformes > Cyprinidae > Sinocyclocheilus > Sinocyclocheilus anophthalmus. The sequence continues at coordinate 341,491 of JADLZN010007093.1, forward strand.
TGTTTGGGTGGTGTGTGTGTGTGTGTGTGTATCCTAGTTTTCTATATGTACTTGCCATGTACTCACACAGATCCTCGTAGCTCAGACTGAAGGAAATTTCTAAGACAAATTAAGTTGGATTTGTTGCTTGATCACATTTGACTTGTTGCCTTTAGAGTTTGTGACAGGCCTGCCAGGAGATCAAAGTGCTTCAGCTGCAAGATTTTCATAGAGCTTTCTATCCTGTATTAGTCTCTTTTCTTCACTTCTCTTCTCTTCTCTTCTCTCCTTTATATAAATAAAAAAAATTCAAATGTATAAAATATTTTGTTTAAGCCTTGAAATGTATTAAATATATTACAAGGGTCTTAAAACTCATTTTGGGTAAATACAAAAATAAATTCTCTGTGAATGAATGTTTACTACACACATACAAAAGCGTGCGTGACTCTCACAGTGTTTTCAGCCCCTGCCGCCTCAATATAGGAGTACATGAACACATGAACATAATCTCTAGAACAAGTCACTTCATGATTGTCAATCATAAAACAGAGAAACTTTCAATGCTTCCACCAAATTCCCATCAAATACAGTTTGGTTTAAATGAAGACAACCTGTGACGAACTATAATTACATAATTTAAGAGAGTAACACTGCACTAATACAATTATTAGGCAAAAAAAATTATTTTTCAATAATACTTACCAGAATTTTTTATCATAAAAATGTGAATATACAACACAGTATTTCTGGATTTTTAAAAAATAAATAAATTCATTATTTATAGATGCTTGTGATTATTGAAATGGTAATGAAAATGATTATTGATCCAGAAAATTATGAATTGGTAAAAAAAAAAAATATAATATAATAACTGATTTGAGCAACGAAAAAAGTATTTTAAAGGGCTTTAAAAATGTAATTTTCGTTAAACTTTTAATAAATTGAGGTTAAATTGTGTAAGTTTCTATTTCAATTAATTAGACATGCTTTGTTTACTAAAATGTAATTTAACCATTAAAAAAGAGTCCAGAAAAATAAAAATGGAAAAAACGGAACCCAAAAATATTAAAATGGAATTTGGAAAAAAAATATTGTGCATTTCATTCAATGTCTAGGGCACGATGGACTTGCTTGTGTGGGTGTAAAATAGAGAGGAAAAAGTACATCTAAATAGGACCCACTGATAAAATTGTTCTGGGCTTTTTAGGGGAATGTCAGTGTTAGTTTGTTTAATGTGTTTCACTGCTGATATTTTCTGGGTTAGCGGGTACCCTCAGAGACAAGTCTAGAATTCATGCCCTTGTTGTGTTAGATTCTGCTGAAAACAACAGTAAATAATTTGTACTGACCTTCTTTACAGCCTATTTCCTTCTCTCTTTTCTCTCTTTACCATTTTCTCCACATGTTATTGAGAAACTGAGCTTTTATAACTGTCATCGGATGAAGTTTTGCGTGGCAAGTCAGCTGTTTAAATCGAGCCCTGATGAGCAGCTTTTCTTTTGCACCTGCTGTGAATGTGTGTGTGTGTGTGTGTGTACATGAAACCACAAAGTAATACTTAAAAATAACTTAGTTTATGCAATGGAGAAGCTTTCCATGATGTGGCTTAATAGAAGCATGTCTGAATGAACAGTTGTTACAGCTCAAGGTTAAGTGTGAGTTAATGGTGCATTGTACAGTATGACCAAAATCTTATATCATGATACACAAACATATATATGATCATGATCATGATATCTTTCCTGCACAGAAGTTGTCCCTTGTCTTGACTCTTTTGGAACTCGTTCCGCTATATTTTTTTCACTTCTGTGTGTAAATGTTGGAAGGCAGTCCTGCCCAATCATAGGCATGTGGATATATGTTCTTGTGAGAAATATTTACACATTTCTACTGTTGCTCTGTGAACACATTCATACCACCCACGTTGTGTAAGTGTGTGTGAGTGAGTATAAGAGGATATATTAATGCTGAAGATTGTGTCAATCTTTCACAGACTCTTTCTGAGATCAGTCAGCATTGGGCAGCAGATACATAACTTGACAGCGTTCTCTTTCTGTCAGTCCCTCTGTGATGATTGGGTTAAAGGTCAGCTTGCAGTATGTCTCTTAAGAATGCCAGCATGTGATTGACAGCTCCTTGGGTCTTGTGTTATCAGACCTAAAAATAACTGGAAAGTGGTCCACTTCCAATGAAGGAAACAACACATAACCATGTCTCTGACCTTTGCAAGTCATCTGAGACCCTGTCCCTTTTTATCTTCTCTCTTTCTTTAGTTTACTCTTTCATTCCGTCACTATTTGAGAAACCCCATTCATTTCAGCCAAGTAATATTGTAATTAAGACTTTAATTGTTTTGTGCCTTCATTCCTCAACAGATCTAATCTGTAGAATGAAGCTATGAATAGACCATAATGCAGTGTGTGTCTTTTGAAAGATTAAAATGCAATGTTATTGTACATAGTGTCTATTATCAAGTTTTCATTTATTCCCAGGTATGCTAAGTAGAGTAAGCCAGAGTTTCAATATGTTTATGTTTGACCAAATGAGAAATGCACAAGAAAGATCCGTGTATAATATAAAGGAAAAGCCTTAGATGATGAAAAGGCTTACTTAAGCTGTATTAGTTCTTATGCATCTATGACTCTTTAGAGCAAATCAATCCAGGCCAACTGCCAAATGAAAGAACGTCATTCATTCCCCCTGTAGTGCATATTGATTTTTTTTACATATATATGCATAATGACACTATAGCAACAGCGGTGTCTGGTGAGCCATCACACACTCTCACACTCGTTTACTTAGCTGTCTAAATGTGTTCATATAGATGTCAATTGTTTTTAAATAATTAAGCAATATGACAAGTTCCACTTTCCCTTATCGCCACTCACATGCTCTTGTCTGGAACACAGTGGGACACAGACTGGTGGACTGACACAAACTCTTGAACCCTGCTTGTCCAATCAGATTAGAGGACTGGAAATAAATATTGCATTAAACTAATTATAATGACTTATAAATTCCTACTCCTAAAAGTTAACTTTGCTTTTATAATTTTTATAATGCAGTTTTAGATTTGTTTCATTTATGAATTTTTGTCTGCGGGATGTAACCAAAGGGTGGTTTTGTAAGTTTTAGCTAACTTATAAAGTATAGCTGTGTAAACCCACACATACTGTCCTAATTTTTCTTCCATATCTTTTTTACAGTACATGTTGTATGCAGGTTTGCCTTTGAATATGTGTCCATCTTTGGGTGTTTGTCTGTGTATACGTTGCTAATCAGTAACACTTTAGTATAGGGACCAATTCTCAAAGCTTATTAGCATGCCTATTATTAACATATTGGCTATTTATTACTACTTATAAAGTACATATTCTGCATGACCATATTCCATATCCCTAATCCTACCCAATACCTAAACTTAACCACTACCTTACTAACTATTAATGAGCAACAAATTAGGAGTTTACTGAGGCAAAAGTCGTAGTTAATGGTGTGTTAATAGCAAGAATTGGACCTTAAAATAAAGTGTGACCAAAAATTATTTACACAAAAAATGTCAATAGCACACTTAGGAGTTATGTTGTCCAATTCAAGATCTTATTAACTTGTGTCATACTTAATTTGATAACTTCATTTCTACATCTGCCACTGTCAGCCTAGGATTTTATAGGTCAGTGAATGAATGCTTGGATGAGCAAACATAAGTATGACTGATTGGGTAAGTGGCAATGTTTTCATTTTGATTTCATTAGGTTCCAGTTTCTCATCCACCTTTTTATAGCTTTGTAATATTAAAAATATATTTTAATATTACATCAATAACAATGATGGTATTTTCCTTAAATCTGTTGAGCTCTGATCTACCATACAAAAACTACACATCCCTTAATGAAAATCCTATCTTTTTTTTATTTTAATTTATTTTTTTTTTTTTTAAATTTGCGCCCATAAAAAACTTTTTTTAATGTCCCGGACAAAGTTGGTGTAAAATAATTTGTGTTTTAGAAATGTTTGTGTTCGCTGTGAAGCTGAATCTAATGGCAGTCTTACAAAACCATGAGAGAATGTGATAAAGAGGTCACGAGGAGAGGAAAGGAAAGAGGTGGAGTGGATGGTGTGTGTGTGTGTGTGTGTGTGTCATGGTAGGGGGCGGATTGGGGCTATAGAGAGAATGAAAGGCTTCATTGTGGTGCCATAGCCTAGACAGATGCCTTTTAATGGCCTAGATGCACTATCATCCATGAGCTTCGACATCTCTCCCTCCCAACCAAACTGCAAGCTGTCAATATTTACATTTAAATCACATTAGATGTGACATAAATGATCGAGTAATTAACATCCTCGAGACAACCACGTACATTTTAATGCATGTATATACAGGGACACAGGCTTTTCACTCCAGAGAAGAATAAATACACATAAACAGACTTAAAATATTTGTAAGTCTTAATAAAAGGAAAGAACCCCTGAGTAAATCCTCCGTCCCACTGCTCTCAGTCAGTGCACTCAGCAGGGTTCCTCCCTCTTTTGCTGCTTTTCTTCTACTCTCATTCACTGTCTTCTCTCTCACAATCTCTTTCACTTCTTCGGACTATTTCTGTCAGTGTTAACCAGTTACGAAAGACCAGGACCCCCTTATCACCATGGCAAAACCCCCCCCCCCAACTCTGCCGAAACACGTCCTGAGTCCTGAAACTTTGAGGGTGTTTGAGCACCAAGTGCATTCGGCCAGACTCCACCCACACAAACATGACACACTTTTAACGTTCACCTGCACTCTCTGGCACACTGTAACACACACACTCTATGTGAACTCCTCTATCTGTTGTGTTTTAGTTTGTTTTGTGATTGGGAAAACTGCCTCAGGGCTTGAGAAAAAGAAACTGAGAGAGAGATGGTTGCTCTACTTTAGGGATATTGTGTATCTCTCTCGCTTTTTAGGAGTGTCTCTCATTCCCTGTGTCTGTGGCTGCCATTTCTCATCTTTTTGTGCTTCCCTCTATTCCTCCTCTATTCCCTGATATACATTCTCTTTGCTTCTTCTCATTTCTACTTTCTCATGGAAAGCCATTTGGCCCAACTAAGGCCATTGTTTTTGTGAGTGTATAAGAGAGAGGCGGAAAGGGAATCTGTGTGTGCCTGGAATGGCCAATTAAGATGGTACATGCACGCATTGTTGGGGGTAACGCATTACAAGTAACGCGAGTTACGTAATCAGATTACTTTTTTTCAAGTAACTAGTAAAGTAACGCATTACTTTTTAATTTACAAGAGAATATCTGAGTTACTTTTTCAAATAAGTAACGCAAGTTACTTTTTTTTCCAATTTATTGACTGACAGCTCTCCTTTCCCCATGTTGAGAGAAATCAGAAGATTTTACTGTAGTTCTAAAATAAATATGAATTTGCATTAATTCATCTCACTCACACAAAAAATTAATCACGAGATTCCAGTATTTCGCGTCAAATGAATAAAAATAATGCATCTCAGAATATGATGCAAACCTGCAATATTTAAATGTTAAACAACACAAATATCATTTATGTATTTAATTCCATTCTATTAAGCAATGTCTTTGCTCCTGACCTTCGATGATCCAGTTCAACCAAACTAACAAGCAAATATTACTCTAGACAAACATTTGTGTGTCTTTTTTATTGCTGAAGTGTGTTGAACTTTCTTCTTCTGTGTTCTACTGTACAGACGTAAATTTACTTTTCCTTCAGCCTAAGGCTTATTCATTTCACTTTTGGTGTGGAAAGGCTTTTATATTTGCCAAAAATAAAACTTTTTTATTTTAAAAACAAACAACCAATCCCTGTCCAGATTTAAAAAGTAACGCCAAAGTAACGCAATATTGTAATGCATTACCTGTTAAAAGTAACTTCCCCCCACAGTGTTGCTGACTATTGAAAATGTCATCATAATGTTTAGGTGAAGATTTTTCCTTTAGAAAGTGATCTTTAAAGCAAATGTCTGAACTTTACTAAAACCTTTGACACTTAAAAGCTCTGCTCCTCCAGTTTGTCAAGGTCTGGGTTTAATATGGTATAATTTTTTAAGTTTTGTTTAATTCTACTTCCCAGCTGCTTTTATTGATAAATACAGTAATAACGTGTAATTATTTTGTGAAAATTCATATAATTTAAATAACTGTTTTGTGTTTTATTCTATGAAATATATATATATTATGCCCTTTTTATACCCAAACATGATTCCTTGACCTATTACCAATTCACCTGCTGTGAACTGTTTCAAAACAGTTTAACATGGATATTCTATAACCTTTTCACTTTTATTTTGCTCTTCCAACTTTTTGGACTGTGTTGCAGCCGTCAAAAACTAATTTAGTTCATATTTACAAAATACTTACGTTGGTCAGTGAACGGGGGGGGGGAATATTTTCTTTGTACTTTTGTCAATTAAATAAAAGTTAAAGAGAGAAAAAATAAAAATGTATTTCTGTTATCAATGTTGAAAACAGTTATTCTGCTTAATATTTTTTGTGAAAATCATGATTTAAAAAAAAATCAGGATTATTTAATGAATAAAAGAACCACATTTATTTGAAGTATGCCTATTTGATTAAATTGTAAAATGTATTTATGTCTTGTTTTGATCAATTCAATTCAGCCTTGCTGATTAAAAGTATTAACTTTTAAACAGTAGTGAATGACAGCTGTTATTATTTAACAAAGATCTGCCCTTAATCTATAAAACCATAATCTTTATCTTCGCACAATGCATATGACTTGGACGCTTGAGTGTTGACATTGTTATTCGAACACAAACGCAGACATGCACATGGGACAGATGGTGCCCTCATATTTGGCCCTGTTTTCTGAGTTGACCTTCTGTGTGGACACACGTCTAAACACTACACTACATTAGACAGAAAGAACGAGTCATTTTGAACTGTGCTCACACCTGTTACTGTGCTGTTTATACACGTCAAGTCCAGGTCATTCACTGATGGGTCTGAAATTGTGACAATATGTTGATAAGGTCTAAACTAATTGTTGACTAATATGGATTTTTTCAAAACCCAGTTCTGACATCTACACAGCAGACAAAATCACAAAAGCAACAATCTCTTTCACTTCATTTCTATCACACACACACACTTGCACACATAAACTCACTTCTAATGGCTGAGGCTGTTGTTAGAGATGGTACCACAGGGAGTTCCTGTCAGTACACATGTCTTGTCATCTATTCAGTCAAGCACATGCCCTTATGAACATCAACATCAAAGCAAGCATATATTGGTGAAAAAAAAATGTATAATAAAAAATTATTTTCTTGTTTTCCATTATGTATATCTATATAGAGGATTTTTTTTTAAGCACAAACCTCATTCGAGCACAAATTTAGTTAGTTAAGTAGTTTACCAATAAACAACAACTTTAAACTTAGGAAATATAAATCTATACATAAGTCTTAATATCTTATGCAGATATATGTCTATACATTTCTCAAGACTCCAAAAGTTTGTGCAAACTTGAAACCTGACTGATGTTTTCCCAGCATGATTCGCACAGTATGACAGATGCGAGCATGTAACACATCTATAAAAGATGACTTGTTGACAACAGCTTGTTGGAGAAAACCTGAATGCTCCATGAAACATTGCTTATGGTCTGTTTCTGTCTCTTTCATCATTTCCCACATACACACACTGAAATATCAAGCCATTCTAGAGGGCCAGCAGCACAGTAAAGGTTATTAAATCCCGCCCATGGGGTTTGTGACATCAACTGTTTGGCCCTCATCCCACTCCCAGCAGGTAGCTCTGCCGACTCAGCTTCCACGAAATGAGTTCAGAAGTCTGTTCAATGCTCCCTCTCTCCCTGTCTGTCGCTCAGTCTCTCTCACTCACTTCCTCAAGTACACACTCTGTAAAAATGACACACACTCCCCATTGGTCTGAAGTCAAGCGGAAATCCCAATCAAGCAGAGAAACTAACTCGCTCTCAGCATCCCATGCAGGTCAAGGTCGTTTCCAATGGCAGCGTCTAATGGAAGTAGTTCTTGCATCCCTAGTGCCAAAGGTGAAATTCCTAAGAGAAACAACTGACAACATTACAAATGCATCTTTTTTGTTGTCTGGGAAGGAAGCAGTGGTATAACAACAGACAGTACTATATTTATTTAATAACTGATCTCACTTTTTTCCCTCTCTGTCTTGGGTTCTTCTGCATTTCATTCAGTTGTTTTTCGCCATTTACCAACAAGTCACCATGTTGTTAATGAAAAGCAGCTGTTTGCAGATAAGTTATGTGATGTTGTGTATTTGTTTTCTATTTTCAGCTTTCATTTTCATTTACCCTAAATAGTGGTGTCATGATATTTGTATTTTATATGATACCTTTTCAGTACAATACCTTGAATAATATCCATATTCAATACAATTTTAAAGTATTTGTGTATTGATACATAGGATATTAAGTATTGAAACATTACAAAATTCTCAAATATTCCACTATATATTGAAAAAATCTCTATTTTTCACTGTGCTACCAGGACATTCTGACTAAATACAGTTTAACTTGAGACAGAATCAACCAAAAATTGCCTTCACATTTGGTCTTTAAATCAGATTAATTGCATGTATGCAGTTATCGTATAGCTTCATATCAGGTTATTCAGTTATTTTGTTATTGTTTTCATTTATTTATTGTTTGGACAGTGACATGATGATGCTGTCAAGATTTAAATGAATGATTGACAACTGAAACCTTGTTTGACATTACTCTGATGCACATTGAATTTGTTAGGTCTTTGGGCGATCGTTGACTACACCCTCCTTCCTGTCTTGCTCCTGCTGTTGTCTTAGTTTGTTGCACTAAAGGACGGTTGGGAAGGCTTGGGTGAAAATAATCGACCCCCAAAATTCCACATTTAAAGACCGTTGCTAGGATACAGCCTTTAATTGATTGTGATAGTCTGTATGAATCGTGACCCAGATTACATTAAGACTTTTCAAAGATTTTCTTGAAAAGCTGTATTTGAGGGTTTCATGGTTCATGATCATTCTGCTTTTCCGTGTATACCCAGTACTGCCAGGTAATGGGATAAAACCATTAAATCCGTGTGCATTTTGTATTCCAGAAAAAGGTCTTTCAAATTTTAATCTGTCATGTGTTAAAGAAAAAAGATTTTTTTTTTTCTTTTCTTTTTTCAGACCCATTTTGTATACTCTATTTGTGGAAACTGCTTTATAATGTTTTTTCCCCCCAGTTTAGTCTTAGTAATACAAGTGCACTTGTTTTTTGAGTGTTCAGTTGCTGAATAAATGCTTTTGATGACTGTCTTAAAAAAACAAATGGAGATGTCACTTGTAATTGTTTTCTCTCGTATGCTGGCATCTAAAATCACTTGCAAGCCGAGGAATAGAGAGAGATCAGTAAGGAATGTCATTAAATGCTGAGTATGGTGGCTTTGTCAACTTTAAGCCCACTATGCAGATGCTTTTTAACAAAATTAGACATAAAAGAAAGACAGGATTATAGCAGATGTCTGGATTCAGCTCTTAATCCAAAAATTTTAAGTCTGACCCATTTGTTTTCTGGGGGATTTCTTGTTTTAATTGTATTATTATTATTATTATTATTATTTAATGACAACTGCAGCTTTCAAACTTTTCACTGAAATGTTTATGCACAGAGAACAATGGCTATGCACTATATCTTAAATATTTATATATGCACTTTGCACTTGAGCAATAAGAAAGATTAAAATTTCATTCTTGCAGACTCCTTTTCTCCTTTACAGAATGCTGACACAGAACTGTTTAGTTTGATTTTGACATCTTGCCTTTTTTGCACAAATGGAGCTAAAGTGGAGCAGGTTAAAGTGAATAATTGTCATGGGGCAAGCAAAACCTCAAGGTGTTCCGTCATAAACTGACATTAAGACGAGAATTACCACTTCCTCATAAGTGTTAGGCTATTAGTATTGATTTTTTAGGCTGATGAATGAACAACCTCAAATATGATTTTTAATCTCTTTCTTTACTCATTGATTGGAATGCAAAATACTTGTATTTGCTGGATTAAAAATGCTAAATAAATATATTAAAATAATTGTGTGCATGCTGTTTCACATGCTACTATTTAAAAAAAATAGTGTGCAGTATGAAGTATACACTGTGTAGGATGTGCCACACTATTATACTAGTATTAAATGTCACAATCAGAGACATTTATATGTATTTTGTCAAATCTAATATCAAATATAGGCTATATATATAACCACATCACACAATTCAGCATCACATAGAGATCTTGAGGCATGCGTAAAACATGTTGTACAGGAAGGGTGCATTAATATTTAGTGTGGCCTTTGGATGCTGACATCCACTGCTAATTATACTGAAGGTCACATCATGCAGTCAGGAGCTACTTCAAGACATGACAGGTTAAAGTGGTATCCAAGGACTAAAGAAAGCAGGTGAATGCAAGAAAGCAAGATGTAGTAGAGAGTTACATTTATTTGCATTCTGGTTTTATTTATTGATTTGTTATTATGGTGGGGCCCTTACATATTATTACCTTTCTCACTGTCTCATATGCACTAGTATGCCATAGAATAGATATAGCTTATTTACAATGTCTTTTGTGTTTGGTGCAGCATTGACTCTGGTAGTGTTAAGAGTGAAATGAATGAGAAACCCTGAAGGCTGAATGGTCAATTGGTGTGGAGTATTTGACAAGTAGCCTTATTTTGTATTCACTCCCAGCCATGTCTTGTCCCTCGACTCCCAACTTCTTTCCTTTTGCTTTTATTTTGTTTGGTCTTGAGCTGTCCTTGGTCCTAAATGGCTGCATGCATGCTTGTAAGTAATGTGCATCTCCGGTCAGAGGCCGTTCATTTCAGTGCTCTTGAAGTTCTGGCTGAAGTTAACTTTTTTGAAAGCTGTAGTGTAAATACTGTCCTTTATGATTTTCCTATTAATATAAAATAAATAAGCAAAATATTAACCTGTAAATGGGATTTGACAGATTTAAGTTGAAATGTCTCCACTGTCTTTGGGACATTATGTTGTCTTCAGTTTATGTGATGAACCTTCTAATAAAGAAGAAAAATCTGGAAAATAAAATGGAAAAAGTATGAATAATGTACATTTCCTGAAGGAAACAGAATAGTGCAAACGAATCGTGTTTAGCCTAAACTCTACTTTATTCCATATTACAGTGTAAAGGTGACTACAAACGTTTGAAACATATGCCTAGAAGACAAGACCGATCACAATTCATTATGCAAATGTAAGAATGAAGACAAATCACAGTTTTGGAGCGAATTAGCTCATGGGAAATATGAATAATTAACCATAACTCGTTATAATTAACTATTCATATTTTAGATCCACTGTAGATATTTAGCTGACCTCTCAGGGCAAACTGTCTTGTCAATTCTTAGAATGTTAATTTCCTGGTTAAGGGAACTAACTTTCTTACTGTACAATTCTATAAGTGTGTAACGTAAATCTGCATGATCAGTGACTCCTGTTATCAGTAAACAATGAACACGTCAAGTGTGATACTAGTAAGGTTTTATTAACTACATAAACACTTAAACTAGTCTACAACTAATAACACTAAGCCGCGTCTAACATACACAGACCACACACACACACACACCATACAGTTGTTATAGAAAGGGTTAAAGTTTAACGCAGCATAGAAAGAGGCATAAGGAATGGATTTTATGGAACACTTTGCATGTATATTCAACAGATCAAAGCCTTCATGGATACGTCAGATTCTGAGTTCAAACAAACCTTTGTAAAAAGGTGCAAATTATACCTAATGTATCAATTAATAAGACCCGAAGTGGATACTTTGCGAGTCTCGGCGGTCTGAAAGAGATTCCTGATGCTAATCTTAAAGCTTCCCGTAGATCTTTTCTGAATTCGGGTCGATGAGAAGAACCCGTTTGAGTCAGTGTCACTTGATGAATGGAAAGGACTATGCCGAAGAAAGGCCTGGCACAGATGCTTGGGTATCCTGAAGCGTTTCTCACATCTTCATCTTTGCCTTCTTACAGTGAATCCACACGCCTTGGGCGGCTCCCTGTGGCCGGTGCCTGTTAAGGAGTCGGAGAAGGGTCTCTCCGCCTTTCAGATGGGCTGTGTCCATGCGGCGAAATGGCTATTTCTGATCGGGGTGGCGCATGGGCTGGAGGGTTTATGCGGACCTGTTGTTCTCTAAGCATCGATAATCTGCGTGGCAATGGCTAATCGACACATTGTACACTTAACGCTTCTCTGCAGTGGGCCACTACAATACAGGATATTTTCTGGCCCTCGTTGTATCCACCAGAGAATATTGCACGCTTGGGTGTTCATCATACACGGCAAATTCATCGTCTGCTTAAACACGGGTAATATTACATATAGTGAAAAGGGTATGATCAGGAATGTGTGTCCCCCTCACAAGCATACTAACCATAGTCTAGAATCTCAATCTGATCAAAATCACAATGAACAATAATTAACTCAATGGCCTGAGACAAACTGTGGTGGCTTCATATCTCAAATAAATCCTCAACAACGGTTTTTGCTATGTAATTAACGTAGCACACAGTGCATTTCTACCCTCTACCTGCTTTCCTGGTGTACTAGCAGTGATTTTCCCTGCTTTACATACTTTTGTCCAATAAACCCAGTGATATCAGCGTTGGTTGCATGCAACAAAGAGGCCTGTTCGACTTCCTGGGGTTTTACGCATTCCGGGGGGAAGGGTCCATGGGTCCTCCTATGGCTTGTTAACTGAGGTTACAGAGTATTTGTCATATACAAAGAGAATATATAGTAGTGTTTTTGGATTGCTCCATGACGCTACATATTTCCCGCTCCTTTCGACGTTGTCGTCGTTTTGTCCAGAAATAGACAACAACGAGCGTTGTCAAGGTGCAGAACAATCGAACACATACCTGGCACTCACGGCTGGGAGCCAGGGGTGGTTTTTGGCTGTTGGTGCCGTGTTGGATGCTGTCTGGTGGTGTGCTGTTGTGATGTAGGCTGTAGCAAGGTGTGGTTCCTCGAGCTTATGCAGCAGGTGTCGAAGCTGTGTCACCTGTCATCCTGAAGTGAGTTAGTACGGGTAGGATGTTTTTTTGTTGATGTTATTAGCCAGTAGGCTATCTGTGGTACCAACGATGTGGAACAGCCGGGTTAGACTATCACTGGTGAGAGTGCAGGTGGTTCCAAGGATTGCAGGTAATTGTTATGGAGATATTGTAGCGTGCAGAGAGTTTCAGACTGAACTAGTGATGATGGCAGGAGAGCAGCAAGTGGTTGTTAGCCCTCTGTTCTGCTAGAACGTCACCAGAAGTCTGATGTTTGCAGTTGGCGTTGGCCTTGTGGCGGCCACCTGGCCTTTCGAGTCTTCTGAGTTTGTGTTGGTAAGCTTGCGCTTGTGGCAGTGTGCCCGTCTGCTCAAGTCCAACGTGGGCTGCTGCTTCTAGGGGTTCTTCGGTGACCGGTTTCAAGGGATGTCTCCTCCCTGTGCGGGGCTGAGCGGTTGTTGCCAGCAGGCAAGGATTCAGAGGTCTTGTCCTTCTCCTAACTCCTTTAGTTGATGGTTGTTCAGGAGCTCTTTTGGCGAGTGTCAGCACTCTCCTGTAAACCCAGAGGTACGTTGTCCACTGTCCTTGTGTAAGCCTCCGTTTCAGCACCAGCCCGTAGTGGAGGAGAGGTTTGGTGGTGGGACTGCGGGTGGGACATCCGTTGGTGTGTGTTTGGCAGGATAGACCACCTTTTTTTGCCCAGTGGGTGTCGGAACCTGGGTCCGGGTTTCGTCCATGGTGGAGGGGTCCGTGCCCTCTTCTGGCTATGGGGCATTCTGTAGAAGGGTTTTTTGCATGTGGCAATATTGTCTGGGTTGCCTTCTGGTGCCCGCTTTGGCATTCTGCTTGTGAGTTTTCAGAATCAGTGGGGTTTGACAAACACCTTTTGTGGAGGCCTTGTGCTTGTTAAAGGCTTTCTGTGTCAGGTTACGCAGCTGTTGTTTAGGCATTGTGCGGCAGGCCCTAATTCCTAGATGACTTCTTGCAGCTGGTGTTCTCCGCCATCCCAGGGTAATTGTGAGTTTTGGAGTAAGTTTGTCAAAGTCTGTGTTAGTAAGCATAGGGAGTTTCACGCCGGCCCTGCTTGGTTTCTGGGGCAGCGATCAGTCCGTGTTCAAACTCTGGGTCTGAGCTATTAGAGGTTGCCAGATGGTTTGGTCTTCTGGCAGCTCGGTTGGGTCTGTGGGGGTCACCGTGTTGTTTGTCTTGTTGATCTCTGGCAACGAGTCCGTGCCCAAGCTGCCCCTTGTGGCTGCTGATTGGTGCGTGTGGGAACGTCGGCCTCGCCCTGCCCTTGCACCCCCCCAGTGCCTCAGGACTTCAGACTACTTGGCTGAGGGTGGGCCTGCTGGCCAGGGATAGTTCTGTGTTCGTGTTTTCCCTATCGTTGCGCCCTATGTGGTCTGCAATGCAATAGTTCAGTTCTCATTTTTCGTGGCATGCGTCACCCACGTTCGCGTTTGCTTACGGGTTCGCCTGAAATTTTGTTTTTTTTTTGTTGCAGCTGCAGTTAGAGGTTTTTCAGGGGCTGACTTGTGAAAGTTTCAAGCAGAAGCTGTGAGTGCTTCCTTTTCCCCTCTCTTGTACGGACGTTGCCCAGGCGTGGAGGGCATTGCACCTGCTGGCGACCGCTTATTTCAATGTAATCGTGCCGGCTGTCTTTTGCTTTAAGTCTATGCCCGTGATCGGCAGGACATGTTTTAAATTCTTTCTGAACAATCAAGCTTCCTTTACTAATTGCTGGATTCAGTGTTGGACCCTCGTCCATCTGTGCATGTATGCAGGTGGGCCTTGTAGGCCTAAGAATTGGTTGTCTCGTCTCATTTAGTTCACATTGTTGCCGTTTTACAGGGTGACTTACCTTGTGTGAAAAACCAGTTCTCGCTTTCAAGTTCCTGTGAGTGGCCTTTCTGTCCAGCGGTACCTGCTGTTTATGGCAGCTGTGAGATCCTCTGTGAAACTGGGTGTTTTCTTTTCTTTCGCACCACTTCGTGTCAGGTTCTTTGCCACCGGTCTTGCTTTCTCCTCTTCGTTGAGCGCTTGTGTCTCCTCCTCTGTAGAATTTTGTGACTTGCAGTTTCAGCTCATTTACTTCCTGTCTGTGGCCCTTGAGGGTGTGGGCCGAGGAGTGGATGATGCTGGTCAAGTGTTCGCTTTTGTCGCAGTCTCGCTGTTCCTTTCTTGGCCATGGCCGGTCGTTGGCTGCTTTGAGCTGAATGAAGTCCATTACAGTGCTCTACTGAGTGTCCAGGTGGTCCTTGTGAGCTGCCAGGGCTTGATGTCTGTGGAATGTCTGCGACATACTGGCATACTTGTGGGAACACCAGAGAGAGAGATACACAAGGCAAATGCAGGTACGTACATAGGTGTTAAACTATCTCTAAGGGGAAAGGCTGTGTAGGCCGTGTAAGGTATGAACAGCTGGTGGGAGGCAGCTAGTGAGGTAGGGTTTTTGAGTCAACGTGTTGTGAGTGGGGGCTGTCCGTATTGCAGCAGGGGTCAGCTGATGATCGGGCTATACTACTGATGGTTCACGGTTTTGGTCACTATGACGAAACTGAAATAGAATAAGATGAACTCAAAAAAAAAAGGGAACATTTTTACCTATTTTATTTTTGTTTCTAAGAGATATGGCTCGTCAGGATCATATTCAAGTCTTGTGTGTGAAGTGCGCAATCGTAGCTCTTCATTAACCCTAGGGGTCACTTAGGCTGTTAGCTAAACCTTAGCGATGGACCCACCAATACTCTTCCAAAAGAAAAGAAACAGTGGGAATTGTTTCTTAGAGTTTTTAATGTTAGCTACCACTGTGTTGCAATGTAGCTGCCTTCACGTATTAGTGCTCTGCACTGAGGGCGTGGAGGAGACAGTAGGAGGAAACAGGGAGTATGCTACATAATCCTCTGTCACTTATCATCGCTAGAGGAAGCAACAACAGTTTGCTCGAACTACGGTATCCTTATCCAAAAAAGCACGATGTGATTGGTGCAATTACTAAAATAAGTTAAAAGTAAAACCGCAAACAACAAAAAAAAAAAAAATAATACATAAAATAAAAAAAGGGGGTCCTAAGGCTGTAGGAAATTAAAGGGAAAGTAATGAAACAAAATAAAAATAAAAGAGGACTAAATTATAAAAATAAAATATATATTTTTTTATTTAATTACATCTCAAATTTAATAAAATTCAATTTAGCTGAATTGGTACATTTGTTCTAAACAAATGTAAATAAATGCAATACAATTAAAGAGTAGAATAAAGTCCAAACAAAAATAAAGGAGAGAGGGAGAGGAGAGGGAGAGGAAGCGTGTTTAGAAAGTCACGCGTTATACACTTTTACAATCTAATTGCTTAGTCAGTGATGCTACCAACGCAGCATTGAAGTAAAGGGCTTTAAGTCTTAAGAGGTAGCGTTAGGTACACCTCATCTGTCACTTCTGTGACTACGCTAGGTCGTCTAGACAGAAGTGAATGCTGTGTCAGATTAAACTGAAGAGTCTGCTCATCAGCTTTCCGGGGGCGGGTCTCACGTGTTTTCTTCTGGGGTGCAGACGGCAATGCAAGCTCACAACAGGTGCACGTGGAGCAGATTTGCACTGCTGTGAGCATGCATGGGAAATTCATGCATGTCCCATACAAATTCATTCGTTACTCAAAACAGCACATTCACTTCACAGCCAATGGTGAATTCATAGTTAGCTATGCTAGAATAAACCATTAATTTTACGTAAATATTTCAAATGAGCGAGTCATAATGAAAAACAATGATACGTAACACATAATAAGGACTTAAATTAATGAAATGAGGAGTATAGCACAGATCACCTACACAGTGCTGAAAAAAAGGATTTCTTCGCCCAAGATCAGACCGAATCATTCTGGTACCATTTATATGAGCTACTAATCTGAGATTGCGTCGTCAGAAAAATAGACTTATGCTCCACTAACAACTGAGATTAGGATTTCTTCTGGTCGCGTAAAACCGTTAGTTTTTCTTAATCTGTCGATTTTGAACCACATTATAGCTCTCTTGAAAACTTTGTAATACCGTAGGAGGCACCTTCAAGCTACATAGTTTTATCTGATTAACTTCAGAACCCTCAGGTGGCCGCATGGGTTTTTTGTTAGAGTACGTAAATGTTTCACATTAGCGAGTCAAAATGAAATACAATGATACTAACACATAATAAGGCCTTAAATCAGTAAAATGAGGAGCATCGCTCAGATCACCTACACAGTACTGAGAAAGGGGATTTCTTCGCCCAAGATCAAACCGATTCATTCTGGTACCATTTATAAGAGCTGCTAATCCCGAGATTTCGTCGACAGAAAATAGACTTATGCTCCACTAAAAACAGAGATTAGGATTTCTTCGCTAAGATCCCGTCGCAAATGGTCTATCGTACGTTTTAAACCATTATAGCACTGAAGTAAACTTTCTTACGGCTTCGTCACAAAAGGAAGGCTCAAGTTTCTCAAACTATAACTTTCTATTCCTGATCTGAGTTGTTGTGATCAGGAACTGGTATGCCATTGGCGAAAGAGTTAACCATACCCTCCAGAGTACAGTCAAAACCGTAGATTGATTACTGGGGTCTGCCTTGCAAGCAATGTTGTAAAACCGACTCACAGAGCCGTTCTAAAATTACGGGCCTCGGTACTGCTAAAGTAGGAAACTATGTTTTCCCTGGTTAGTCGTTGTCAAGTTTCCGGGGGTCGCATCCGCTCTGCTGCAGGGATTCTTTGAAGGACCCCTCCGTCCCTGTGGTTGTTGGAGGTATTATGGTCATGTCTGCTGAGTTTTTAAGCAGAAAGTGTTGGCTCCCCCCATTCGTAGCTTGGTGCTCCTAAGGGAGTTTGCACTGCTGAGTGAGTATGCAGGAGTAGGGTGTCTCTCCCACAGTGTTTCCTTTTGCAGCCTATAAGAGTACCTGAGTTCTGTTTGGACCATGTCAAGTTTGTCTTGTGTGTTGTTCAGCTGCTGGATCAGAGTCGTCAATTCTGGTCAACTTTTGTCTAAGATTCAGAATTTGCTGATTGTCACAGAATATAATTGTGTGGGTGTTTCCCTTCCAGGTCCTTTCTGGCTACCTTTTCCAGGTGCTCTTGCTGTTCATCAGCTGTCAGAGCCTTTTTAAATCTATTGTTTTCCTCCTGTAGCTCCATTTTGCTGGTGTCCTTGTGGGCTACCGCTGTGATCTTTTGCTTGAGATCATTTACCTCCTGTTTTTTAATCCCAATTATGTTGTGGGCCAGGAAGATGATGACCTTTGCGAGCTTTTTGTAGCCACAACTCTCACCCGAGTCCTGAGTCTGAGGCACACCACTCTCCGCTATCCATTGCTTTCGGTCTCATTAGCGTGCCTCGTGCTTGCGGGGCCGTGGGTAAAACGTGGGCGTGTTTCCTGCACGAACGCCTGCCAGCCTCTCTGTTTCTGCATTCTGGGCATTAGTCTGAGCATCTGCAAACGGGTTGATGACACCGGGTGTTTGACCGAGTAAGGGCTTAGAGACTACTACAAGACAAACAGATGTGAATGCTAAAATAGTTTTGGTCGCACTGCCTTCATCTTTGCTGAAAAGGACGATAAACAGGATGTTGATTGATGATCTTAGAACTACGGTCCAAATTCAGTGTCAAATGTATTCACTCAAATTGCATGACTGTTCCCCCAAAGACAAGACTTAATCTCTGAGGTATGAGGATAAAATGGAATCAAGCAGTAAGGAAAAGGAGGAGCATTGTCTCATCAGTACATTTATGCTGATTCATTTTTTGAAATAGAAACAATCAAAAATAAAAGTGTCTCTGGTTATTTTTGAGGTTCAGAGAGAACATCAAGGGGCATAACATGTAAATGGATTCAAAATTAGCTGACTATTTCTATTATTACAACAGGGTAATCAATCTGATATTAGTAACAATCAGTAGCACTCGTGATTAACTGATTTGTGTTGGGCAACACACCATGTCTTGTCACAGCTGCTGCGTGTTCAGCTCCTATGCTGGGCCATGCCATGTGTGTGCCTCGCCTTCCGTAGCGCGTTATTCACTGTGCCAATAAAAACACCCAATAACTTAATGATTAATCTCTAGATAGACAGTTAAAATGTAAATAAATTTAGATTTAATTAACTAGTAAATAAGCAATAGCATTCAGGAAGGATACAACTAAGATAGTTAAATTCGCTGAGCACCTAAATAAAACTAGAAGTGATTGAAAAACTAGTAAAAAGAATTAAAAAGTAAGGAAGGCAAACTGGAAAAATAACACAATAATCCGACTCCGGACTTTAGTTTGAAATTTCAAATTACTTCACACTGCATATACACATGCTGTATTTAAAAGCTTCAACTAAAGAGTGTTAACCCCTAATTGTTAAAGCCATTTAGTAGCTTAGCCTAAAATGAAACTATGTTAAGTCGTGTTAGCTTAGCTGCTTCATATGGTTTGTTTACAAACATGGCGTGTGGTGCTATGTGACGTTAGCACTTCCTGTAACAAGTTGTTGTCACGGTAACCAATGCATGCCAGTGTAATTAACGCAGTTTAATGTCTGTCTATGTTAAACAGTCACAGTTTTAGAACGTGGTGCTTTCAGCCTTCAAGACTTGTTTAAAGAATTACAAAACGTGTTTACTGTAAGTTAAAACCGGTTTAAACACATATGTAGTTATGTTTGCCTCACATATGAGTACTAAGTACAGTATTACACCTTTAATTTCACTCAGCGAGTGAAACACAGGAATGACCACCAGGTTGCTCGGCTTATATATATACAGTCTAAGTGTAGATGAATTGCTTCAATCTATTTATAAACTATAAGGCCTTTATGCTGTGGAAAGAGGAGCAACACTCAAATCTACTTTGATATAACTGTACTGAGATTTCTTCTTCAAAGAATCAATTTAAACAATACTGCAATTTTGTGATTTCTTCACTAAAGCATATTACATTATGGTACAGTTTGGACATGCCGCTGAGCTGAGATTCATACTTACGCTTTGTCAAGACAGATTTACGCTTTAATACTGAAATTAGGGTTTCTATGCTAAAATCAGATTAACCTTACACCAATACCATTAAGCATGAAATACATAAAAACTCTCACAATTATAATAGCAGCGGTACGCAATTGCTGAAACCTTCCTCATCTTTTAGCTGCATCTTCTCCAAGCCCAAATCTGGGACCACCACAGCAGCGGGGATCCCTGCGGCACGTCCTATTTGTAACCTGGCTATCAGCACAGCATTACCACTTTCAGTACAGTGTTTTAAACTCATAACTTTCCGTTTGATCCACGCCTGCATTCTCCCCAAATCGTAGCGAATCAACTCATGGGGAATTATGAATAATTAATCATAACTAGTTATTTAATTATGAATATTTTAGATCCGCTTTAGATATTTAGCTGACCACTCAGGGTAAACCGTCTTGTCAATTCTAAGAACGTTATTTTCCTGGTTAAAGGAAATAACTTTCTGACTGTACAATTCTATAAGTTGGTAACGTAAATCCGCATGATTATTGACTCCGGATATGAGCAAACAATGAACACGTCAAGTGTGATACAAATAAGGTTTTATAAACTACATAAACACTTAAACTCGTCTAACATACTACTCGCGACACATTAAGCCCCGGTCTACATACACAGACCACACACACACACACAACAGTTTTGGTATAGAAAAGGGTTAAAGTTTTTACTCAGCTACGAATGCGAGGTCAGTAAAGAATGTATTTTTATGGACCGCTTTGCATGTATATTCAACAGATCAAAGCTTTCAGGGATACGTCAGATTCTGAGTTCGAACACACCTTTGTAAAAAGGTGTAACTGATATTTAATGTATTAATTAATAAGACTAAGTTTGATATTTAGCGAGTCTCGGCGGTCTGAAAGATATTCCTGATGCAAATCTTAAAGCTTCGCGTAGATCTTTGCTGAATTCGGGTCGCTGAAAAGAACCAGTTTGAGTCAGTGTTACTTGATGAATGGAAAGAACTAGGCCAAAGCCTGGCACGAGCTTAGGATGTCCTGGAGTGCGTTTTTCTCACATCAGTTTTGCTTCTGACTGAATCACCGACTGGGCGGGTCCCTGGAGCTGGGCCTTTAAGGTCGGAGAAGATCTCTGCCTTTCAAGATGGGCTTGTCCAATGTGCAAAATGGAATTTCCGAGCGGGAGGTGGCAATTGCTGGAGGTTTTTATGACCCTTTGTCTTTAAGCATGTTAATTTGCAAATGGACTTAAATCGAAGTTATTAACGATTCTCAGGGCCCTAATAGATATTGCCTATGTACCACCATATAATTTACACGCTTGTTTCGATCATAAGAAGTCAAATTCATAGATACTAAACAAGGTACGATTACATATAGTGAAAAGGGATGATCAGGAATGGGTCCCCTCACAAGCAACTAAAATATTCTAAGAATATCAAGACAAAATACACAATGACAATAATATACTCAATGGCCTGAAGAATATGTGTGTTCATTCAAATAACGTTTTTTTCTATGAATTAACTAGAACACAGTACATTTCTACTCTGCCTTTCCTTGGGACATGCGGGGATTTTCCCTGCTTTACATACTTTTCGCCAATAAACCCAGTGATATCAGCGTAGGTTGCCATGCAACAAGAGCCTTTCGAACTTCCTGGGTGTGTTACGCATTCCGCTGGGAAGGGTCCATTTTCGGCATATGCTTGTTAACTGATTACCAGAGGTCTATTTTGGTCATATAAAAAGAGAATATATAGGTGTTTTGATCTGGTTTCAAGACGCTACAGTTTTTTTTACAATGTGTGTCAGCTCTTGTTCCAGGTTTGTGTGTGGCTGGCCACATGTGCCTTCCGATTGCCCTTATTTGGTGAGGTCTCTTTCCTGTTCCTGGCCTGAATTAGTTATTCCTTGTCCCAGGTGTTTCCTGTGTGGTTTTCATTGATCCCAGGTGTGTCTTGTCATCCCCTCCTCCTGTGTGTGT
Source organism: Sinocyclocheilus anophthalmus (assembly GCA_018155175.1). NCBI lineage: Eukaryota > Metazoa > Chordata > Actinopteri > Cypriniformes > Cyprinidae > Sinocyclocheilus > Sinocyclocheilus anophthalmus. The sequence goes on from JADLZN010007093.1 coordinate 363,539, forward strand.
GTATTTAAAGTGTTCCCAGTCCCTAGTTCTCGGTCCGCTGTTAAACGTCTTCCCGAGTTCGTCTCCCTTGGGGCATGAAAATAAAGTCTTGTTAAAGTATTCTCCAGCGTCTCCTCGTTCCTCGTGTGTGTGCACCGTGACAAACTTTAGGTCATGGGAAATTTAGATCACTGGTAACAATGTAGTGGCTCAGTCCAAATTTCCTTAAATGTCTGGTTTAAAATTAAAACTGGGTCCTGTGCACATTCTTTCTGTGCCCGTTCTTTTCTTATCTTTCTTTCTCATTTGTGTTAAAGGTTCTGGTATTGTGATGTAGGGGAGGCGTGGCTGCGTCTTGAGCCCAAAGATAAATTTCCCTTTTGGCAACAGATTTCTACCTTTATTTTAACTTGTGGAAGTCATGGCCCTTACAGTAAAAAGGCTGTGCTTTCACGCCCCTGACGTCTGTGGTGTGGGTTTTTTTCCCTCCCCATGTGCTCCCCGTGACCTAGTTTTCCCTCATTGTTGATTTTCATTCCGTTCACCCGTGTTCCCTTAATTATCCTCATTAGTTCCTTGTTACTTAAGCCCAGTGTTTCCTGTGTCCAGTGTTGGGTGTCGTTAACATTATAGTGGTTGTTTTTTCCTAGTTCTCTGAGTTTCCCTTTCATTCGGTCACCCTCGACATCACTATCCATTCCCTCCTTCAGTGGAACGAAGTTACATATGCATCCGAGATGTTCTCTGTGTTTGAGTTATAATAAATGTGGTTTCCCGATCCTGCTCCTGCGTCGTGCTCTCCACAGCAGCCACACGTGACAGCTGCAAATGCATATTGCTTCAAAAACACAGCAACAACCACCACACCAAAACAATTATTATTCTTATTGAGTACCATATGTATAACTTTTATAAATACAAAAACAGAAGGCCAAAATTATCTGCTATACGGCTTGATTAATTGTTGTAATAAACCAAATGTATATTTCCTCATTTAAAGGGATAGTTCCCAAACAGTTGAGTCATGACTTCCATAGAGTAAATGATGACAGAATTGTGCTATCATTTGTATGGACATGACCGAGTCTTTCCCTTTAACTAGGAATGCAACTTTTGGCCAAGCAAATTAAATCAAAGAGGATGACATTAGTTGTAGCACAATGCGGTCTAAGTGAAAATAAGCATCTCTTCTCGTTCTAATAGAGAGTCGTGATGGTGATTAACTCTGACAAGGTAGTTTAAAGTTTTAGCAACTTCAACACAATCTCAAGCTACAATCAGCAGTCTAAGGTTTGTCATCTACACCCGTGGACAGACCTGTCATGTCCTTTTCCTGGATACATCTCAGCAGTATCTATGTTTCCACATCGCGTCCTTGTTTTCCTCCTCTGCCTCAAAGATGGACAGAACAGCGTTCCCCGAATGAGGTTAGCTTCTCTTCATTTCATCTCTGCAGTTACTTGACTTCAATAATGAATACGAAGTCTTTCAGCAGAAATGATTCATATCCAACTCAACGAGTTTCAAAGAACGCAAAAACATCATGAGTGCACTAGCTGAATCAGTTCAGACGGAGAGAGCTGTTTGGAAATAAATAATTCTTGGACACATTTCATGCAAAGTGTCGGCAATGATTTGTTCTGTTTTCTTAGTGATGTCATGAACCGTACCCAGGATGAACATGCTGAGTTCAAGTAGCTTGATGCTCTGATAAGCACAACATGCAAAGTACATACAAATATCTGGATCTCTCTGTCTGCTATCTTACTATGTTATAATATTTTCAAGGAGCTCCTTGCTGTGCATTCTGGGATTGTATTCTCAACATACAGTGCCTACGATACATAAAATGTAAACATGTATAAAGCTCAATTAAAATGTACGAGTGTGAGTAAGAGAAAACAAGTCAAATGCTCGCATAGGCCATATTGGGAAACCTGAGAAACAGTTAAAACATTTATAATGTTCCAAAAGATTTCTGTTTCAAGTAAATACTGTTCTTTGACACTGAAGACACTAAACACTAAAGCTGTAATAGCTGATAAAATTCAGCTTAGCCATCACAGGAATAAATTACATATTAGAAATCATAAAAGAAACCAGTTTCCAGTTTTTACATCAGTTTCAGCTCTTTAAGAAAGTTGTTGTTTATTGTAAATACTTCATTATAATGTAGTTTTAATTAGGCTCTCAGGGCAGGACTGATTGTTGATTCATCTATTTTCATAATTTAGCAGTTTAGGTGCTAATGAGTACTAACTGATTTAGAATTGGTCCCAGTACTTCAGTTTGATTGGTCATAGTCTCTCCATGCCTTTTAATCACTCTGTTTTTTCCTTGCAGTTTGAGTTCAAGGCAAAGAACGTGAAGAAGAAGAAAGTGAGCATAGTGGTTTCTGTAGACGGGGTCAAAGTGGTGCTGCGCAAAAAACCCAAGGCATGTGTGATCTCATTAGCCCTACACCTCTGACATGACACATGAATATCATTATCCTGTATCAGAATTACAGTACTAGAATTTTGAAGTTTATATTTTTATCTCATTCATAATGAGCATTTGCAGTAGAGTCCCTGACATTTGCCTTGTTTTGACCTTAAGAGGAAAGAGTGGACGTGGGATGAGAGCAAGATGCTGGTTATGCACGACCCCATATACAGGTGAGATGCAGAAAATATAACAAAATAAAAGATATTTCGACAAATTATATTGTATTAATGTTTTGCCTATGTTAACTTTTTTCTCTCTGTTTCCTCCTAGGATCTTCTATGTATCCCATGATTCTCAGGATCTGAAGATTTTCAGCTACATTGCTCGTGACGGATCCAGTAACTCGTTCAGATGCAATGTATTCAAGTCCAAAAAAAAGGTAGAGCAGTCTCTTTTTTACGTAAAAGGCTAAATAATGATCTCCTGTTACTCTCTTTCTCTCTGCCACTTTGCCCCAGACCAAGGATAAATATCATGATGTATGCCATTTTTTCAGTCCATCTTGTCCTTGAGCAACTGATGAAATTTGTAGAGGGCCTTAACCTTGATACTCTTCATCTATTTGTCTCTGTTGTCTCTGCTGTTCTTGTCATTCCTTGCCCTTTGCTTTTTTTCATGGAATTGTAGTAGCACAGCCCCGTAATGGAAAAAAACTACCTATGAACAAAAAGCAGAAGAAAATTATTTTATGGTTAGTAATCATATTTTTGATATTTTGATCATATTTATATGCATCTTATTATTTTTTGGGTCATTGCACATTTGTAATTTTTTTTTGTTTAAAGTGTAATATTATATATAAATGATCCTTATATCATAGAATTGTAGATATGCTTTGATATATAGATATTATATATAATAGATTATATAGGTATTATAAGATAATAACACACACACAGGTAACACAGTCAATTATCTAACTCATATAACTTCCACTATCTATACACTCGCATAGCCGCAACATGGTTCTACATAATATATATAATATATATATATATATATTATTTATTTGAAAACCAAATGTAAAAGTGTACTTTAGTGTGTGTGTTATGCTAATATGTTATGCAGTTGTTATGCTAATAATATTATTGTATATGCGTTTTGGCACCCTCCCAACATATTTTAATTTTAGAATTATTAATCGGATGCAAAAATGAAGATTATTCATATAATGTTTGTTATGTATATAAGATTCTAAATGTGATCTTTCACCTTTCTGCTCTCTCAGAGTCAGGCCATGCGGATAGTGCGGACGGTCGGTCAGGCGTTTGAGGTGTGCCATAAGCAGAGTCTGCAGCACGCTGAGCAGAATGCAGATGAACAGCCAGACGGCCCTGCAGACGGCCAGAGCGATCAGTCTGGAGAAGAGCCCAGCCCTGAAGGTGAGACCATGCCATCGCATCAGAGCATTAATGCCTAAAACACTTGTCATCACTGAGTAAATCAAATCTGTGGAGTCCAGCATTTCTGTGATCTATCTTGCGTGATGTATGAACATGTTGATCATTGTTGTATAACTGGTTTCTTGAAGTGTGCATCATATTCTTAAAATTCTGCTGTTGTTTACAGCTCGTCAGCTGACAGGGATGGAGCACGGAATGGATGATGCCACTGAAACGGAGTCACATTCCACAAAGCTCAGTGAGCAGGCTATGGATGACATTCTTCAGAGTCTGTCGGAGCTCAACATGGTGAAACCTTCACAAACCCTCCAAGTGAGTGAGAGTGATCTGGAGTATGAGCATGACTGAGAAGTTCTTCTCCCCACAGACGTCTGTCCAATATCGCTCGTCAGCTGGAAATAGGCTGTTTATAAATATAGAGGAAACCCCTTTCACCTCCTTTCTCTTCTGTTTTTCCCCTTTAACTCAACCTTATTCCTCCTTCTGGGTATTCAGTGATACTGTTATGTTGCCCCAGGCCTGCACACTATTTTCAAAATCTTTGCCTGACTTTAACCACTTAACTGTGGCTGAAGTGGAAATAATATCATACAGCCCCAGTGAGACAGGAATTTCATTTAGACAGCAACACACAAAAATCTTTAGATTATTTAAGTTCCACTCATACAGCAAGTCTCAGCTGAGTGAGCAGTTTCACAAACTTATGACAGCTAGAACTCATGCTGTTAGGTCAGGATAAAAAGATTTTATGCCCCTTTTATTAATTGTGGCATTGTGACGTTATTTTAATTTCCCCTCAGATTTTCATTAGTGTAATGCATCTGCCTCATTATTCTCAGTGGTGATTATCATTTTTTTAGACCTCATTTAAACCACTGTATTAGTGTAATAGATTACATGTACTGTATTTTTACCTAACTTTTCAACAATGAAGTGGGTCATTTCTAGGTAGGCTGCTACACTACCGTTTAAAAGTTTGGGGGTTTGGCTATTTATTTATGGTTTTGTAAAGTAATGCTCTTACTGTGATCAACCAAGACTACAGTATTGTTAATTCGAGCATGTAAACACATTAATCATTGTGTCACTCTCTATTGTCAAATTGCGCAAAATAACTGTTTTCTATATTTTGAAATGTAATTTATTCCTGTGATGGAAAAGCTGATTTTTCAGCAGTCATTACTCCAGTCTGTCACATGATCCTTCAGAAATAATTCAAATGTGATTTCTTATTATTATCAATGTTGAAAGCGGTAGTGCTGCTTAATATTTTTGTGGAAACCATGATACTTTTTTTCAGGATTCTTTGATGATCCGTCATTCTTGCTGAGCACTCAATCATTACTTCTCAAAACAACAATCTTGCTGACCCAAAACTTTGTGGAACTATCCTGTATTATAAAGTATATGAAAGCAAACATGAATTTAAAAAAATGAAATGAAATGCATTTAAACATATTTAAACAAATTAATTCAACATATTTTACCATGACAAGTCTCAGTTAGTCTAATGCAGCCCACGTAGCAAGTTGCTTTTTTACTAAATGATATAATAATAAAAGAAACAGATATGAAATATGAAAAAAGAGAGCAAGCTGTATTGGTCTTTTTTTTACAAAGACGAAACAAGCATTTGTGTACTCGTCGTGGACATTACAGTGCAAGTCCTAAAAGGACCACATATTTATTTTTTTTATAGAATACGATTAGATTAGAGAGTGCCTATAGAAGCGATTGGTTTTTTAGACAAGCCGATTCGTGGAGCTAGGACTCAGCTGCTCGGATTGCATTATAAATGCCTTTTATACTTTAAATAAGATACACAGTATTATTCGGTAGATCCGCTTTGTAGTATTATTATTTGTGCATTACTACAGTAATGAGATTTAATTGAATTTAATGCAAAACTTGGCCAGTCCAGTTGCATTTGGCTGACGTGTCCCTCTGTCATTATAAAGTTCAGGGGGGGGGGGGGGGCAGGCGGGTCAGAGTGGGGGGGGGGGGGGGGGCAAATATGCTATCATAGGAGGGGGTGCCATAAGGATTATTACGTAAGTTCAAATTCTCAAACAAAACCTGTTTGATGTTTGATATCTAGAATCTCATGGTCTTGCAGAAATTCCCAGTGCAGAAAGGCTGCCTAGCCTGAAAGCAGATAATGCATTCATTCATTTTACATGTATTCATTTAGCAGCAATCCATTCATAATGCATTCATGTGTTCCTTGTCTAGCAAACATCAAATATCCAGTGGTGTTCCATTAGCTTTGTAGCTGATGTTCATGACAAATGGATCTACTGGAGGATAAAAGAAGACAGAATGGGAACATTCATTGTTGCAGCGTCCTTTTTTATGCTTTTTTTAAATTTTATTTATTTTTTAATGTAGTCGTGAACTGTTATCTCTTTGCCATTCTACATATGGAAGATATTTCTGTCTGCACAATGGGATATGGATATGAATCTCAAGATTGTTTTCATTTTGGCAGTTTTGCTTTTGCAGATGTGCTGCTACCTCCATCCTCGGTCTCTCATCATGCTAATATAAACCTCCAGCTCCTCCTGGTGGTTGACATCTGAAATCACACAGAAAGAGGAATTCTGTTGTTGGCACCCCCTCTCTGCTGTTTTCCTTGGTTTGTGATACGCGTGGCACAGATCTTGGTGTCCATCGTATATGAACATATTGTTACATCTTCATCTTATGGCTGGTGGGATTTAAAGAGTGTTGTTATTTGTTTTGACAAACAGTTACTTGACTTTATAGCTCATGGCAATTCATAAAGCTAAACCTAGTTAATGAGCACTATCTAAGTATACTTGTGTCAAATTTTACTGTAGTGATGTCCAAGAACTGTGAAACTAGCACTGATTTACATATGGCCTTGATTACACGTCGTTAGAAATCCAGTACATACATTTTGTTCAAAGTTGCTTAATGTTTCTGTAATATACAAAGTATTCCAGAGAGCTGAATTTAAAGGGATAGTTCAACCAAAAATTTAAATTCTACTATCTGTCATTTACTACCCTCAGTTTGTTCCAAACATGTATGAGTTTCTTTATCCTGCTGAACACAGAGGACGTTTAGAAAACTGTGGTTAACCAATCAGTCTCTGGTCCCCTGTTTGCTTACTTTTCTTTATAGTATTTTTTTCCATACTCTGGAAATCAATAACTAACAGCGTGTTGGTTAACCAAAATATATTCGTATTTATTGGCAACAGAATATAGAAATTTCACGCTTTGCGTTATGCGCATATAGTCCACCCCAACTCGAGGTGAGTAAATGTGTCACACTTGGTCATCATTTTGGGGTGAACTATTGTTTTTTAATGTCTAAATAGTGTCCTATGGAAATCTGTTAAATATATAAAGGTTTGTGTGAGGGTTTAATTTAATTAAAAATGTACCTTGTTAGCCATTAAAAATCAACTCAACTGTTTAACTGTTTTTACAGTAAAATGCCAACGTGCAGCTGTTTGTAAAGTCCTAGGTGTGTTTCACAAAATATAATTAGGTGAGAACGCAGAGAGTGTTTTGGTTTTCAAATCCCTAGAGCCATGTTTCTGTCTTAGTCCCTTTTATAACAGACAGAGTAAAGCTACTTAGAGAAAAGTAGTTTCTCTCTCCTCTCTCTTACCTCCTCTTCCCCTCTCTCTGCGTCTGTGTGTGTGTGTTTGTCTCTGTGTGTGTGTGTGTGTGAGGGTGTGTGTTAGTTGTGCCTATGTGTATATGTTCCTCTTCTAATGAAAGCACTTGAGGTATCCTGAACCACATATTAAAGTGCTCTCTCAGTGCAAACACACATGCCCACTAATTAACCCTATGCTTTCAAAGTCCATAGTCCTCAGTTGTACACTGCAGAAGATGATGTTTCAAATGATAATGTTTTATGAACCAAATAGTTGTTTGTTAACGTTTGTTTTCCCTCTCTCATATTCTCGTTCTTTATCTCTTAGTCTTTACAAGACCTGGAGGGTGTCTCTCTCTACACGCTATCTCCCAGCAGCCCTTGCTCTCCTGCTCTCACACCTTTGGCCACCCAACACCACCTGCAGTTACTCCAACAACAGCTGCAACAGCAGCAGCAACAAACACAGATCGCTGTTGCACAGGTAAGACATTGTTTACCCTTTTCTAGCTCTAGGAGGCACTACAGCTCTACGAAATTTGCGGCAGTTGATTCCGAATTTTCAGGCTGTTTCACAATCATCTTCTCGCCAACCAGAGTACAGATCTATTCACCTCACCTCACTCCAGCAATTTCAGAGGCACATTTCCTGCATAACCCTATTTATATTTCTTTGTTGAAATGACTACTGATGGCCTTTGTTAGAAAGTACTCACGTACCCTATACGCCCAAATCATTCTCCATAACCATGAGGAAGCAAAGATAAATATAGGGGAGACAGAACAAGATGCTGATAGAGGCAATCATCTTGCTGCGTTTGCCTGTTTATTTTTTCCGACTAATGATATTAGTTCTCATTTGGGATACTGTATAGGGTTCAGATGCTGTTATGGTTATAATGTCCTAAGAGAGAGAGGAAGCTGATGTGCTCTCAGCTCTGATTCAGCACAGTCATGCTATTGCATAGCAATAGCTTGGATAATGAGATGAATGTACAATCACCCCCCGCACAGAGAAAAAAATGTTATTCTTTCATATCTCAGGAGACTTAGATTTTAGTTTATTTTGGGTGTCAACCTTGTCTCAGGTGTTTCTGAAACAAATCAGACTAAATGAATTTGAATAGCAGAGTTTATATTGAAACTAAATTTGACATTTGATTGCTCTTTTTTTTTTGTAAAATATGAGCACAGTTTTTAATATTGTTGTGATCTCATTTTAAAAAGTCTAGAGCACTGGCTCTTTACCAGGGGGCCTCAGCACACTAAGAACATTCAGTTTTTGGGATTATGGAATTAATTATTTTAATTTTGCCACTCACTCAGTTTGAAAATAAGCAGCTATGTCATTCATTATTTTATTTTATTATTTTAATATTGCTAGATTCAGTAAATACAAAGTTTGAAAATAAGCAGCGTTGTCATTATAGTTGACGTTTCAGGGTTGTCTTTTGTGGACCTTTAAATATTGTCATTGACAATTATAGAGCCAAAAAGGTTGAAAACCACTTCTCAAGAGTAGATTCTCAAGAGGGGTGTTTTTTCTCACAAGAAGTCTCTGTTTGCTCTCTATGTGTCTCATTGCTATCTAGGAGAAACAACTGAGATATTAAAGAGATATTTTTTGCCTTCCTATGGGCTAAATCTCCCAAACAGCTGCACAAATGAAGACAACAAAATAAAGCCTCTGCAGGAAGCCACTTTAGATTCTTTTAAAATGATCGATTAACAGAATAATAGATTAAAAGCTTAATATCTGTCATTGCTACTGATACACCAAAAACACAGGTTAGTATTTGGAAAATCAACTCTATACTCTATATTATCTGAACTAAGAGTGGTTTTAATCACTATAATCCTCAACTCATATCCTACCTTTAAGTTAGGCTATCTTTCAGTAAGACCGGCATTATTCTTGACTGAGAGTGTCTCTGCTATAGGTGCAGCTCCTGAAGGATCAGCTGGCCGCAGAGACGGCTGGCCGCAATGAGGCGCAGGCCAGAACTCACCAGCTGCTGCTGCAGAACCGAGACTTACTGCAACATACAGCCCTGCTGGTGAAACACCTCAGCCAACTGGAGATCAGAGTCAGTGGAGCCACACAGAGTAAGACAGTCTCTCTACACTCGAAAACTAATTATATATTTGAATATTTTGCAAGAAACTTAAAAATATATTGTATTTTAAACTGATAATCAATACAGTTCATAGTTTAATATTGTACCATTGTTTATGATTGGGTTATTGTCCATGCTTTGTGAGATGAGTATTTCATTCTCTCAATTACACTACAGTTTATAAGTTTGGGGTCAGCAAGATTTATTTTTGAAGAAAATAATACTTTTATTCAGCTAGGACATATTAAATTAATGTAACAGTACATACATTTATAATGTATTTATTGCTGCTAAAAATGTTGCCTTGTCAGTACAGGAAAAATACTGCATTTTAAAATATATTAAGTTCTTTTAAATCAATATTTCCCAATATTGCTGTTACTGTATTTTTGATAAAATTTTGAATGGTAGTGTATATTAACAAGAATTTAAGCATGTTTTTGTTTCAAATTTTTATTTGCTTAATCAATGTATTGGTCACACTGGCCTCAATAAACTCCTACTTTGCTGCTTATTAATAGTTAGTAAGTTAAGTGTTAAGTTTAGGTATTGGTAGGATTAGGGATGTAGAATATGTTCATGCAGAATATGTGCTTTATAAGTACTAATAAACAGCCAATATGTTAATAATAGGCATGCTAATAAGCAACTAGTTAATAGTGAGAATTGGTCCCTATACTAAAGTGTTACCAATGTATTTTTGTGATTTCTGAAAATACATTTTTGCTTTTAGTCAAACATCATATTGCTGTGATTCATCTCTTAGCTACTTGGTTTGGTTCATAGCTAAGAACTTTTTATAAGATATTTCTACAAAGTAAATGAATGGGAAAAATACTTCCAGAACCCAGGCTGCTGAAAACCTGGGTGGTCACTGTTGGGCTCTATTACAGTCATAGACACACACATTATTTTTTGACAGGCTGGGATGTTATTAAGTTGGTTGGTGTACACTAATCTATTTCAGAGTTTAGTGCAGGAGTTTATTGGGTTTGATTCATCAGCACTGGGCTCCATGCCGACTTTCACTTTCAGAGTGTGTGGGTGTGTGGTGGGGTGTGTGGCGTGTGTGTGTGTGTGTGTGGGTGTGTGTGTGTGTGTGTGTTGTGTTGTGTGTGTGTGCATATGCGTGAGCCTGGTGGGATGATGGTGTTGTCTTTGATGGATGGTATGATTGGTCATTTGGAGAGTTATTGAAATAGTCTGTCACCATTATGCTCTTGAGTGTCTGTCACTGAAAGGGCTACTGTACGGCCAGTCTCTCAATAGCAGATTTTTTAATCGTAAGCATTTACATAAGTGTTCAAAACATTCTGTAGGTATGACATCTGCATCTTCTAATGTTATGGACTGTTTCAGGGTGGCTATTAAGAACTTTATGTCTCATCTTTGTATTTGTGCCTTCTAGAAGAAGAATCCCCATGGAGTAGCATGCCCCCTCGTTCTCTCTCTCTCAACCTGAAGAACCTCTACACCCCTCCCTCAGACCAGCCCGTCACCTCCACTCTAGCAGGACAGCCAGAAAATCCTCCTGTTTCTTCCCACGCTGAGTCCTACCTCAATCTGCTCAACCTGCGTGGTGCTCCCACCATTACAGCCAATGGGAAGCCAGCGAGTGCGAGAAGTGAAGCGGGACTGGACGCAGCAAGAAGGGAAGTTGCTAAGCTAGAAACTCGGAATTCAACAGCACTTGATGAGAGGTAATGGCACAAGGCAATAGCATTTACATAGACTTGTATGTATACAAATAAATTTGTTTGGTATGGCAAAGAAAGATAATACATAGCTATATAATACGCCAGAAATATACAGCCAATGCACCAAATGGAGCCGACGTTGATGGCTGCCTCCGTGGCGTGCTCTGCAATTGTTTTTATGTTTTTGTTAGTTTGTCATGTCTTTAGTTATATCCCTGCAATCAGTTTCACCAGAGACGAATTGCTGGACATTCGGAAGTACACACCACCCGATATTTCACAGGTTTTCAACTTTTCGGATGTTTTGCTGGACATTGTTGTCGGGTGAGCTGTGGCGCTGATCAAACGCTTCAAGACGTGCAGACGGGGGAAGCGAGCCGGCGCGCTCGTCAAGCTCAGACAGCGCGGATTCAGAACGCCGTTGCCTAGCATCCATCTGGCGAACCTCCGCTCTCTATCCAACAAAACGGACGAACTTCTTCTGTTCTCCAGGACAAACAATGATTTTTCAAACTCTGCTGCTCTGTGGTTCACGGAAACCTGGCTGAAAGACGCAATCCCGGACAGCGCGTTGAGTCTCCCAGGCTTTCAGCTGTTCAGAGCAGACCGCAACGCAGAATCAACGGGAAAATCGCACGGCGGCGGGACATGCTTTTACATCAAACGAAAGGTGGTGTACAGATGTAACAGCATTAAAGAAGATGTGTTGTCCCTATCTAGAAGTGCTCTTCATTAATTGCAAGCCGTTCTACTCGCCGCTGGAGTTTTGCTCGTTCATTCTCGTCAGTGTCTACATTCCTCCGCAAGCACACGTGACCACCGCTTTACAACAACTCGCTGATCTGATCAAAGACACAGAACAACAACACCCGGACTATTTCTTTTTAATCATTCTCGGGGACTTTAATAAAACAAATCTCTCCCGTGAACTGCCAAAATACAGACAGCACATCACATGTCCCACCAGAGACAGTAATATATTGGATCACTGTTACACCACAATAAAGAATGCATATCACTCTGTTCCACGAGCAGCTTTGGGGCTCTCTGATCACTGTTTGGTTCATCTTATACCGACCTACAGGCAGAAACTGAAATCAGCTAAACCTGTATTAAGGACTGTAAAAAGATGGACTAATGAAGCAGAGCAGGATTTACAAGCTTGTTTTGACCTCACTGATTGGAGCGTCTTTGAATCTGCTGCCACTGATCTGGACGAGCTCACAGAGACTGTGACATCATATATCAGTTTCTGTTAAGACATGTGCATTCCTACAGGACTCATTTAACCTACAACAACGACAAACCATGGTTCACTGCAAAACTCAGACAGCTCCGTCAGGCCAAAAAAGATGCTCACAGGAAGGGGGATAATGTCTTGTATAAACAGGCTAAATACACACTGGAAAAGGAGATCAGAGTGGCAAGGAGGAATTATTCTGGAAAAATAAGGACTCAGTTCACTTCCAGCGACTCGGAATCAGTGTGGAAAAGTCTAAAAGAAATCACCAATTACAAGACACCATCCCCCAGCACTGTGGAGAATCAACACCTGGCAGACGATCTGACCGAGTTCTACTGCAGGTTTGAAAGGATCACACCACACCCACGCCCTGACAACACTCTCCACAAAACCATCTCACACCTCCAGAACCCCCCTCTCCCCCACTCCTGCACTTCAGATCAGTGAAGATGATGTGCGTCAGGTCTTCAGGAAACAGAAGAGAAGAAAAGCATCAGGCCCAGATGGTGTTTCACCTGCCTGTTTAAAAGTCTGTGCTGACCAACTGGCACCAATCTTCACACATATCTTCAACAGATCATTGGAGCTGTGCGAAGTCCCTTCATGCCTCAAACGCTCCACCATCATCCCCGTCCCAAAGAAAACCAAAATTACATGACTAAATGACTACAGGCCTGTGGCTCTAAAGTCTGTGGTCATGAAGTCTTTTGAAAAAATGGTGCTGGCCCACCTGAAGGACATCACTGGACCATTGCTGGATCCTCTTCAGTTTGCCTACAGAGCAAACAGGTCTGTGGACGATGCAGTAAAAATGGGACTGCATTATGTTCTGCAACAACTAGACAGACCAGGGACTTATGTGAGAATCCTGTTCGTGGACTTCAGCTCGGCCTTTAACACTATCATCCCAAACCTCCTCCTGCCCAAACTAACTCAGCTCTCCGTGCCCACCTCCGTCTGTCAGTGGATCAACAGCTTCCTGACAGACAGGCAGCAGCTAGTGAGGCTGGGAAAATACACATCCAGCAACCGAACGATCAGCACTGGTGCTCCTCAGGGATGTGTTCTCTCTCCACTGCTCTTCTCCATCTACACCAACGACTGCACATCTAAAGACCCTCTGTCAAGCTCCTGAAGTTTGCAAACGACACCACACTCATCTGCCTCATTCAGGACAGTGACGAGTCTGCTTACAGACAGGAGGTTCAAGAGCTGGCTGTTGGTGCCCCCCCCCCCCCCCCCCCCAGTCTCAACAACCTGGCGCTCAACACGCTCAAAACTGTGGAGATGACCGTGGACTTCAGGAGAAACCCCTCTGCACTCCCCCCACTCACCATCATGGACAGCACTGTGACTGCAGTGGAGTCATTCAGGTTCCTGGGCACCACAATCTCTAAGGACCTGAAGTGGGACACTCACATAAACTCCATTGCAAAAAAGGCACAGCAGAGGTTGTACTTCCTTCGCCAGCTGAGGAAGTTCAACATGCCACAGGAGCTGCTGAAACAGTTCTACTCTGCCATTTATTGAATCTGTCCTCTGCACTTCAAAAACTGTCTGGTTCAGCTCAGCTACCAAATCTGACCTCAGAAGACTTCAGAGGGTAGCCCGGACTGCTGAGCGAATCATTGGTAAAACCCTCCCTTCTCTCCAAGAACTGTACTCGTCCAGAGGGAGCAAAAGGGCTGGCAGAATCACTCCCTCACATCCAGCACACTCCCTCTTAGAACTGTTGCCATCTGGTCGACGCTACAGCGCTCTGAGCACCAGAAAGACGATGGAACAGGGACACCGTTTCTTACCTCAGGCCCTTCACATCTCATGAACACTTGACAAATAACTGTGGAAAAAAACACGATTTATTCACTCAGACACTTATTTATCTAACACACATACTCAGTCTACATTTCAAAAAAAAAATTTTTTGCACATAATAGACCTGTACATACAACTGTCTATTGTTATATACCTGCACACACAATTGTCAATTTATATATTTTTATTCCTTAGTTACTTGTTCTATTTTCTATTTTTTATTATCTGTGTTTTTATTATCTGTCACTGTCATTCTGCATGAAAACAAATTCCCGTATGTGTACCAACCATACTGGCGAATTAAAAACTCATTCTGGACAAAAAATATATTTTCGTCAGTATCTCACAGAAGGGAGTACACCCTTCACATTTTTGTAAATATTTTATTATATTTTTTTCATGTGACAACACTGAAGAAATGATATTTTGCTACAATGTAAAGTAGTGAGTGTACTGCTTGTATAACAGTGTAAATTTGCTGACCCTCAAAATAACTCAACACACAGCCATTAATGTCTAAACCGCTGGCCACCAAAGTGAGTACACCCCTAAGTGAAAATGTCAAAATTGGGCCCAATTAGCAAATGTTCTCTCCCCGGTGTCATGTGACTCATTAGGGTTACAATGTCTCGGGTGTGAATGGGGAGCAGGTGTGTTAAAATCGCTCTCACTCTCTCATACTGGTCAATGGAAGTTCAACATGGCACCTCATGGAAAAGAACTCTCTGAGGATCTGAAAAAAAAAATTGTTGCTCTACATAAAGATGGAGTAGGCTATAAGAAGATTGCCAAGACCCCGAAACTGAGCTGCAGCACGGTGGCCAAAAACATACAGTGGTTTAACAGGACAGGTTACACTCAGAACAGGCCTCGCCATGGTCGACCAAAAGAAGTTGAGTGCACGTGCTCAGCGTCATATCCAGAGGTTGTGTTTGGGAAATAGACGTATGAGTGCTGCCAGCATTGCTGCAGAGATTAAAGGGGTGGGGGGTCAGCCTGTCAGTACTCAGACCATACGCCGCACACTGCATCAAATTGGTCTGCCTGGCTGTCGTCCCAGAAGGAAGCCTCATCTAAAGATGATGCACAAGAAAGCCCAAAAAAAAAGCAGTTTGCTGAAGACAAGCAGACTAAAAACATGGATTACTGGAACCCTGTCCTGTGGTCTGATGAGACCAAGAAAAAATTAACTGAAGCAGACATGATCCCCTCCCTTCGGAGACTGGGCCGCAGGGCAGTATGCCAACTGATACGCCCCAAACACACCTCAAGATGACCACTGCCTTGCTAAAGAAGCTGAGGGTAAAGGTGATGCATGGGCATCCTCAAACGGAAGGGGGAGGAGCGCAAGGTCTCTAACATCTACCAGCTCTGTGATGTTGTCATGGAGGTGTGGAAGAGGACTCCAGTGGCAACCTGGGAAGCTCTGGTGAACTCCATGCCCAAGAGGGGTAAGGCAGTGCTGGAAAATAATGGTGGCCACACAAATATTGACACTTTGGGCCCAATTTGGACATTTTCACTTAGGGGTGTACTCACTTTTGTGGCCAGTGGTTTAGACATTAATGGCTGTGTGTTGAGGGGACAGCAAATATACACTGTTATACAAGCTGTACACTCACTACTTAACATTGTAGCAAAGTGTCATTTCTTCAGTGTTGTCACATGAAAAGATATAATAAATATTTACAAAAATGTGAGGGGTGTACTCAACTTCTTGAGATACTGTATAGCTAAGTATATTTAATATAGCAGTATATGTATGAGATCTATATATTCAGTTATTATATATGTGGTGTGTGGTTTGTGTGTGGTGTGTGCGCACAAACACTACTGTTCAAAATTTGAGGTCAGTAAGATTTTTTTATGAAACTTTATTCCGCTAGGATGCAGAATTGATCAAAAGTGACTAAAGAATTTTACATTGGTACAAAAAATCTATTTAATATAAATGCTATCTTTCTATTCTTTTCTGTATCAGTACAGCTCTTTTCAGCATTATTAATAATAAGAATGTTTCTTGAGCAACAAAATCAGCATATTAGAATGATTTCTGAAGGATCATGGGACATTGAAGACTGGAGTACATTTAAATTGTCATAATTTTTCAAAATAATAATGTTTTTACTGCATTCTTGATTAAGTAAATGCTGCCTTGGTGACCATTAGAGGCTTCTTTTAAAAACATAAAAAATCTTACAAATCTCAAACTTTTCAACTGAAGTATAAAGAAATAATAAAAAGAATGTGACAAAGAAAGAGGTAAGTACAGAAAGGCAATGTTAAAATGTTCCTATTTCTTAGCCAGTCAAGTTGCTCCTTTCCGATCTGTAATTTAAACATACTAAAATCTGAGCTGCAACATCTGGACAAAATAATCACAGCGTGTCAGTGTGTGGAACAGAGTAGACAAAACAAACCCGGAAATACAACGGAACTACAAAAAGTTTCAGCTGTTATGGGTCTCAGACTCTCCAAAATGTTTAAAACCATTGAGCAGATGTTTATGTTTGTGAAGATTTGACTTTTTTACCACATTTGGCTGGTGTTTGGGTTTTCTAAAACTAGTTCACATAATCCCACCTCCTCTCCTCTCTCTTCCCTCTCCTCACTCCATACACATGCAGCAGACCTGTCGGAATGAATATTGGTTGTGAGCAATGTAAACAAATCTAATGAAAGTGTATTAGAAGGCAGAGAGCAATCTTTCCACACTGACTTTTGGCTGGCAAGTTTCCTTGAATAGTAATGGAAAATTTTGACTTTTGTTGGGTACTGCACATTCATCGCTCTCTGTGTGTGTGTGTGGTTAGCGCTAGCGGTAAACTGTTTTTGAGCTTTGCAGCACACGCCTACACCTATTCCTTCTTCTGCTAGAAATGTTTTCTTGCTTTGATTGGTTAGTTGTTTGTCATAGATTGCTCAATTGTTATGTAACGAAAAGAGTGAAAGCATGCATGTGTTTTTGTGATTGTATGCGTATATGCTTGCTTCTCGATCTGTGTGTGTGTCTATAAATGTATTCAAGAATATGTGTGTGTGTGTCTGGGAGAGTGATTTGTTTCACAATTATCATGTCCCTGTGGATAGCTGCAGTCTCTCACACACAGAAAACATTCATTTTCACACTTTATTAGAGCAATTTAGAGCTTGCAGAAAACCTCACACTTACGCGCACACACACACAATTAAAAACACACTTACTGATTTATGTACACTGACAACACACTCACAGGTCCAGGGAAAGACTCAAAAATATGCACACAGTCACTATAACACATACTCACATCATGAACAGTTTGCTGTTAAAATACATACAAGGGCAGTTCTTTTTTTTAAATTAGCATGTATTGGTTTTAGTGTGCACTATAAGTGTATTATGGTTAAAAAGGAAAGTTCTGGATGCGTTCTGTTTTTGTTACAGTAATTTGTAGCCAAAGTACAAAGCCAGCCCAGCACTGAGCCCAATTGCATTATTTTTATTAAAGCAAAGAAAGTGAAAACAAAACAATATATAACAAGACCTCCAACTAGACTTCTTATAACACTTGCCAAAATGAGCTCAGGTACACAGACAGGCTACACTAGAAAAGGCCTGTACACTATATACACAAATGAACTAGCAATACACAGGTGGATATAATCAGGACATGTACAGGAAATACTTGTGGCTGTGTTCAGAATGGAATGCTAATGTACTGTTTGCTGTGTACTGTGCAGTATAAAAAAACAAACCTTTTAACTAATAATGCTACATCATTGTCAAATGACTACACTGTGACCAAATTTACCTGGAATTCATTGTCCATATTCTGGTTAACCTTTTAATTTGCTTTTTCTAGTATCCCGCAGAATCACAGACATATTTTATTTGGACATATGCAGCTATACAGTAAAGATATATTCACTTATGGTAGATATTAAAAATAAGGTGTTTACATGACCCAAATTGTATACAGAAGTATGCTAGGTGAAAAAATTGTCTTAATCTAGTTATGGCTGCTACAATCATGTTAATGCGCTTTCATAATCAGAATATTAGTGCAGTACAGTTAATTGGGGTCAGTATGATTTTCTTTTATTCAGTAAAGATGCATTAAATTGATCAAAAGTGTCAGTAAAGACATTTCTAATGTTACAAATGATGTTTTTATTTAAAATAAATGCTGTTTTTTCTTTTTAACTTTCTGTTAATCCAAGAATCCGGAATTTTTTTTATCAACAACCGTTTTACCATTGATCAGTATATTAGAATGATTTCTGAAGGATCATGTGACACTAAAGACTGGAGTAATAACTGCTGAAAATTCAGCGTTGCCACCACAGTAACGAATTACATTATAGTATATAATATATTACTATAGAAAAAGGTTACTTTCAATTGTAATAATATTTCAACATTAACATTAAAACATGTTTAAAAAACATTAAAAACAGTAGTATATTATATATGCTGAAGAGAGGGGAATTGTACAGTGTTATTGTTATATTTGTCCTGTAGTGTGGCATTTCGGAATTTTATTCAACTTGCTGAACAATACGCAGTCTATGTATGAGCTGTTTTTTGTACGGTTTAGCCGTTTTATACTTAAAAACTCTCGTGCGTCACAGTCACAAATAATGAGGAAGTAGAGCCACAATGTAGAAACTGTCAGACAGGACTTCAGTGTGTCATGTCATGTGTGTGTCTGCTGGGTCTCAGTGTGTGTCCATCAATGAGTCCTCACTGTGACTGTGGTTTTATGCACCTGCCCATCATTTGTTCATTTATCCGTCACTCCTGGTGTTAATGTCAGCGTGAACTCTACATGAGATGGAATCTGTCCATTCCTCCTATGCCAGTCATAAGTGCCATTTCTTTCTTTATTGCTTTGAAACTGCTTGCCTGCATCTTGATCCCCTCTGTTCATGTCTGTGTTGTTCTTTTATCCCTCTCTACATGCACTGTTGCTTATTTATTATCTGCCCATCCAGAAACTGTCTCCGCTGATGATTTCGGCACTGTAAGTCACTGCACACTAAGACAGCTTTCATGGCCTCAGAACTGTGTGATCTTGAGCTTGTTTGTGTGTCTGTGTGTGCTTGTGTTGATGTGAGAGGGATGAATGCATGGATGGGTTTAATGTCATGGATTAGTCTATCTGCTGTTGCATTGATCTTCCATAATCTCCACTCGCTGCTTGATTACTGCTACTTAGACTGATCACAAGTGTGTGTGTGTGTCTGTGTGAATGAGTTTATGTAAAGTTGAAATACAGTACATGATTTTGCCCAGATTTGTGCCCCAATTATCAGTCTGGATGCATCAACACTAGTTGCCAAAAATCAGTCTGCAGTCTGAGTTTACATGAAAATTGCATATGATGGGCACAGATTCCAATTTTTTTTAATTTTAGACCGTGATTCCATCCAGTCAGAGCATATCAAAAATGTTTCATATTTTGACATTTTAGTACAATTTTGTAATGTGTCTCCTAGCAATGAGGTGGATGTTTCTGTCTGAGTTTGGAATGATTTGGAAGTATAGGTGTGATCCTTAATTGTTTAGCGTATGAGCACCGTTTTTTCCTCAGTTTCCATTTACGCAGTTGGTAAGTGTATGATGCCCCAATTTGTTCATGTAGTGGTATTCCAGCCTTTAGGTCAACTTTAGGGGAAAATTGTACACAAAAGTGAGCTAAATATGAAAGCCTTCCTTTACTGGTCTAAAAAATTATAATGATTGCAGTGTTGCAGTGGGAGTCAGATCGGATGATTTTCTAGATGGATTTCTCAGGTGTTTAGGTGAAGAGATTTGTGTGGGTGTGAGAGTTGAAAGGGAAGAGAGACTTATTTTTGTTTTTCTCTGCTCAGGTGCACGTGTGAGGAGCCTCCCCTTCTGATTATCCACTTCCTCCTGTAACAGCCTTCTTCCTCCTCTCTAATCTTCTAACCCTCTCTGATGCTCTCTCTCCATCTCATGCCCTCATCTTCCTTTGTCTGAAATCGCTGATTTTTGTTTCCTCTCCACTCCTCTCTTCTACACTTTACCAACCTTCTGTGAGTATAACGGTGATTGTACTTTATTTAATTACACTGGCATGCTAAATAAATGATGATTACAGTGGTGTGTGTGTGTGTGTGTGCATGCGCTCATATGTCCAGAATGATGGATTTACTCTGCGTGTTTGTGCGCTTGTGTGGTCAGGTTTTACCTACACTGTGCACTGTGTAATCACCTACACTCTTAAAAATAAAGGTGCTTCACGATGCCATAGAAGAACCTTTTTGTCTAAATGGTTCCATAAAGAACCTTTAACATCTGAAGAACCTTTCTGTTTCGCAAAGGTTTTTTTGTGGCGAAAGAAGGTTCTTCAGATTATAAAAAGTTAAGAAAGAGATGGTTCTTTAAAGAACCTTTGACTGAATGGTTCTTTGTGGAACCAAAAATGGTTCTTCTATGGCATTGCTGTGAAGAACCTTTTGAAGCACCTTTATTTTTAAGAGTGTAGTGAGGCATCTAAAAGGAAAAAAATAAGGGATGCACTGAAATGAAAATACTTGTGTATATATATGGGATATATTAAAACCGATTATGTTAGTATGAAAACCATTGCATCTATGACCCCTCTCTAATAGGTGTGTGTGTTTGTGTGTGTGTGTTTGTGTGTGTGTGTTTGTGTGTTTTGTGTTTGTGTGTGTGAGTGTACTGTATGTTTATGTTAAAGCTTAGAGTATCATCATGTAGTACACTGGCTTACACTCTCATTACAAAAGTGGATTTATGAAGTAAAGTTTATTGTATCTGTTTGCTCTTGCTGTCAAATTCAAGGATTCAAAGTGTTTATTGTCATATGCCCAGTGAGGAAAACAAGTTTCCCTGAGCAATGAAATTCTTACTTTGCTGTCCACAATGAATGCCAAGACAAGTGCAAAACTATACACACACATACACAAACTATACACACATACTGTACATACATACATACATACACACACAACGTTGACCACAAATCATAAAACTATGGCTGCAGAGTATAGACTATGAAAAACATAGCTATATGACTATGTAGCGTATCGACCAATCTGACACACTAATTTTATTTGATTTAACAAATCAATTATTCATTACATTAACAAATCGTCACAGTCCCCTCATTCAAGATACTGGATGCCAGGGCTTCGCTTGAACACCATCCCCCACCCTGATCACCATGACAACTAATCATGATAACACTGGTTTTATGGCCTAAAAGGAATGTAGGGGAGAAACTCCCTCATTTTACTCATGAGAACGACACCCATGCCCCCAGAGAACTGGACTTTGCCCTACTAATTAATTCATAGGAAACTTTCTTTGAGTGAAATACCCATTTCCTTTGGTCATTGTGTATACCATTACTGTCTTGTATATTGTCTGTTGTAGTGTATGCTGTTTTATTCATGTTATCATAGACCACTAGTTAATATAACCTCACCTATTTCATGTCTAGTCTCTATGAATTCGCCTTCTTATGATCGCAACAAGTGTGTATATTATATGCTGAAACCTATGCAACATATTGATGTTCTAATATTCTGTACTAATTCGTGCCTCAACACTCCAGCGAATTACATCTGCAAAATACCAGGCTTACAGACAAAGAGTCATAAAAATCCCCAGTATTTCCAACCTCCGCTTGGGATTTCAGCCTTCCTCATTGTACGAACCCATCTTGAGAGGCGTGAATCTTTGCAGGCTTTAAAGGCTACACTTCATGTGACCCGCCCCAGTCGTTGGTTCGGGAGATGCTATTAAGATGTGAGAACGCTCCAGATACAAAACTCTTTGCCAAGGCTCCGGCCTAAGTCCTTTTCATTTTTCATTCATCAGTGATTCGTACTCAAACTAGCTCTTTCTTCATCAACCAACTTCAGCAAGATCTTGGGGCTTTAAGATTGCATCAGGAATCTATTTTCAGATAGATGAGACTTGCAAGTATCAAACTTAGTCGTTTTAATTGATGTATTAAGTATCAGTTACACTTTTTTTTCAAAGGTGTGTTTGAATTAAGAATCTGACGTTTTCCCTCAGGTTGTAGATCTGCTGAATATGCAAAATGGTTCCATAAATGTCCTTCCTTATGTCTCTTTCTTTAGTGCTAACTTTAACCCTTTCCTATACCAACTGTATGTGTGTGTGTGTGTGTGTGTTTGTATGTTAGACCGGCTTAATGTGTTTATGTAGTATTTTAGACTAGTTTAAGTGTTTACGTAGTTAATAAAACCTTACTTATATCACACTTGACGTGGTCTTGTGTACTCATAACTGGAGTCACTTAATCATGCAGATTTATGCTACATGCTCTGAGCAGTAATGTACAGTAAGAAAGTTATTTTCCTTAAACAGGAAATTAACGTTCTTAGAATTGACAAAACGGTTGACCCTGAGTGGTCAGCTAAATTTCTACAGTGGATCTAAAATATGAATAGTTATTTATAACTAGTTATGGTTAATTATTCCTATTTCCCATGAGCTGATTCGTTACAGATTTTGGTGGAGAATGCGGGCATGATAAAACGAAATTTATGAGTTTAAACACTGTCAACCTAAAGGTGTGTGCGTGATAGTCCAGGTTAAAATTGGGCGTGACTTGAGATGCCCTGTTGTTTCCCTATTTGCTGGCTTGTTGAGATGCAGATAAAGTGGGGGTTTGAATTGGTACCGCTATTATAATTGTGAGAGTCTTTATGTATTTCATGCTTAATGACATCGGTGTAAGGTTAATCTGATTTTTGCAAAGAAACCCTAATTTCAGTATTACAGCATAAATCTGTCTTGACAAAGCATAAGTCTGAATCTCAGCTCAGCGACATGTCCAAACTGTACCATAATGTAATAAGCTTTAGTGAAGAAATCACAAAATTGCAGTAGTGTTTAAATTGTTTCTTTGAAGAAGAAATCTCAGTACAGTTATATCAAGGTAGATGTGAGCGCTGCTCCCCTTTCTACAGCATAAAGGCCTTATAGTTTATAATTAGATTGAAGCATTTCATCTACACTTTGACTGCATATATTCAAGCCTAGCAACCTGGTGGTCATTATTGTGTTTCACTCGCTGAGTGAAATTACAGGTGTAATACTGTACTTTAGTACTCATATGTGAGGCAAACATAACTACTTATATGTTTAAACCGGTTTTAACTTATAGTAAACACGTTTTGTAATTCTTTAATCAAGTGCAAGAAGTTTATTGTTGCATTAGAGAAGCACTCACCGAAGTGCTAATGTAATGCAACAAGTCTTGAAGGTTGAAAGCACCACGTTCTAAAACTATGACTGTTTAACATAGACAGACATTAAACTGCGTTAATTACACTGGCATGCATTGGTTACCGTGACAACAACTTGTCACAGGAAGTGCTAACGTCACATAGCACAACACGCCATGTTTGTAAACAAACCATGAAGCAGCTAAGCTAACACTACTTAGCATAGTTTCATTTTAGGCTAAGCTACTCAAATAGCTTTAACAATTAGGGTTTAGCACTCTTTAATTTAAGCTTTTAAATACAGCATGTGTGTGCAGTGTGAAGCAATTTGAATTTAACCTAATCCCTGGTTTCGGATTTTTCCATTTCTCTTCCTTCTTTTTTCTTCTTTTTCTATGTTTCTCAATCTTCAATTCGTCTCAGCGAATTTAACTATCTTAGATGTATCCTTCCTGAATGCTATTGCTTAGTTACTAGTTAATTAAATCTAAATTTAATTACAATTTAACTGTCTATCTAGAGAAGAATCAATAAGTTATTGGGTGTTTTTAGTAACACAGTAAATAACACGCTATGGAGGGCGGGGCACACACATGGCATGGCCCAGCATGGGAGCTGAACAAGCAGCAGCTGTGACCAACCATGGTGTGTTGCCCAACACAAATCAATTAATCACTAGTGCCACTGATTGTTCCTAATACCAGATTGATTACCCTGTTTTAATAATAGAAGTCAGCTAATTTTAAATCCATTTACATGTTATGCCCCCTTGATGTTCTCTCTGAACCTCAAAAGGAACCAGAGACATTTCTATTTTTGATTTGTTTATTTTTCAAAATCATCATCAAATCTGAATAGAACTGCTGCTCCGTTTCCTCTGCTTTTCAGCCTTTTCTCCTTCATACCTCTAGATTAAGCTGTTTGGGGAACCGCAGCAAATTCTGAGGTAATTTGACATATTTGACAGTAGTCTTAATCATCAATCAAATCCTGTTTAACTGGGGGCGTCCTTTTCATCAAAACATATGCTGACCCAAAACTATTTTAGTATTCACACTCTGTTTTGATCTTGTAGTAGTCTCTAGTCCTTACTCTCAACACCAGTGTGTCAACACGTTGCAGATGCTCAGACTAACTGCCCAGAATGCAGACCAAGGAGGGCTGGCCAGGTGTTGTGAGGAACACCCCCTTTACCCAGGGCCGACGACCACCTACTGCGCCGAAAGCAACTGGACACAGAGAGAGAAGTGTACCTCAGACTCAGGACTCGGGCGAGAGTTGTGGCTACAAAAAAGCTCGCCAAGGTCATCACCCTCCGTGGCCCACAACCTCATGGGTCTGAAACAGGATGTAAATGATCTCAAGCAACAGATCACAACGGTAGCCCACAAGGACCCCAGCAAAAAGGAGTTACAGGAGGAAATCAATAGATTTAAAAGGGCTCTGACAGCTGCTGAACAGCAAGAGCACCTGGAAAAGGTAGCCAGAAAGGACCTGGAAAGACCCACACAAAATTACTATTAAAGCAGCAAATTCTGAGCTCTTAGACAAAGTTGCCAGAATTGAGACTCTGATCCAGCAGCTGAACAACACTCAAGACAAACTTGACATGGTCCAAAGAGAACTCAGGTACTCTTATAGGCAGCAAAAGGAAACACAGTGGGAGAAACCCCCTACTCCTTCATCCTCAATCAGCAGTGCAAAACTCCCTCAGGTGCACGAGCTACGAAGGGGGGAGCCAGCACTTTCTGCTTAACAACTCAGCAGACAGACCCATAATACCTCCAGCAACCACAGAGAGGAGGGGGTCCCTTCCAAGCATCCCTGCAGCAGCGCATGATGCGACCCCCAGAAACTTTGACAAGCTAACCAGAAAACAATAGTTTCCTACTTTATGCAGTACGAGCAGTAATTTTGAACGGTGGAGTCGTTTTAAACATTGCTTGCAAGCTGACCCAATAATCAATCTTATGTGTCTTTTTCATAAGTTAGTAACTTCTTCTCCATGAGCATACCAGTTCCTTACCAGATAAATACCAGATAAAATTATAGTTTGAATGCTCCTTCCTACAAGCAGTAAGAAGTTTTTCAGTGCTTTAATGTGTTTAAATCGTACGATAAGAACTAACCTGATTTTAGCGAAGAAATCCTAATCTCTGTTGTTAGTGGAGCATAAGTATATTTTCTGACGACGAAATCTCGGGATTAGTAGCTCATATAAATGGTACCAGAATAATCGGTCTGATTTTGGGCGAAGAAATCCCCTTCTTCAGTACTGTGTAGGTGATCTGAGCGATGCTCCTCATTTCACTGATTTAAGGCCTTATTATGTGTTATGTATCATTGTATTCATATCGACCCACTCATGTGAAACATTTACGTAACTCTTATACATGCGCGCACCAGGTTCTGAATATAATCAGATAAAACTATAGCTTGAAGGTGCCTTCCTACAGGTATTAGAAAGTTTCAGTGCTATAATGTTTTTAAATCGTACGATAAGAAACTAACCTGATTTTTAGCGAAGAATTCCTAATCTCTGTTGTTAGTGGAGCACAAGTCTATTTTCTGACGACGAAGTCTCGGGATTAGCAGCTCATATAAATTGTACCAGAATGAATCGGTGTCAAGTGGAAAGGTCTGATCTTGGCGAAGAAATCCCCTTTTTCAGCACTGTGTAGGTGATCTCTGAGCTGATACTCCTCATTTCATTAATTTAAGGCCTTATTATGTGTTACGTATCATTGTATTTCATTATGACTCGCTCATTTGAAACATTTACGTAAAATTAATGGTGTTATTCTAGCGTAGCTAACTACGAATCCACCATTGCCTGTGAAGTGAATGTGCTGTTTTGATTAATGAATGAATTTGTATGGGACATGCATGAGTTTTCCATGCATGCTCACAGCAGTGCAAGTCTGTTCCACCTGCACCTGTTGTGAGCTTGCGTTGGTCTCCTAGCAACACGTGACCCCTGAAGTGTGAGCAGACTCTTCCGGTTACTCTGACAACAGCATTCACTTCACAGACCTGTGTGTCAACAAAGAATTGCGTGTAACTAACGCTAACTCTTAAGCTAAGCCCTTTACTTCAACTGCTAGCTGTTAGCATCTGACTAACACTTAGATAGGCTGTAAAGTGTAACTTTCTAACCACACCTCTCTCTCCCTCTCTCTCCCTCTCTCTCTTTATTTTTGTTTTTGAAACTTTATTCGTACCATCTTTTTATTTTTTGCCATTATTTACATTTGTTTAGCACAAATGTACTAATTCAGCTAAATTGATTTTTATTAATTTTGAGATTTAATTAAATCAAATTTTTTATTTTTTTATTTTATTCCATTTTTTATTTTATTTTATTTGTTTATTTATTTTCCTGCCCCTTTTAATTTCCTACAGCCTCTTAGACCGGGCTTTTTATTTATTTATTTAATTTTTTTTGTTGTGTTTTTTCTTTTACCTTATTTTAGTTTTTTTACCATCACCATCTTCGCTTTTTTTATAGGATTACAGTAGTTCTAGCAACGGTTGTTTCCTTAACGAGTTGTACAGGTTATCAGTAGCCTAATCCCTGTTTCCTCTCTACCTCTCCTCACTCCTCAGTGCCAGGCCTAATACGTTGAAGGGCAGCTACAATTGCAACACAATGTAGGCTAACATAAAAATAGAAACAATTCCCACTGTTTCTTTTTCTTTTGACGAGGTATTTGGTGGGTCCCTGCTAGTTTAGCTAACAGCCTAACCCTAGGGTTATGAAGTCTATTGCAGCATCACACACAAGTGAAACCTGCTTATCCATATCTCTTAGGAAAAAACTAAAATAGGTAAAAATGTTCCTTTTTTTTTTTTTTTGAGTTCATCTTATTTTATTTCAGTTTCGTCATAGTGACCAACCCGTGAACCATCAGTAGTATAGCCCGTTCATCAGCTGACCCCTGCTTACGGCCCCCTCAGCAAAGTTACTCAAACTCTTCCTTTGTGTTCACTAACACAAAATCATAGCACCCTACCTCTCTAGCTGCCTCCCATCAGCTATTCATACCTTACACGGCCTAAACAGCCGTTCCCCATACAGATAGCTTTACACCTCTGTACGTACTTGCATTTGTATTGTCCCTTTCTCTCTCTGTTGTTCCCACAAGTGTGCCAGTATGTCTCAGACATTCCACAGACATCCAGCCCTGGCAGCTCACCAGGACCACCTGGACACTCAGTAGAGCACTGTAATGGACATCATTCAGCTCAAAGCAGCCAACGACCTGCCATGGCAAAGAAAGGAACAGCGAGACTGCGACATAAGCGAACACTTGACCCGCATCATCCTCTCCTCGGCCCACACCCTCAAGGCCTCAGACAGGAGGTATATGAGCTGAAACTGCAAGTCACAGAATTCTGCAGAGATCTGACACCTGCTCAATGAGAGAAAGCACAGAACGGATGCAAAGAACCTCACAGAATGGGGCGACAGAAGGAAATCACCAGTCTTCACAGAGGCGCTAACAGCTGCTCAACACCAAGCGCCGTTGGAAAAAGCCATCAGACAGGACTTGAAAAGAGCACTGTTTCACACAAAGTCACTCTTAAACAACATATGTGGAACTAAATGAGAGAGAAACCACATCTTAGGCCTTACAAGGCCACCTGCCTACAGACAGAGCTGAGGTCCAAACCCTGACTCAGCGATTAGAAAGGAGCTTGACTTGGTTCATAAAGAATTTAAACAGTCCTACCGACTGCGCATATACTTAAGCAAAAGACAGCCGGCTGAATAGCGGTCGCCAGCAGTGCAAGCCTCCACGCCTGTGCACAGCTACGAAAGGGGGAAAGGGACCCAAAGCCGTCTGCTTGACACTTCACAAGTCAGCTCCCTGAAAACCTCTGCAGCTGCAACAAAAAAAAAAAAAATTTTCAGGCGAACCGAAGCAACGCAACGAGGTGAATTCAGTGTCACAAATGAACTGAAATATGCTTGCAGACCACAAGGCGAACAGATAGTGAAAACACGAAACAGAACTTCCCCTGGCCAGCATGCCCAGACCCCCTCAGCCAAGAGTCCGAACATGCGAGGGGGGGGGCGAGAGCCACTGTTCACAAGTCACCAACCAGCAGCCACAAGGGGGTGGGCAGGGACCTTTCCAGAGGATCACTGCAGACACACACCGTGTGACCCCACAGACCCCAACGAGCTGGCCAGAGACAACACATCTGGCAACCTAAATACTCTCAGACCCAGAGTCTGAACACGGACTGATCGCTGCCCCAGACACCAAGCAGGGCCGGCGTGAAACTCCCCATGCTTACTACCACAGACTTTGACAAACTTACTCCAAAGCTCACAATTACCCTGAGATGGCGGAGGACACCAGCTGCAAGAAGACACCTAGGCATTAGGGCCTGCCGCACAATTCCTAATCAACAGCTGCGTAACCTGACTCAGAAGGCCTTTAACAAGCACAAGGCTTCCACTAAAGGTGTTTGTCAAAACCCACTGAGTCTGAACTTCACAACTCAGAATCCAAAGCAGGCACCAGAAGGCACCCAGCATTGCCACAATGCAAAACCCTTCTACAGAAAGCCCCTAGCCAGAAGAGGACAGAGCCATCACCATGGCAACAGACCCAGGTTCCAGACCAACCACTGGGAAAAGGCGTCCTCATCCTGCAAACACCACGGTATGTCCAACAGCAGTCCACCACATCATCCTCCTCCACACAACGGAGGCTACACAAGTACAGCTGGACACGCCTACTTCTGGGTACAGGAGCTGCTGACACTCGCAAAAGAGCTCCTTGAACAAAACTCAACTAAGGAGTATTGAGAAGGACAAACCTCTGACTCCTTGCCTGCTGCATCACAGCATCAGGCCCCTCCAAGGGAGGAGCATCCCTTGAAACCGGTCGACACCCCCAGAAGCAGCCAGACAACGTTGGATTGAGCAACGGGCCCACATGCCCAACAGCGAAAGCTCTACCAACACAACTCAGGCAAGCTCAAGTCGGTGCCGCCACAAGAGCCAAGCGTCACCGCAAACATCAGATTTCTAGTGATGTTCGGGCAGAACAGAGAGCTAAAAACCACCTGCTGCTCTCCTGCCATCATCACTAGGTCAGTCTGAAACTCTCTGCACGCTACAAAATCTCCATAACAATTACCTGCAATCCCTGGAACCACCTGCACTCTCACCAGTGAGAGTCTAACCCGGCTGTTCCACATCGTGGGTACCACAGATAGCCTACTGGCTAACAGCATCAACAAAAACATCCTACCCGGACTAACTCACTTCAGGATGACAGGTGACACAGCCTCGACACCTGCTGCAAAAGCTCGAGGACCCACACCTTGCTACATCCTACATCACCACAGCACACCACCAGACAACATCCAACACGGCACCAACAGCCAAAAAACCACCACTGGCTCCCAGCCATGAGTGCCAGGTGTGTGTCCGATTGTTCTGCACCTTGACATCGCTAGTTGTTGTCTATTCTACGGACAACAACGCTCGAAAGGGGGGAAATATGTAGCGTCTCGACCAATCTGACACACTAATTTTTATTTGATTTAACAAATCAATTATTCATTAGATTAACAAATCGTCACAGTCTCCTCATTCAAGAGACTGGATGCCAGGGCTTTGCTTGAACACCATCCCCCACCTTGATCTCCATGACAACTAATCATGATATCACTTGTTTTATGGCCTAAAAGGAATGTAGGTGAGAAACTCCCTCATTTTACTCATGAGGAAGACACACAATGCCCAGAGAAATGGCCTGTTCTCTAATCAATTCATAGGAAAACCTTTCTTTGAAAGAACACACATATCCTTCAAGTCATTGTGTATACCATTACTGTTCTTGTATACTGTCTGTTGTAGTGTATGCGTTTATTCATGCTTACGATAAACCGCTCATTCATATAACCTTACATATAGCTTGCTTAGTATCTATGAATTCGCCTTTTTATGATCGAAACAAGTGTGTATATTAGATGCTGATACCTATGCAACATATTGATGTTCTAAGAATCTGTACTAATTTGTGCCTCAACACTCCAGCGAATTACTTATGCAAAATACCAGGCTTACAGACAAAAAATATCCCAGTATTTCCAACCTCCCGCTTGGAAATTCAACCTTTCTCATTGGACAAGCCCATCCTAAGAAGCGGGAATCTTCTCAGACTTTAAAAGGGCCCACCTCGCCTGTGACCCGCCCCGTCGTTGGTTCAGGAGAATGCAAAATGACTATTTAGAACGCTCCAGGATCAAGCTCGTGCAGGCTACCGCCTGTCCTTATTCATTCATCAGTATTCTGACTCAAACTACTCTTTTCATCAACTAATTTCAACAAGATCTTGGGCCTTAAGATTGCATCAGGAACTCTTTTTTCAGACATACGCAAGTATCAAACTTATTCGATTTAATTGATGCATTAAGTATCAGTTACACCCTTTTTACAAAGGTGTGTTTGAACTAAGAATCTTACGTTTTCCCTCAGGTTTTAGATCTGCTGTATATGCAAAATGGTTCCATAAATGTCCTTCCTTATGTCTCTTTCTTTAGTGCTAAACTTTAACCCTTTCCTATACCACTGTATGTGTGTTTGGGTGTGTATGTGTATTTTAGACCGGCTTAATGTGTTTATGTAGTATGTTTAGACTAGTTTAAGTGTTTATGTAGTTAATAAAACCTTACTTGTATCACACTTGACGTGTTCATTGTTTACTCATAACCGGAGTCAATAATCATGCTGATTTACGTTACAAACTTATAGAATTTTACAGTAAGAAGGTTATTTCCTTTAACTAGGAAATTAACTTTCTTAGAATTGACAAGACGGTTGACCCTGATTGGTCAGCTAAATATCTACAGCGGATATAAAATATTCATAATTAATCATAACTAATTATGATTAATTATTAATATTTCCCCATGAGCTGTTTTGCTACACTATGTATAATTTCTTCATAAAATTCGAGTATAGAGTAGGGAATAGACTGAAAAATAGAGATATAGACTGTATATCTATATATGCGAATGTTCAGTATTAACTTATGTCAGTGTACAGTATTAAATGTCAACAGGGTTTAAATGCATTATTAGATACTTTATTATGCACATATGTGGACTTCACACACTAAATTCCCCTTCAAGAATAAAAATAGTATCTGTCTACACATACACACACATTACCATGATCAGGAGCAAGTCTAATGCTCTCCCTCAGGGAGCTTTTAATATTTAATCTGATGATCCCAATCTATCAGCAGCAGCCCCCATCCACAGCTCCTGTGCCTCCGCAACGGCTTAACAAGTGCAACATTGAATAATGAGATTTTGTATTATGAGGAGTAAATTAAGCTCATTCTTTATTGATGCTATGGCATTTTACACAAGACTTAAGGTTATATTGTTAGACTTATTAAATGGGTGGTGTGACATTTCATCGCAAGAGCTCCACTGCTATTCAACATATCATTCCAGTATTTGCAAGATTTGTAAGGGCTCTTCACATTTAAAAACACATATATATACAGTATAACAGCACATGTACACTGAAAGTCATTGCAGTACCAGGCAGGAGAGGTGTATATTAAAGAAAAATATTGAAAATGAAATTACTGAGACTTTTCGACACCCACAGGAAGATGAGTTAATATAAGATCCCCTGAGACGAGGAGACGGCAGGAGGCAGAGTGCTCTCTGGAAATATGTGGAGGAGGAGATGTGACAGGGTTTGGTCGGGGGCCAGACAGAATTGCTGATGTGATCATATGCTAATTGGAGGAAAGAGAGAAAATGGAAAAGAAACTCCAGAAAGAAAGTCCAAGATCAAAAGGCTGTAGCTTTGTATGTGAAGTTACACTGAATGTGTTGGATTTTATGTGTATTTATTAGTGTATCAATGAAGTATTATTCATATAGGATTAGGGATTTGACCAAACACCCAACCTTGTTTTGCTGATTGAAAAGAAAAGTGTATTACTACTCACTCTAAGAGATCAGACTTAAAATAAAAAAAATCTCAGATAATGAAGGCAGCTCTTGAGTCGTGTCTAGAGAACAGAACATCATAGAGACTTAGGGGTGGGCTCTTTTAACTTGAAACAATAACCAATCACTGACCAGCCACCTAGCAACTGCATAGCAACACATGAAAAAGCACTTTATCCAGCTTAGAAACTACACTCTGACAACCACCCACAAGCATTGTGGTAACTTTTACGCAGGCAGAAAATGTACGCATCTACCTTAAGTAGCCTACTATGTAGTTTGTGTTTAATGTATTTATTTACATTGAATGTGTATCAAGTGAATGAGAGAAAGAGAAAGACAGAGTCTTATGTTGTGCTTTCTCTGTCCCATGCTGAGTGACTGCATTGCAGTTATTTTTAGTAGAGCCATCAATACAAGAACCTGCAGCTCTGTCTGTGATTTTCACTTTCCCCCTCTCTTTTCTCTCTCCCCCTATCTTTCTGTACTTAATTCACCCAGCAGGGGAACTGTGGGACAGAGATAAGTGCACACACACACGCACATGCAGAATGGAGACTGTCTTAAAGAATCGTGTATGAGCTCTTTCTGATGATTCAGCAACTGTTCACCACACAATCCCATCTCCCTGCTGTGATTTCCCTACAGTTCTGACACAATGTCCTGACCTGACACGCCATGATAAGTGATAAAAGGCTTTCATCCGTGTATCAGCTGCTAATTATCTGCAATCATGACAAGCACTAGGATATTTTAACTGGGTGCTGTTTTTATAGCGCTGTGCTGTATAGCCCCGCCAACTGAAATCTCATTGGTCACAAATCCACATAACCACATAATCATTAAATACTTTATTTTTTGGCTGTGGGTGTGTCATGTTGCATAGCAGTAGTGGTGGGGAGTTTGATTCATCCCTGTGATTTTTTTTTTACTTGTTCACTTATTTATTCATTGAAGTCTCTTGGTATAAGTCCCTGAAAGATTAACTTAGATGATGTATTAAGAAACACAGAGTCATATTATAATTTATTCAAATTTGCATGCCTACAAAGAGACTCCAGAAAGCATAAATTTAAGCATCATAAATGTTTTCCCGACAAATGACAAGCAGATCTATTGTATTTATTTTATATTGTACTCTACCTTCTGTTCATGACATTTATCAAGTTATTAAAATACAACAAAATCCTAATATTTCTAATATTATCTTAGTTTGAATCAATTATTTTAGTTCTAGATACTATTTAGTGTTTTATTATTATTTTGAAATAGCTTTTAATTTTAGTGAATTTGTTATGTGATTTTGTCATTTTCAATTTTCCATTTTTATTTTAGCTTTAGTTTTAGTAATTTAGTACTACTTTAGTAACTTAATTTATTTATGTGCAAACACATTTTATTTATTTTTTTGTTTCATTTAATATTTATATTTCAGCTTTGTTAACAAAAGCTATTTTTAATATTGTAGTTTTAGTTAACAATAACAACACTGCTTCTTTTTTTGGTGTGAACAAGACAAACTCGCATGACACTAGCAATACGCCTCCGATGTTCAGTCAGGAAGCAGACTGAAAATTATTCTTTCATGTAAAAAGATTTTTTCAGAAACACTGATTTGTTTACAAATCTGACTGTAGCATTGTGCCCAAGTGGGATAAACGTACTGTAAATTTGACCCTGACAAGTCCATTGACTGACAAAATGTGCTTCTTTTTGTGTCTATAGGTATAAACAAACCATCCCTAAACTGGACCCTCCACCTCAGCCCCTGAACCGCAAGCGTTCAAATAGGACTCTCTCTCCGGGTGTCGAAGCAGAGTCAAGATCTTCAGCTGTAGCCACACCTGTAAATGGAAACAAACTCACAAACGTAAACAGTAGCTCCTCGTTTCCTGACATCACGCTATGCTCCGTTTCACCTGGTGATTTCTATTCTCACACCAACGGTAACAGTGTGTCATGTTCAGCCAGCGAGGATTCTGGCGTGCGCTCGGATGACAAATCCCTTATATCCCCCCAATCCAGAGACGACCCCTCTGATGACCAGAGCTCTGCGTTCATCTCCACTTCCAGTACCTGCAGCAGCTTACCTGAGGATCATCCAGCTGTGGATGGAGTGACTCCACCGCATTCTACCACACCGCTGGGATATGAGCAAACCGTCCCTTTCTCTTCGCCTGTCAATGACACCTGCCTTCATATAAGCCTAAGCGAAGATGAGTTTCTAGAGGACAGCACCTATAATGTCGCCACCCCATGCAGGAGTTAGAATCCCACACAAAATATGTGAGAAATCAGAATGATAACAACTCCACAGTATTGAACAAACATAATGAAGAAAGGAGGCATATTTGACAACTGATCTGTGTAATATTAGCCACAAGCTCACACTGATGTTATGCTGCATATTATTTTTTCGCTCCTTATACCAGTTATTTCCACTCCTTGTTTCGATCAATGACTCGCCTTTTTTTTTTACCATGCCCTCAAATAATTTGATCTATAAAATTTGCTGAAAGAATATTTAGTATGATACAGAGTAGACTACTATTGACAGATGGATAGAGTGTATTTTTTTAGATTGAAATTAATAGTTATTTTTAGCAGTGAATGAAATGCATTGGCTCCCACTAAGCTGAATAGGAACTGCTTCTGTTAGTGCTGCCGATGTGTTTTTATATTATAAGTTCAGTCTATTTTTTTTTATTGGCGCAAATTGATTTATATATTGTTTGAATGTTATGTGGATGCTAAAGAGCAGTTATGTAGCAAAGAAATGCAGAAGTATGTTATGACTGGTGAGAAATAGATGAGAAACATAGAAATATGAAGAAATTGAGGTGGAAAAAAACTTTCACAAACTGCACATTTTGTTTCATACAGTAAGCTGTGTGACTGAATAGCTAAGTATGGCAGCTTGAATGGATAGATGAGTGCTGACAAATAAGGGATTTGATTATGTCTAGACATCTTGAAGGGCTGAACCTCTCTGATTTTAATGCTTCACCAATCAAGGTAAAATGAGGGAAGATCATTATCACCTTTTCTAGGTGGAAAGGCTGCAAAGAAAAAAAACAGTAGTAGAGGAAAGTAGAGGTGTTGCATTAGCAATAAATGCAATAATTTTCACATCCTGTGAATGTGTACTCCCTGCACAGATCTCACTGCTTTTCTCAGTTAACTAGTGTCACACTGTTGTCCTTATGATCCCTTCTTCAAATAAACCACCAGATTATCTACTTAGGAATTTAAAACAAAATTGAGCATTCATAGTAAAGCAAGTCCAAGTGTTACCTATCATTCCCAGTTCTCTGAGTCAGTTCAACTCTCAATGCTTTTTCTTAATATTGAAACAGTATCTCATCTAAATCAAACACACAGAAGAAGTATTATAAATATATATTGACTACAGATCATGGTCAACTGCTTTATTTTAAACAGACTGGAACACTCAAGACGTCAATGACCTAAAACTGTGAAATAAGTGTGCTAGTTGTTGAAAAAAACAAACAGTTTTCATGGTTTGAGACATGCATTTCACAGAGCCGTGGATTTGTGTATCACACAAAAGCATAATGTATCAGGGTGAATAATAATGAAAAGAGGCAAATTAGACGAGGGTTGGACAGAAGGAAGAACCGAAGGGATTCATGTCATTTTGAAAGCAATGGTGTGAGCAGATGCTTTTAGCTGATATGGGTTAGCATGACAAAAACGGAAGGAGAAAGAAAGAAGATGGAAGTAGAGGAAGGAGATGAAAAAGAAAAAATAAATGGTGTTTTACCTGTATTGTTCAAATTAAAAAGAAGCAGTTGTGGCAATAAAAGTGGACTAAAATGCAAAGTGGGTTATTTTTGGAACAACATTCTTAAAAAAAAAAAAAAAAGTTCAGTTTTCTTTTTTTTTTTCTTCAAACTATGTATATGTAAAATATTTTCCACAGACCAAAACTCTATTTTGAACTATTTTAAACTCTACTCTAAATTATGCAGTGCAAAGTAAAATAACCATTCACCTGAATATTTTTTAATGGACAAAAGACTCCTCACTGGCAGCAGGTTTTCATCTGATCAGTTTTCATCTTTCTTCAACAATGTGATATTCTGGTTATTAAATCTTCTCACATTCAAGTTTGACATAATGGTTGACCTTTTTCTTACTGTCTCTAGCAATCTGGCCCTCCTGACAAGTGGTTAATTTATGAGCTCAACGGGGGAGAATTCAAGACGTCAAGTGATTTTTGACAGTGCATGATTTATCAAGTATTTGAATCCTACCAGTTCCCACCATTTTACTCCTTTAGAGAAAACAGCATGATCTTAGGCTGTTTCCATGCTGTAGTGCCCAGAATGAAAATGGCAGAATAAAATTTGTCTCCTGCTGTGGGACTCCCTGCTTCCCACTTCACTTACAACAAGGGAATCCCTTTTCTGCAGGATACTCATTTCACAAGGGACACAGGATATTCCTCTTACTTCATCTTCACTGAGGAAGAGGGCAGAGGGGGATGGTAATAATGGATAAATGAAGGAAATGGAGACTCTTCAGTCCAATCGATATTTAGGCTCATGTGAGCTGCAGTTCTGGGCCCTTGACTGCTACACTGAAGATACTCTCCATACTCTCACGAAAAAAAAACAAAAAACAGATGCACTGCTTCCTTAGGATATTGTAATCTTCAATATAGATTCATTTTACAATTATTCCTAAAATTGTGGATGTCTCTCTATATAGCATAATTTTTTACAATACCTCAGAATATAAGCAAATAAAATTGTTTTAAAGATTGCAAATGAGGTATTACTTTAGGTACTTTTGTCTCTGAACATCTTTATATCATTTATTTTTGCCACCCACTTAACATTCACACCTATATTTTATTTTCTCCAAACAGATTAGGCTACTATGACTATATTTGATTATCACTCAACTCGTACTGTCCACTTCTTTTCATTTAAAACATAATTATTGGAACTGTTGTGTCACAAAAATCTACTTGTCACACTAATAAATTGGAATTTAAGGTTATTATGTAATGACCTGCAGAAAATCGTTTAAGTACTTGATTTCAATGAAATAACTGTTCTGTCAATCTCTGACTTAAGCCCTATTCAGAAGGGATTAGTTTTCTAAACTAAATTTTTATCACCCGACATCTGCAATTTGAACGAATGAGACTAACATCTCCAGGGGCCGTATGTATAAAGCCGCTCAAAGTAAAAGTTTAGTCTTAAGTGTGTCAAAATTCTAAGAATGACGTAATTTTACTCTTATTCCTAGACTTAAGAATAAGAGTGATTCATAAAGGTTCCTAAGTGTTAAGACTAGGTCTCAGCTCCTAAATTATTTAAGAGAGCTGGAGAGGTCTCCTAACCTATTAGGAGCAAAGAGGAGACGACAAACACTTTCCAGCGAAAATATATTGGACTTATATGATAATATGGAGTTGATAAAATGATACAAACTTAATTGTAAAGATCAAAAAGTATTTTTTGATAAAAACTTTAACTGATAAAGTAAAAAATTTAATAACCTCTTCCACTCAACAAGTCAATGCTCTAACAGCAGAAATTAAAGTAGTAATTAATTTTTTTTGGCTGGAAAATTGGAAAAATGCAGCAATGCACCGGTGATGACACAGTAAGCAGGTTCTTACATATTGTGGCACTAACCCCACCAAACACAGTGTTTTGATTTTTTTTTTTATGACCCCACATTTCACTTAAACCGTTAAAATACAAAGGACAAAAAAACACTGACCAGTGTTGCCACTTCTTTCAATTGAAAGTAGCTAAACTGTCCTTACTGTTGCTAGATGACGTTATAAAGGCGAGTTCACTGATCTATATTTATATTTATATAGATCAGTGAACTCACCTTTATGACGTCATGGGAGAGTCTCGGAATGTAGATAATGTTTGTCCAAGAAAT
Source organism: Sinocyclocheilus anophthalmus (assembly GCA_018155175.1). Classification (NCBI taxonomy): domain Eukaryota; kingdom Metazoa; phylum Chordata; class Actinopteri; order Cypriniformes; family Cyprinidae; genus Sinocyclocheilus; species Sinocyclocheilus anophthalmus. The sequence goes on from JADLZN010007093.1 coordinate 402,072, forward strand.
TGATTTTGTTGCTAGGTTTTTGAAAAAAGTCTCTAAAGGGATGCGGAAGTCACTAAATCTAGTGACAAAATCATTAAATTGGCAACATTGGCACATTGACTACAAAATAAGTTATTAATATTTAATTGGTCCTCCATTGTTTTTGCATGTGTTTCTAATGTCTTTGTATGACAGCATGGCCAAAAATTATGACCACACAATTTGGCTTGTTTCATTGCATTATCACAAATAAAACAACTGACTAAGCAACTATGCAATATGCTTACAAAATCTTGCACATTTTTTTTTTAAATTAAGGATGAAAATATGTCAAATTTCCTAGGCCGGACATCACTTTTGGCCACTACTATATGGCAGTTTATAAAATTTTCAACTGACCGCCAAACCATACTGCAAAAACAAGCCACTTTTATGAGGATTGGCTTTCCTGGAGTTGTTGGAGCCGTTGATGGAACTCATGTTCACATCATTGGTCCAATTGTAAACGAGGAGACATACCAATAGAAAATGAAGCATTAGTAATAATTTGTGATAATTTTGCACAATGCAAAGCATTTAAAAATACATTTAAATTAAAATATTTCAGTCTTAATTAAATGATTTTATTGTAGTTACGTTAAATGATTGGTGTTGTGCTGCTGTGACTTCACATGAGCAGGCTCACTATTGGCTGATTCAGAGGTCGAGGTCGGCCATTTTGTGTTGACATCATTGTAGTCCTTAGTTCACAACACTTAAGTGTCACCCCAGTCAACACTTAAGAATCAGTCTTAAACTTTACTGAAAGCTGCTTTTAGCTTATTTATAAAAGTCTCCTACTCTTAGAAAAGTGCTACTTTTTACTAAGAATTTTTTGACACTTAAGTCAAAGCTTAAAACTATTCTTAAGAGCATTTCTGAGAAGTTTTATACATACAGGCACAGTTTTATTACAGAGGTGGGTGCCCTGATAACACACATAGTATGGCAAGCCATTCACATTTAATCTATACGAGTATCTAGTTTCATGCTACTAGTACTTATTTTTTAGATACTAGTACTTATTTATTAGACACTATTATCTTTTGTAATTACTACTAGTAACAATTCTTATTTTACTAGTCAGATCTGCTTTTTTACTCATGTTATGACTAGTCTGAATGGCCACAATAGAGTTCAATAAAAAATATTACTAGTAAAATAAAAAATCTTCCTAGTAACATTTCAAATAAGTACTACTATCTAATACATTTTAATAAATGTTAATAAAAATCTATTGAATTAATACTACGGCTAATCAATGTATATACAGTTGCATCTCAATAAATTAGAATGTCGTTTAAAAGTTCATTTATTTCAGTAATTCACTCAAATTGTGAAACTCATGTATTAAATACATTCAATGCACAACGACTGAAGTATGTTTAAGTCTTTGGTTCTTTTAATTGGGATGATTTTGACCAATTCACTATCTCAACAAATTAGGATACTTCATAAGACCAATATAAAAAAACATTTTTAGTGAATTGTTGCCCTTCTGGAAAGTATGTTTATTTACTGTACATGTACTCAATATTTGGTAGGGGCTCCTTTTGCTTTAAATACTGCCTCAATTCAGCGTGGCATGGAAGTGATCAGTTTGTGGCACTACTGAGGTGGTATGGAAGCCCAGGTTTCTTGACAGTGGCCTTCAGCTCATCTGCAATTTTTGGTCTCTTGTTTTCTCATTTTCCTCTCTTGACAATACCCCATAGATTCTCCAGAGTTTGCTGGCCAGTCAAGCACACCAACACCATGGTCATTTATTCAACTTTTGGTGCTTTTGGACTATGGCTAGTTTCATCTGGGTGTTTTCCTAGAACTAGTGGGTTGCGTACGGTCCACTTTAATATATGTTTCTTATGGAATGTGATTAATTGTAATTTATTATAAAAAAAAACATTATTTAAATAAACTTAACATGGGTTATAGTAGTTGCTTATAATAAACCCACCTAAGAGAGCAGAGAAATCTATAAGGCCTACCTGAGGCTGATGATGGTGCTTAGCCAGTCTTAGCAATTTCTGCGATTTGGCTGTCCTTTTCCATCCAAATAGTGCTTTGGTAGATTTGGACGGGGTTGAAATCATAAGTATAGTCTGTGACACAAACTTCTCTGACGTCCTCCTGGAAAACTTGTCTTGTCCGAGTAGGGATTTAAATGTCCGATAATTTGGACATGTAACGCTTAACACATAATTACATTAAACTAAAACCAACATCAATGGTCATTACGTAGTTCCAACAGCATTTATAATAACATGATTTTTAGCTAAATATGGCAGGGGTATTTTGGTACAAACTTTTTTGAAAAAGTACTGAAAACATTTGAAAGTGATGCAGAAACATGTTGTTTTAATTAATATAATTTTAATAGAGTTTTTTTTTTTCTTGCGCGGGAACTTAAAACTAAATGATGTGCGTATTGATAATAGATACTGGAGGTACTGATGTGCCCCTCCCCAGTAAATGACTCCTTAACTCACAACTATAACATCATTTATGCCATATCAGTTCTGATCTGATATAATACCAGTCAAGAAAACCCTGATCAACCCCTCGAATCACCTTTGAAGTACATTTTCTATGTTTATTTTTACCACTATTCAGTAAGCATTGGTCCTAAAATTGTGAGAATGCACAAAAGGTTGTGGTTTGTACTGAGGGTTTTGTTGATGCACGGACGCCATATGGGAGAATCACCTTGCGGCTGTGTTCCAGATAAAGTTTCTCTTGCAAACTTCAAAATTTCTGACTTATTCTTCACCTGAAAGTCTGTTTTCATTATCCTTGTGACTTTTTCTGTTACTCATTATGTGCATTTCAGTGTGCTCGCCATTTGTAAGAAGACCGACAGGGTTAAGATGGGAGGAGGGAGGCTGGGGTGATGTTGAATTGAGATTGTTACTTGCTTTCATTCTGATTGCTTTGCGACTAACAAATACACTACTGCCTTACATGCACAAATGGAAACGCACCATTGATACCTACCTTTGTTTGAGGGCCATCATAAGCCAGCAGCTTGTATTAAGCAAATGTATTAAATGATGACGTAGCTACTGTATGTCACATAATATTACAGAGCAACATTGTCGATTGAGGATTCTAAGTGGTCACCTTTATTTAAAAGACTCATATATCAGTCCAATCATGTTTTGCTTTAAAAAAAATAATGTTAACATGTGGTTGATAACACAGGGTTTCACAACTCTGGCCCTCAAGATCTATGGTCCTGTAGAGTTTAGCTCCAACCCTGACCAACGCACCTGCCTGTCTTTTTTTTTTTTTTTTTTTTTTTTAGAAATCCTGAAGGCTCGCTGATTGTGAGCTTGGTACATATGTGTTTGATCATGGTTTGAAGATCAATTTTCCAATAATTATAAAATGTGTCCATATATTCTCACTCTCTTACTATTATAGATACACTAGAAAGAAAGAAAAATATTTGAGTCAGAAGCAACACTACAAATATGAATTCCTTGCAACCTTTGGATGGTATCTCCTTACTGTGACTCAGTATCCCTGGGAAGTAACAGACAAAATATGTTAGTGTACAAGAGACAAACGAAATCCACACACAAGATTAAAACCCAGTAGAAGTTATATTTAGAAGAATATATCTATTGGGTTTTGGGTTAAAACTAACTGGCACTCTATTAATAGCAACTGCATCATCACCACTAAACCCTTTACCTGGTTTATTGCCACATTGATCACCGTAGAGTCTGTGCTGTTGGTGGCTTTGCAGGCAAATGCTGAGATAAAGATGGAGATGATCAACTGAAGGATGGAGAACACCAGCAATATTCCAAGGATCCCTGAACCAAACCCCTAAAAACATACATTCAACATGCTCATATTGAAAGCAGTTCCACAAATAACATCCCAGCAATTATATTGATTTTATTCTGATGATAAGAGTGTATCTCAAAAATCAGGATATAAAACTTCACAAATCTTCTGTCATTTGCACACCCTCTTGTCATTTTATGATTTTTTTTCTTCTAAAGAAAGTATTTTAAAGACTGCTTTAACACAATTACAATGAATGAAGACTGAGCTTCCATGCTTCAAAAACACAAGAAAGCACCATATAAGCTAGAACTGTTCATACAACTTGTTCTAATCACCCAATAGCTTTATGTAAGGAACAACCTGGAGTTTATATTAAGATTTTCATTGATTAATGACATATAGGTAAATGATAACAGAATCTTTTGGGTGAACTTTTACTTAAATAAAACCGCAATTAAAACAAAATAATGTACATTTAGTACCTGAGGATTTATACAGTCATACTTATAGCAATTTGGACGAATCGATGAGGTGATTCCTATGTCTGCACCCATCAGAATAATGGATATCCGTGCAGTTATGGCACTGATCACATTCATTCCAAGAGAGGCTTTCAACTACAGGGGAAAAAAGCTTTTAAGTGATAGGAATTGTGATGGCACATACTTGTAAAACATCCTAAACTCTGTAAAGTAATAATGAGTCAGATATTTTGATCTGTTAGTGGTAAAATAATGAATGTCTAAAAATAAAATGAACGTTGTTTTTTTTAAATAAAAATAAGGAATGTTGTGCAAAAAAGCTGAGTTTAATGTCTAATGTTTAATATATGGTTATCAAAATATCGTGTGTGTGTGTGAGTATATATATACAATATAAATTATTTACATTACTAAATTAATTGTAGTGCAAGTATAACTGATGAATATGATAAGTTAGGCAAGGTCAGTTGCACACCTGATACAAATCTTGATCAAAGAAAATTTTACCACCTTTCTAAAGCTGCAATGAGAGCTTTACTGCTAACAGATTACGATGTCTGGACTGGTGCTCAATTGTTGAGAGCTTGTGGTGATTTGAATTGAGTACAATTCAACAATTACTTGAGTAATGTAAATAATTACTCTCACTCTCAGATTTCAGCATATTGTGTGTGTACATACCACACATGGATGAAGTTTATTCTGCGCCTCAACAGACAGAGAGCCAGCACTGATGTACTGAGAAAGAAACACAGGACATGTTAAAGTTCATTCAGGAAATAAAAATTAAAAGGGAATTAAAGCTAAACTATTAAATTAAACTTACAATGAAAGATCCCCAGAAGGTGATGCCACTAGCGACAGAAATAGTTCTAAATATGGGGAAATTTGTGGTGAGTACAATACCAAGTAAGAAGACCATCACTCCAATCATTATCTGTACAGCCTAGAGAGCAGATATACAGTAGGTTAGGTGTTTTATTCATGATGGCATAACATTTATGGTTGGAGACACAAAAATAGAAGCTATTTGTGTTTAGTAGGGGAGAGCGGGGCACAAAGTAACACTTTTTGACTTTCTCAGTTTGTGTAAATCGACGTGGGGTTCAGAATATAAATCTTTTTTTTTAAATCACACGGGTAATCGGTTTTACACTGGCTCTCTATAACATAATCACGTTGTTCATATTACAGTGTATACGTTGTTCGTATTTACCCTCAAAAAATGGAAGGAAATTGACAACTGCCCGGTAGGTGGGTACATTGTAACTCTGAGGGCCCGTTTAAACATGACAATAACAGCTTAAAATGTATCATCGATCGAATGAAATTTTTTACAAGACCAAACTAAAATATTTTGCTTAATACAATAATAATACATAAGGCGTTTTTAAGAATTAAAAATAATCTGATTTTGGAGTTTGACAATGAACACATTGCAGCTTGGGACGGCCATTCCACGAGCACACTGGTACATGTCTCACTGTTGTTCACCTGTTTCTCGTTGTTTCTCATTAAAATTCATTAAATTAAATCATGTAAATTACATTGTTAATGTCATAGAATAGTACATTGTAACGCAGTGTTACAACGTGCCCCATCTGCGCAACAGGAATTTAAAACTGGTTAGTGTCTTCTGCTAGTTATCAAAGCATTAAAACCTCTTAAACTGATAACAGCATTTGGAAGCAACATAAATCCAGAATCAGAGCAATTTGTCTAATTTTAAATGAATAATAAAAACTGAGATGAATTTCGGCACAATTTTATTCTATATAATGTTGATATGGTAACTAATAAATACTGTAAATTTAGTTATGCTAGCAGGTGTGGAAATATTAAAATCAGGTGTGTTACAACTTTTACTTTGTGTGTTACTTTGTGCCCCGCGCTCCCCTACACTAAGGGACAACTGTCATTTTAAGTGATCTAAAAGAAATTAAACGCTAAGAATATTCCCAAAACTATACATATCATTATAATTCATTAAATGCATTACCCCCAGTGCCTTTGGTTGTGCTTTGAAAAATCCTTTAAGAGCTGAATTGTGAGATACTCCTCTGGCCTGCTGTCCATCAACAAAAACAACACCATCTTTTGCCTCCTGTGGATTTATTTGAATGACAACTGTCGCTTTGTCCGTTGAGATGACCTCACTGGTTTCCATTCTAAGATATGTTTTGGATTTGACCTGTAATTGCATTAAATGTTATTTAATAACAACAGTTAATAATATTATGTAATGCTTATTAATAAAGAATCTCTGTTTTCCATGTGCATCTGTATTTATATTTAAAGCAACTAAAAATGTTGTCACTCTAGTGTATACTCATATCATAATCTTTTGATGAATTTAAATGTATATAGACTACTTTGTTTTGACATGGATGCCTTTACTGTCTTCTGAAGGATCAGAATGTAAAATTTATATTGTTCACAAATAGTTTGCATGATTGTATGTTTCATTTGATTTTGACATTTTGATTTATTTATTCGTTTGTTTGTTTGTTTTTATAACCCTTAAATACCAAAGCATAAAAAATGAGCATCACTGGTATGAAAGATCACTTAGTCAAAGCTGATCAAAGTCAATCGATGATGGTTATTTTTAACTGATGTGTGTCAAACTGTGTATATAAATATAGGCCTTATAATTAAAATCATCGTAAATGTTAACAAAATATTTTACCTGAAATGAAATGAGTTGATGTGGTTGTCTGATCGTTCTTCTGGTGTATCTTTGTGTGTGTGGACTGTGAAGAACCGCTAAGGAGGAGCTTGTGTCATATGAGCTTGCTTTATAATTTTAAGGATTATGTTGATGCTTTACATACAGATTAAAAAAGCTACAAAGCACCATAAACTATAGACATTGATTAAGGATGAAAATACGTGTTCAAAACAAATACAATAATTCTGTCGTTGGCCACTTTTTTGCAGTTTTTGTGTCTTTGTCAAGTAAAGTGCTTTAAACCATAGATATTGTTTCAAAGTAGCTTCCTATTAAACAGGAAAATAACATAATAAATAAGGAAAATCTCAATTCTACTGTAAAGCAGCTCTAAAAGCACTATGTCATTTATTCACTCAGTCAGTTATGTGCAGTCAGTTAGTTTTGCCAGTTCATCAAAAGAAATATTTAAATCAAATGAAACATTCAATTTCATTTCAATTCATCAATAATCAGCTGAACTAAAAACAGTAGTCTTCGAATCTGAAATAGCACCATGAAAAGTTCATATCACCATAACATTAATGAGAGGCACACTGGAGCACTACTGTTGCATTACAAAAAAAATGTTTCAAAAAAGTAGTTTCGTTTGTTTCCCTGAGCAATTTTTCCACATTGGGTTAGGCTTAATTGATCAAATGTTAATACGATAATGCAACAATTATGAACTTGAATGCAAGGTGAGCTGCTCTGGAAAATAATAATAATAATGTAGATCTAATAATTTAATATAATAATAAATAAAGATGTGTTATTTAGAAAGAGGTCATACAACTACAGCAGAATGCCTTAGTTTAACAGCAAACTGGTGACAGGCAGTTGTGCCTGTGGCTTTGTTGTGGTTGTTTGACATTTACTTTCCATTTTTCTAGTTGTACCTTTGCTGTAGTCAACCATGTGGAGAGATTGCTGACATGAGCAGACTGTAGCATTGTAGCCTACAGTACTTGTGCACTCCAGATTTTTAGGCTGCTATGAGCATATATGTAGATATGTAGATAACTACAGCATATAGAAATAGCATCATCTGACTAGTTATAGTTGTCACAACACCACTACCAGAATCATTTCATTTTTCAGTGAAACACCCGTCACAGAGGCAGGTGGCTTTGAAGATACTGAGACAGATGCAGAGACCACAAATGCTTATCATTGATGTGTTTTCTTGTCATGCACAGGAAAAGCTTCTTGAACCCTGGTTTTAACTGACAGTAACATTTACTTTCTGACTCCAGACATTCCAAATATGCTGGGTCCCCAGTTGCATGTTAAAAATGTACTGATCCCAAAGTCAAGCGTAAAACTAAGACTAAACATACAAGCCCAGTGTGTGGTTGCATTAAATGCTTAGACTAGTCTTACAATTAAGTCATCTAATGTTTTCCGTTCATCGAAAAAAAAAACTCTTTTTTTTTTTTTTTTTCAAGTCAGTTACATAAAAATGTAGATTGGTCTAATTTGAATCCAAAAAAGTAAGATTGATTGCCCTTTGAATAACTGCTACTGTAGTTCGTCAGACTTGTTCTTAATAAACAGTCCGTAAATAATGCCTAATTTTGTCAACGACCCCAAGTCTCTCCTTTAGAAGCTTGGTTAACAAATGCAATCTTTTGTCCATGTCAAACATGAAATAGAAGAATAGCCATTCCAAATAATTCTATAATATACACAAATACTCTTGTTTTATTCTGTTCAGTTCGTACACCACTACTACAAAAAAAAAAAAAACCTTTTCTCAATTTTCTAAGGAAGCTGATACCGCTGTGGTAAAAGAGAGTTTACAATGGAAAGTATTGTGGTTGACTTTTATTCTACTTAAATGCATCAGTAGAGTGCAGTGTTGGTTAAAAGCTCCTTTTTCTTTTTCTTTCTTTTTTTACTGGTCCTAAAATGGTGATTGAAAAATTATAATTTTTTCTTGAATATTGGAGCACAAAACGTTGTAAAAAAAAAAAAGATTTAATTCAAACATGTGATGTATTTGCATGTGTGTTTGTAGCAAGGTGACAGGATCCTGACACTCTTGTCTGGTTCGGTTTACATTGAGATCAAGATACCCATGCTCCATGTTTGGTCTCTTGTTGTGAGCACATGGCTTGTGATTGTTTTCACTGACCGTGTGTACTTGTATTTCACACACAAAAAGAAGCTGCAGTATAATAATATTTTATGTGTTGCAGTCTAACAGCAATCAGACCACCACAGCATATTGAGGCCATGAGTTTTTTATTTTATCACTGAAGAAAATGAAGAAAAAAAGAACCAAAATCACACACAATTTTAATTCATCATTAAATGATTCATCCGCAGTGCCTTTGTTTTGTTCTTTGAAAAATTCTAAAAGAGCCGTATTGTGTTTTGTTCCTCTGGCTTGCTGTCCATCATGACAAATCTGTGGATTTACTTGGATGACAACTGTAGCTTTGTTAGTTGAACTGACATTGCTGCTTTCCATTTCACTGAATCACAAAAGGCTAAACTACAAATGCAAGATATATATATACCATCCTGGTTAACAGATATAGTACAATCTTTGATGCATGTCAAACATAAAATAATATAACAGACATGTTAGTTACAAATGAGACTCAGTCAGAATCATTATCAGTTTTAATTCTGCTAGCAAGAGCCACACACCTGAAACACCATATTTTTATAGGCTGAGAGAAACCCACCTCAACCTAATTAAGTAGTCCAAAAGTATGAACAATTCTGTAGTTTACAATAAAGCTTTATGCTGTGATCAGGTTATACTGTAGGTTATTTATATTTATTTTACAATCTACTAGCTTTAACTTTGGTTGTGGCTTGTAATACGGGGGAAGTCGTGGCCTAATGGTTAGAGAGTCGGACTCATAACCCAAAGGTTGTGGGTTCGAGTCTCGTACCGGCAGGGATTGTAGGTGGGGGGAGTGAATGTACAGCGCTCTCTCCCACCTTCAATACCACGACTGAGGTGCCCTTGAGCAAGGCACCGATCCCCCAACTGCTCCCCGGGTGCCGCAGCATATGGCTGCCCACTGCTCCGGGTGTTTTCACACGGTTTGTGGTGTTCACTGCTGTGTGTGTGCACTTGAATTTGATAAATGCAGAGCACAAATTCCGAGTAAGGTCACCATACTTGGCCACATGTCACTTCACTTCACTTCATTAATAGCATCACCACCATTAAATCATTTAAGTGCCACATTGACCACTGTAGAATGGATGTTGCTGGTGGCTTTGCAGGCAAATGCTGAGATAAAAGGGATGATGACCCTGAGGAATGGTGAACACCAGCATTACTCCAACAGTCCACAAAATAAAACTCTGCAAAACCTTCAACATGGCCATATATGAAAGTAGTTCCAAGAAAAAACATCCATCAACTACACTGAGTGAGTTACTAGAAATTATATTAAGCAGGTATTTTGAGCTAAATATGAGGGCATATCAACAACAGGATTACCAACTAGGTCCACAAAGAAAGAAAGAAAGAAAGAGAAGTCATTCTTCTATGGAACATGACACATTTTGAAGACAGTTTTTTGCGATTACAATAAATGGTAACTGGAGCTTTCAAGCTTCAAAGAAAACACAAATCAAAAACAACTGGATTGTTATTATTATTATTAACTTGATAATCTGTCCTTCTAGTGAGGTGTTGGATTGAGTCTTGAACTTCAGAAATAAATTAGTCCAAATAATGGACAAGTCTGAATTTGTGAACCGGAAAAATAAAGTTCATAAATAGGACTTCATCATGGGACTTCATCTTCATTTCTCATGAACTCTTATGAACATGCCAAGAAAAAGCTAAAGCAGATGCTAGAATTTTCAGTGAATAATGACTTAGAAGTCTGGTTCTTACAGAAAGTTATTGTATGGCTTGTAATATATTGTATTGCACAGATCACACGGACTGCTTTTGTGATAGTTTTAAAATTCTTGTCCCTAGTCATTGTAAATGTATGTTATAGAGTGACCCGTGCAGTCTTCAGTATATAAAACTGCAATTAAAGACTAAAACAATTTAATACACATTACTCATTAATGTAATGAGATAACACTGATAACACTCCGGCGTTTTGAGCGGTGAGTGGATTCTCACCGCCTCTGACTTGCCATCCCATTCTAGAAATCAACAGATATGTCTGTAGTTGGCTTTATTGCTCAATGCTGAAAAAACACTTTGTAAACAGAAATGCTCATGCCCTAGAAAAAAGTCAGCATGCTTGGAACAAACTATGCATTTCTTAAAATTGCATTAAAATAAATTAATTAACGAGAGGAACGTCACTCAGTAAAACGAAGTTAAAAAAAACGTTTTTACATTAGAAATTTGCTTGAGTTAAAGTAAAAGTACCCATCTTTAAATCTACTGTTGGTACAAATTTCACAAAAATGTACTCAAGTAAATTTAACGGAATAAATATACCTTGTTACTAACCACCTCTGCTGGATAATCCAATGATGTTTCTTCTAATTGTATGCCCATCAGAAGAATTGATATCCCTGCAGTTACAGCACTGACCACATTCATCCCAAGAGAGGCTTGCACCTGCATGAACAGAATGTACTATTCTTAGAAAATTTAAAGAACAGAATTAAAAGGCTTGCAGAAACGGGGGGGGGGGGGGAAAAAACTATAAAAATTACAATGAGGGTTGTAACAAGACTTTCCACAATTGGTGGATGATACTGTATATACTTACCAAACAAGAATGAAGTTTTCTCTGTGCAGCAACAGACAGAGATCCAGCACTGATGTACTGAGGAAGAAACACAGGACATGTTGAAGTTCCTGCTGGAAATAAACATTTGAATTCAAGGGGAAATGAAGTAAAATTAACGTACAATGAAGGATCCCCAGTAGGTGATGCCACTACTGATAACAGTAATGGGATAACCGATGGTGATGGTGAGTGCAATACCAGTAAAGAAGACCATAGCTCCAATTATAATCTGGAAAATCTAGATGGCAGGTACAGATTAGATGTTTTATTCATGATGGCATAACATTTATGTTTGGATATACACAAAGTAGAAGCTATATGGATGTTTATTGTACAACAGCAACTAAATTAAATGTACTAAATTAAATCAAACACATATCTCTGCAGTAGAGCTCTTATGACAAAATATTTCTTTCATTTTTAATGATCTAGAATAAAAGAAATGGCAAGAATATTCCCAAAACCATATATCATTAAATGCATTACCCCTAGTTCCTTTGGTTGTGCTTTGAAAAATTCTGTAAGACTATTGTGTTTTGTTCTTCTGGCCTCCTGTCCATCAACAAAAATAACACTGTCTTTCACCTCGTGTGGATTTACTTGTATGATAACTGTAGCTTTGTCAGTAGATATGACCTTGCTGGTTTCCATTCTTGGAGAAGTTTTGTCTGAAAACAGTGCCATTCAGATTCATATAGATACATTCATTTGATTGTCTAATGGAATTTCAAGTACAAAGCAAAACTTACCAAGAGCGACACTAAAATAATTATTGATGCAAAAAAGATATATTACCTGGAATGAGATTTGTTGAGGTCTGGTAGCTCTTTCGATGTATCTTTGTGTGTGTAGACTCGGTGAAGAAGGTGGGGCTACAAAGTTTCTTTTGATTTCCACCTTCCTCTTAAAACAGGAAGGTGCATTTTACATATAGAAAAAAATGGCTATTATTATTATAAAAATGCAAAAACAATTGTATAAAAAATAGACAATAATAAAATTGTTAATAATAACTGTTAATAATTTTAAATGTATTGTAATTTAAAATGTTTAAATTGTGCTGTATGTAATCAGTGACAGTGTGCTGACGTCTTTTTCTCACACCATCACACCATACTCAGCAAAGCAGTATTACGAATATTTTCTATGCTAGGTGTCGCCAATGGCTTTTGCAAGGGGGGCCACTGACGGGACCATCACTGATTTCATTAATTATGCACAAAAAAATATTTAGAGGCAACTTTTTAGAGGTACCTTTGCTATCACTGATTACATACCTAATACATAATGATTATTTGTGGGTTTTCACTGCAAAACTACATAAAAGAAATGCTCAAATATCAGTGCCGTTTATGAGAAAAGCCACAGCAAATTCAGTCATATTGGGACACAAAAATTAAAACTAAAACTGAATAATCAGAACCTTTCAAAGAACACTAGCTCATGTGTCTATGTTCAAAACACAAACATTCAAATTATTTATAATTATTACATTTTAGGCACAAAGAGTTACTGTATGTAGTCCGCAGTAGACTCATCATCGGCACATCAATATTACGTTTTTTCACTGCGTCACATCATTTCAAACGGGCCTCTTTTTTCACTTTGCACACAAATCCAAGAATTGCACACACAAAATGTAAAATGCCTCAAATCTCTTGTAAAATGAAGCACTGAATTCAAAATATCACAAACACATCTCAAAAGCAATCATTTACAAACACCTTTGCCATAATATTAATTCCTGTTCGATTTTTGTGTGTTACATAGAGAATTGTGTGTTGTGCTTTGCAATAAGTGTTTTATGAGTTTATGAGTCAAAGGACCGAGAATTAGTGTATGGTTCTGGTGTTTGGTTCTGGTGTTTGAGTGTCAGGTTTCAGGAATTGTGTGACAAGTAAAGATTTTGTGTGTAAGCATTTGATGTCAGTTTGTGTAATGTAATATTTATCTGTAAAGCCATCAATAAATCTTCCTTTCTATTTCAGTATTGCCAATTGTTATGACTTTCAGAACAGCCTAATACTTAGCACCATGTTTATGCCATATCAAGCCATTTTAGAGCTTAGGCAGTCCTTCTAACTGGACCCCAAACCTTACTAATGGTGTGTGTGTGCCTACTTAACCATATTTTGGGGACAAATTGGACCAAAAGTGAGCTAAACGTGACAAAATCTCCAAAAACCTCCCTTTGGGGACGTCCTCATTTGTAAAACTGGTATAGAAATAAAGTAAACAAAGTTTTTTAAAAATTGTAAATGCAGAAAGTTTTCTGTAAGGGGTAGGTTTAGGTGTAGGGTAAGGGGATAGAAAATACAGTTTGTATAGTATAAAACCATTACGCCTATGGAATGTCCCCAATTAGATAGCTAAGTAAACGTGTGTGGGTTGTGTGTGTGTGTGTGTGTGACATATTAAAGAACAGGCTTAGAGCTACTGCCCCCAGATGGCTCATTTTAGATAACACAAATGTTTTTGCCTTGTTCACTGACTAAATTTTAAAAATGCTGTTCATGTACATGATGTTCCTGATGAAAGTAGGAGATCATATCATACAGAATGTAGAATATGACTTAGTGTTTATCTAATAGTTTATTTGTTCATGACTATGCACACAAGACTTCTCCCTTTCTGCAACACACATCAATCTAAATGAGTCTGGCCTTCTTAATATGCTTTATTGGCTTGCAGACTCTCATTCATGTTTTTCCACATTTGATTAAACAGATCTATGTACAATGTAAATAAAAGTAGTTTTCTGCTGTAGGACATTATCCGTTATTCAAAGTCAGGGTACTTCTTCTTTTTTTTTGATGGAGCATGTTTGATTTAGTTGTAGTTAATGTGGTCGTTACTCATGCATGAATCCAAATGACTCCACTAGTTAAGGTTAACTCCTCATTGGTTCAGTTCATGATTAGTTCCTGTCCTTACTAGTCATTAGATCTTAAATACATAAATTATTCATTTAGAATCTTCATCATTTACATCACTTATAAACAGGGGCGTGTTATGCTGAGTTTTTTCACTAAAGTATATACATTTCTGTGACTTTGGAAGGTTATTGTATAACATTCAAATACTAATTCATGATTCTCAAAATAGGTTTTTAATTTTATTTGCTCATTTGGCTGGTTAGCATGGGCAGTTAGTCCCTTCTGGTATAAATGTCGTTAAAAAATAATCTGGTTATCAACACAGAATATAATTTTATTTCACAGTTTATTTCTGAACATTAAACTATACCTTAATAGAAGAAACATACTGCATTGTGCTTGTTTTTCTGTGTGCATACATGTTTTACTATACTTGTGAGCCAGTTTTATTAAATGTTTTCACAAATATATTTTTATTATATTAGTAGTAGTAACCTGACTCGAAAGACTCATAAAGCCCACATTCTTTTTTTTAAAAAGAATGTTGAGAGTCTGCACTTGTATTTACTAGCCTACGCTGCCACTCTTGACTTGCCCTACTGTATAGTATCTCTAAGAAATGTATGAAGTAACTACAGTGGCAGTTAGGAGTCAGGAGACATTGCAGGAGCCGTAGAGAGTTCTGGCGGCGGGTAAGGGCTCAAAAGGAAGCTGTGGTATTTAATATTTGCTACAGCGTATTTGTATATAATGGAGTAGATCAATTAATCAATTACTCACAGTAACAAATTCTATATATGAATTTATAATAAATAAAGTCCTTATGATGTGGTGTGTTCATATAGATATCTTGAATGGCATAATCACTCACGTAAGTAAGGCCCGGGGGCCTGTTCGAAGTCCACCGGTATGTTTGCGCGATGGCAGCTGCGGCTTACATATCAACCAATTGTAAAATGGAATGGTAAATGCAGAGTATATGTCAGTATGTAGAGAATCAATGAAATAGGCTTCGTCTTAAAATTAATAGTATGATGGAATTCTATATACTTTTAGCAATTTCAAGCGAATAAAAAACTGCAACTGAAAACAGAGAAGTGGAACTAATAGTTTTACACATGTTACACATTCACATTGCATCCTTTACATGAAATTTAAGCTTTGTTTAATGAGGCACACTAATGCACCAATGCCGAGAACTGTCTCTAGAGCTTACAGGCAGTATACACTGTTTTAGAACTACAGGTAGGAGCTATATCGTACTCTTTTGTACATATTGACCACAATATTCATTTTTGATAAACTGTTGATAAGCGAGGGAGCCACTTGGTTGTTAATTTTGGAAAAAGGGAGCCAGGGCGGACTTGCCAAGCCCTCTGCATCGGCCTGGTTTAGGCGTTTATGTTTTCGGTGGTAGTAGAGTATGCTTCCTAGGAGCTAGTAGCCTAGGGCTACTTACTCAGTTATTAGTAATTACTTAACCAGAGTACATAGTATGACTACAATGCTGGAACAGGACCTGCTTTTAAAAAAAAGTGGTACAGTAAGACAACATGCGTTAAGACATATGATAAATATACTCTACTCAACTCTATACTATATAGCCATGTACGGTTATGATCTCATGCATAGTTAGCTCCAAAATGCTCAACTCACCCTTTGCATGTCATTTTTTTCTACTCATCTCCAAAGGGCTTGCTATATTTTGTTGCATCAGGCGTATATAACCCACGGTTGCCTCAGGTCAAATTTTTACGAATAATTATAAATATTCATCAAATCTTCACTAAGTCCTTCTGAAGCCTTAAAAGTTTTTTTTTTTTTTTTTCGAGTCGCGCTGACCAACATTAAACACTCTGAATATGCATGGATTAGAAGAAGTGCCATATGGCTATGCGACCAAATGTTCTACACCCAGCAGTCACAACATGTATTACAATTTAATTGATGAATGCATATATCATAAAAAGCACTTTACATTAGTATTCTAGACGTTTCTATTATGCCCCCCCATGCAAATGAAATGACAACCTCAATTGGTTTCATGTTTTACATTACCTCACAGTTTAGCATTATGCTGATTCATTTCTATCAATATCAAAACATAAGACAAACATGTTTTGTTTTTTCCTATTAAGGCGATTCCTTTCTATCAAAAAAGCCCACCCAATATATTAGAGCACTTGCTAGATTTCCTAAAGAACCTTTTCATCAAACAGAGGCGCTGTCTTTGGGCAGTGATATAAACGTATGACAGTTAAACGCAACGCTTGTGGGGACTCTAAAGGCGAATAGTTGCACCCAAAAATGAAATTTGCATTTTTATACTGCTTACCCAAGCCTACCAGGCATACCGACCACCTATCTCTTAAATGACGACACTGACACCTATCCTACAAACAGAGGCAATCCTCAAATATGCGCCCCACGCGAATCCACTTTCTGCAGAGTTTAGCCCCTTGTAGATCAATGTCTTCGGATCATAGAAAATCACAGGTAGTAGTAGAGTTTGATCGAGGGTTGGAGCTAAACTCTGCAGCCGACATTGGCCCTACCAGGCAAGATTGAAGCCGAACACTGATCTTTTTTTACCATCTCAATTAGGAGACGTGGCAATGCGTACCCTTGCAGAGAATTAGGTGGCGACGTAATAATGCATTTATTAGTAGCAATTGTCGTAAAGCAAAGAAGAGTAGACAGAAGACGCGCCGGTCGCCTGTTGGAATGCATTCAGGACAGTCGAGCATTGGCGGCTGAATAGTGCAGCGTAAAAAAAACGATCATAAATACGTGTTTCTCCACTTTATTGCGCAGATCCTGATCAGTTATCGCCAATTGTCATGACTATTTAAACATCAATGTATCATCACGAGATCTGTTGTTAGCTTTGTTATGTTTTTTGACTCTCAAGCCGTTGTGCCCATTGATTCCATTCACTGTCCATTAATGACTGACAGGACTGCAACGGTTTGTGAGTTTCTTAAAAAATCTTTGTTTGTGATTCATATACTGAAGAAACAAATAAGTCACGCTACATCATGGATAGCCCTGCGGATGTCTAAGCTAGCGGTAAACATCTAAATTTAATTTTGAGTTTTCGCTGGACGGGTGAACGATCCTGTTTTACCCACGTATAGCGTCTGGAACCACTCAAAGAACACAACACCACTAAATTTTGCGAAGATTGCGTAATTATTATTACTGTGAACACCCCCAGGAGGCCGCAACCGCAAACAGCCGAACATGCCCCTGGTTCCATGGCAACCCTGACAACCGATACATTTACGACCTCCTGGAATTAAGGTGAAGAAAATCGCTTCCTTGCCCCACAAAGCAGCGACGAAAATCCACAAGGGAAGGACTTTTCTTTGTTAATTAATTAATAGGAAAACCTTTCTGTGAATGAACATACATATCCTTCAGGTCATGGTGTATTATTAGTCATCGTACCTCTTCTGGATTATTTCTTGGGAAATTGTATACGTGTGTTGTATACAGGCTTATAATCGAAACACACTCCTGTCAGCTTAAATATACTGTATATATAACTCTACCATGTTTAGTATCTATGAATTAGTATTTGGATGATCTAATTGAGAGTGTATATTTTATGTTTATACCTATGCAACATATTATTGTTCTAAGAGTCTTTAATAATTTTTTATCCGAGTTTCATATGCCAATTACCATGCTTTCAAACAAAGGGCAATAAAAATGCCCCAGTATCTCAGAACTCCCACTTGAGATTCCCGGACTTCCTCATTGGACAAGCCATCTTGAGATGCAAGTATTCTTCTGGATTGGATCTTTGCAGGCTTTAAAGGCCGCACTTCATGTGAACCGCCCAGTCGGGGGTTCTGTTAGGTTTCGATAAGACGCTCCAACGCTCCAGAACATCCTAAGCTCATGCCAGGCTTCTGCCTTGTCCTTTCCATTCATCAAGATCCTCTGACTCAAAACTGGTTATTTTCATTGACCCAAATTCAGCAAAGATCAACTGTAAACTTCAGATTACATCAAACCTCTCTTACAGACAGATGAGACATGCAAGTATCAAAACTTAGTCTTATTAATTGATACATTAGGTGTGTTTGAACTAAGAATCTGATGTTTCCCTCGAGCAGATCTGCTGAATATGCAAATGGTACCATAACTTCATCCCTTATTTCTCTCCTCTTTACGGCTTAAGCTTTACTTATGAACCGGTCCTATACAAACTTTGTGTGTGTGTGTGTATGTGTATGTTACACCAGTTTATGTGTTTATGTAGGATGTTAGACCATGCTTCCCAGTTCATAGTGTTGTATGTAGCCTATGTGTAATAACTAGTTTTTTGATCTTAATGTGGTTCTATGTAGTTTAATAAAACCTCCGTACTTGCTACACACTGGACGCTGGGTACATTGATTTCTTGCCATAACACTGGCACGACACTATTAATCATGCCGATTATGCCTGACAAGTTTTCGTAGAATCTTGTACAGTAAGAAAGTGCTTCCTGTATACCAGGGAAAGTAAGCCCTATCTTAGAGATTTTTTTTCCACAAGACGGTTGACCCTGAGTGGGCAGCTAAATATCTACAGCGGATCTAAATATTTATAATTATTTATAACTAGTTATGATTAATTATTCATATTTCCCATGAGCTGATTCGTTACACCACATACCTGGAGGGAATATTGTATATTTAAATATATATTGGATATATATTGGTTGTTGAGATAAAACTGACTAAATCATTTACCAAATCAGTGCCACATTGACCATTGTGAGTTTGAGTTTGCTGGTTTGAGGGGTGACCGCTGGCTTTGCAGGCAAATGCTGAGCTAAAGATGGAGATGATGAACTGCAGAACACCAGCAATATTCCAAGGATCCCCTTGGGAAAAAAATCAACATGCCCATATATAATGTTTTCACTGGCCAACTTAATTTCATTTTGTAAATCCAAACAAATTTTGATTTTAATGGCTGCAACACACTCCAAAATCGTCTAGGATCACAGAGACATGTTTCTGGAGGACCTGGAGAACCCTAACCCTAATAAAAATAAATAGTTATGTCTGATAACACTGTTCTCAGTAACTAGTGAAAATACACAACCTATATATACGGACATCTAATGGCTACACCAAGGTATTACAGATGTTTTCCCCTCACAGATGTTTTTCCCCAGTGGCGCTAACCTGCCTCATTCAATGGATTTTAATTACTTTTGCACAATTTGAACTTAAATACTGCATGAATTGAAAACAAAATATCAATTGTGAATATTGTTTAGTAACATGAAATCCCTTCAAAATACCAAAGAATAAAGAAAAAAACATCACTGAAATGAAATATAGTATATTCATTTCACAAAAATAATTTTTTTATCCAATATATGTTTCCGGGTCTGAACCCCTTGCACCACAAACAACATGAACTGTGCCATAAGATGAACAAATATACAGAAAATAGTAAGAATAACAACATAACAATGAAATCATATGATACTTATGATGATGATTGATGATATGCACTATCGATATATGATAATATTTTCAAAAAAAATGGTTTAAGTCTATTAGCAGAAACAACAATCAACAACCAACAATGTTCCTTGCAACTTTGGCGACGAGGTAAAGGATCTTCTCATGTGACTCATCCCCCATCCTAGATCCGCCCTGTTACCTGGCAAATAATAGACACAATATGCTGTAGATAAAAAAAGAGCAATTCGAGACTCATTGTTCAGTTTTAATTTGTGGTATTAGACCAACAGTATTGGGAGTGGCGGACAGGGGTAATAGACGGCGCTTGATCTCTGATTGCCACAGACACTATTGCCGAAGAGGCAGGTGGCCCTGAACTGGATGATGACGTCACTGAATCATCAATGAATTGACTTTAACTGAAAAAAAATGACGATATTTTCTATTGTCAGTCTGCCATTACGTGAACCCCAACTATTATCACTGTTGCACACTGCTAAAGCCTGAGACTGTTCGACTTAATCTGCTATTGACTATAAGTGTTACATAACTAAGAGAGGTGTACTTGACCTGACAAGTATAGTTCCACACACCATAACACTGGTATTTTTATTGGGCATGAATGATGGAAATAACCATGGCGAAAAGCCCATTGGCACTACTCTTCACCAGTCTAGTTGAATGAAAAGACCTGCTAGTGGTACAATAAAGTTGCTGTTGTTTTTTAATTAGGAGATAAGATACGTTATGTTATATGTAGCAATTAACTACATTTCAACTATTACTAAGTTCTAAAGATAATGTTAATTGTAATAGAACTTAGATATAGAAGAACTATATTTATATTATTATTACCCGGTATAGTATGCCTAGTATGAATACAGTTTTACATTGCGACCATTATCGAGTGTTCACTTTAAATTCCTTTTTTTTACTATTTATTATAAGCAAAGAACCCTATTACCATTTGACCTAGTTGTGGAACTTGCTTTAATGTCAAATTTAAATACAGCCAGGATAAATTCTTACTGAACCAGATAATGATATAATTTATAGTAATTACATAACCATTACACCACTAAAAAACAATTTACCTAGTTGTAGTGCACATTGACCACTGCTAGAGTCGTCTAGTTTGCAGGGTGAGCCCTTTGCCCAGCAAATCCTGAGGATAAAGGATGGAAATGGATAAACTGGCAGAGGCAGAGAACACCAGCAATATTCGAAGGGGCATCACCATATTATTGCCTCCCTTTCAAAAAAAAAAAAATAAAATAGGGAAATTCAACATTCCCATATGAAAACAGTTTAGCGAATAATATCTCAGCAATTATACTGAGTGAATTTATCAATATTATTACATTACTAGGATTGCAGCCCCAGACATCATATGCCTTTCAAACTCTTGGAACATATCTGGTGCACAAGTCACATGGACTATTTTTTTTCTTGTTTTTTTATACTTTAGCTGTGGAAATTTCCAGTCCATAGTCATTATAATTGTATGGAAAAGAGTGACCAGCACAATCTCTATTAGTAAAATTAGTAAGTGATGACACAATTGTCATTTTGGATTGAACTATTAATTTAACCAAATAAAACAGCAATTAAAAACTAAAAACAAATTTAAACAGATCATATTAATATATTGCAAATTGTACATTTAGCACCTTCAATTTTGAACAAATGACAGTGTCAGTACGAAATGTATTTTTTCTCTCGTTATAGTAGGAGTCAGTATAGCGAGGAAATCTTCGATAGGGCATTGAAATGTAATGTATCTCTACGGCCATCAGAGTAATGGCGATCGCTGCAGTTATGGCACTGATCACATTCATTCCAAGAGAGGCTTTCACCTACAGGAAGAAAGGTTGATGCTTAAAAGGTGACATATAGTTATAATAATGGTGTACACATGTCATAATACAAAAAAATAATAAAAATTATACCATTGGCTTGAAACTGAAATATGACCAGCTACATGATGTTGCTTTTAGTCAACATCATTTAAGTGTGTAAAGACGAGGCTCTGACTCGAGCTTTGTGTATGTTTCAGACTAGCGTGGTAAAAGAGAGCTTTATCATGCGAATAACGTGTGCTGCGGTTGTGGTAAGCGTATTCGGCCCTTTACACAAATGCTATTAGCGGTTAGGCCTCGTAAAATTCCCTTAAGAATTACTCATCCCAAAATATGGTGATAACAAAAAAAAAATTCATTTTTTTAATACATGGAATTTTTTTTTTTTTTTTTAGAGCATCGTTTTTGTAAATATAGTTACTACAATGATAAATACCAGCCTTACCTATAAAAAAGCTGTGTATCTTTGTTTGTTTTTAATTCATAAATTAGGTAAAGAATTAAGGCCCAGGCCCGAAATGGCCTTATATATCAGAACGAAAATGGTTTCGTTGGATTGTGGTGCATAATTTGGTTGTTTTCAGAGTTTGTATTTTTGATGAATAAAATCCACAAGTCCGTTTACCAAGTTTATAAGTTAGCCCCACTGTACCCTACTTTTCAGCACATTATATATACATACCACACACAGATGAAGTCTTTTCTGCGCTGCAACAGACAGAGAGCCAGCACTGATGTACTGAGAAAGACACACAGAACATGTTAAAGTTCATTCTGGAAATTAGAATAAGAAGCTAGAAAGCAAAGCCGTGAAAAAGAAACTTACAATAAGGGATCCCCAGTAGGTGATGCCACTAAAGATAAAAATGGGTAGCTCAAAGGTATTGATATTAGTGGTGCATACAATACCGAACAAGAAAATCACCACTCCTATCATTATCTGGACAGTCTAGACAGGGCAGATATGGGTTAAATGTGTATTCATTTTTTATTTATTTATCTTTTCCCATAAGGGATATATCATTAAGTTTGAAAACACACACACACAACACACACACAAAGAAAGCTACAGTAATGTTTTATGCACTACAGCCTTAAAGCAATCAGAATGGCACACATATATTCACTTCAGGACATATGACAACACAGTTTTATTTTCTGTTCATTTTATCACACAAGATAATATGGCACTAAAATATTCCCAAAATCATTTATAATTATAATTCATCATTACCCCTAGTGCCTTTGGTTGTGCTTTGAAAAATCCTTTAAGAGCAGTATTGTGATATGCTCCTCTGGCCTGCTGTTCGTCATCACAAATAGCATTATCTTGTTTCACTTGTGGATTTACTTGGATGATAACTGTAGCTCTGTCAGTTGACATGAACTTGCTGCTTTCCATTCTTGGCAAAGTTTTCACCTGCAATTAAAAGGAAAGTTCACCAAAAATAATAATTCTGTCATTGCTTACTCACTCTCAAGTTGTTCCAAATCAGATGAGTGTCTTTCATCGCTTAACCACAAAAGAAGAATTACTGAAGAATGATGCTATCAACCAAACCTTTTGACAGATAGCAACTGAAAATATAAATAAAAATTATGCAAACATCAATGAGACTACCAGCCGTACTGTTTTGATTAGCCAAACATTCTTAAAATCTTCTTTGGTAATTGCCACAGAGAAAGACCTGTAATACACCTTTGGAACAACATGAAGGCTGGAGTATATGAAAGAATTTTCATGTTGGACCGTAATTATTCCTTACGCCTTAAGCATTCAAATTCACAAATGTCTGCCTTTTCATGCACAATACATCTGCATTTCCCCCCCCATATGTACAGCCTTGTCTTGATTGATAATACGTATACTGCCAGTGTTTCTAAAAAAAAAACAGTACAAAGGCTTCGTTAGCATTGCATATTGTCATAAACAAGTAAATTGAGTTAGAAGCAAAATGCACAGCTAAAAATGTTATCACTGTAATGTATACTCATAGAATACCTTGATTAAACACTTAAGATAAAAGTATAGAGAAGTTTTGACAAGGATCCCCCAAAAAAAATAAAAAATAAAAAACTTAAATGAGCAACAAATTACACTAAAACAATAGCTGGTATGAAATATCACAAAAAGTCAAAATGTTATTGTAATTGATGTATATCAAAGTGTGTATATAAAGATACACTTTATAATTAAAATAATATTAAGTGTTACCTGAGCAAATGATCAATTAAATATATTTCACCTGAAATGAAATGAAATGAGTTGATGTGGTTGTCTGATCGTTCTTCTGGTGTATCTTTGTGTGTGTGGACTGTGAAGAACCGCTAAGGAGGAGCTTGTGTCATATGATCTTGCATCATACTTTTAAGGATTATGTTGATGCCCTTCCTCATAAAATTCAAAGGGCTTTACATATAGATAAAAACTACAAGGTAGCATAAATTATGGCCACATTAATTAAAGGGACACCGGAGTCCGAGACCAGATAGGCATCTAGCTAGGCTCTAGCTAAGCCCACCCAAATGTCTGACTTACCCAATCAAAACTTAATTTGTACAATTTAAAAGTAAATGCACATTACAATAGCCCATTTTTGCTGCATCACTTAATGTAAAGTGTTACTTCTCTCTCTATGAAAATAGGCTACATGACAAAACGATGGGCCTTGCCTGATGCAAAATAAACATTTTCAATATAACAAAATATTCATAAGTATTCTTGCCTGTAACACTATAACTGATACCAAAAAAAATCAGGAGCAATAATTTGATATATTAATTCCCAGCTTTTGGACTGTATGATCTCCTTACTGTGACTCAGTGCTACTTGGAAGTAACAGAGAAGATATATTAGTACACAAGAGACTCAGGCTCTATCAGTTTTAATTTTTATAAAAACCATACAGTTTATATTTATAGGCTTCTGTCTTTGATCAATTATAAAGAGAAAACAATAAAGCATGTTGTGATTGACTTATACAGTAGTTCATCTATTTCATACAGTATGAGGTGCACTAAAGTTAAAGGCAGTTTACCATGAAACATTCTGGTCATTTTATATTTCCTTTACATTCTGCTAGTATTATCATTCTGCTTGTTCAGCAAAAACCAAAAACTGAGAAGCTGCATTCCTCTAAAAAACATTGACAACAATATAAATATTGAGTTTGTGATAAACTGATTGCCCAAGCTCGTAATAGCAATATAGCATCATCACCACTAAATCATATTACCCTAGCTTTAGCTGCCACATGAACACTGATGATGTAGGTTTTGTTGCAGGCGGTCCTTGAAGCGCAACTGAACTGAATATAGATGGAGATGATGATTTTTTTCGCAACTGCATGGAATGGTGAAACCAGCAATAATTCAATGACCCTCATAGTAATAATACTACAAAAATTGACAAAAATGAGATATATGATAGCAGGATAATTTTGAGCTCATTATGAGAGTTGAGGTATCTCAACAATAAGAATATATTATATATATACAGTGTATATATATTATATATATATAGCCGTTGATAAATGCCGTTACATACATTGTGTGTGAGGAACATACATGCTGTGTGCCAAATGTTCATGTATTTACTTAAAAATCTGCTATTGAGCCTTTTCCTGCATTGGGATCAGATCTTGAAATTGAGAAACAGGATAAGTCAGATTCATGGAAAATCTGCTATTGAGCCTTTTCCTGCATTGGGATCAGATCTTGAAATTGAGAAACAGGATAAGTCAGATTCATGGACAAAGCTGAATGGTTTTGTGAACTGAAAAATACATGTAATTACTAAAACAATTAGTTTCAAAAATATTAATATTAATAATTTTCAGTGAATAATGACTTAATTCTCAGCCTGTTTCTCACACAAAGCTATTATTATGGACTGGAATATTGGGCACAGATATTATGGACTGCTTTTGTGATAAACTTCAAAATGTCTTGCCCCCAGTCAGTGTACTTGTATGTTAGAGTGACCAGTACACTCTTAGAATTCTCGATCGTGTTCTCCGCATCCGGTTGGAGTCATATACGAAGCGGAGCGTAAACAATGACAGAATTTTCAACTGTGTAAAAACAAATTAATGCACAATTAAACATGAATACAAAATATTGCACATTGTGAATATAATACCTCAACATATAAGCTTGGATGATCCATTGATATTAATGCTAACTGTATGCCCATCAGAAGAATGGCCATCCCTGCAGTTATGGCACTGAACACATTTATTCCAAGAGATGCTTTCACCTGCAGGAACAGAATGTACTAGTTTCAGACTACTAGGAGTATTTTTTAATACTCAAAGAACAGATCAGTGAAAAGCTTGAAACTTACAATTACTTTTAAGTAGGGGAGACCTACTTAAAAAAAAAAAAGTATTGGGGGTGTGGGTTGTATAACATCTTTTCCCATTTACTTCTACTGGACCAACAAAGTGGATGTTATAATAATATTAATAATTCTGAAGTAAATTTGAAAGACTCTAACTGCATTTAAAGACTCTAATCTACATAGTGATATGTTGGAGATTTACATTTAAAACAGCTAATTTGGAGCAGACAAATAGGAAAGCATATCAAAGTTAGACATACATTGGGCAAAACACTGGGTTACAGACGTTAAAGCAAAAACTCTTACAACTATCCAAAGCCTTTCGTTTAGTTGATGCAAATGTAGTTGCAATCTTGATCACTGGTCCAGTTTTTTGGTCCTTTTACCAGCAGTAGCTTTACAAGCTACAATGAGACAACCAATCTTTGCTAATAGATGATATCTGAACTTCTGCATTTATGACAGCTTGAGGTGATTTAAAGTGCACAGTTATAACTAATACTAGTGGGAAAATATATTAAAAACAATGTGTTATAATGTGCCGAATCAGTCGGGGTTATGTACATACCACACATGGATGATGTTTATTCTGCGCAGCGACAGACAAAGAGCCAGCACTGATGTACTGAGAAAAACAAACAAATGACATTTAAAGGTCATTCTGGAAATTAAAATGAGAAGCAATAAAGCAAAATCATTAAATAAACTTACAATAAGGGACCCCCAGTAGCTTATGCCACTATAGTCAAGAATTGCAGAATAACTGTAGACATTGGAGGTAAGTACAATACCAAGTATGAAGATCATCGCTCCAATCATTATCTGGACAGTCTAGAGGGCACACATAGGTCAAGTATTTTATTCATGATGGCATAAAATGTGTGTTTGGATACAGTGATCTAGAAGAGATTAAATACTCAGAACATTCCCAAAACCATATTTTATAATTCATAATTAAATGCATTACCCCCAGTGCCGTTGGTTGTGCTTTGAAAAATCCTTTAAGAGCCGTATTGTGATTTTTTCCTCCGGCATGACCATCAACAAAAATAACAGTGTCTTGTATCACCTGTGGATTTACTTCGATGACAACTGTAGGTTTGTCAGTTGAGATGACCTTACTGCTTTCCATTCTTAGAAAGGTTTTGAATTTCTGCAATAAGCACAAGTTTATATTGTGCAAGTTCAATAAGAAATGTAAACACAGGTCTTTGCATACAGGAGCAATTATTACTAGTTAAAGAGGACAAAAATATCTCTGTTAATCAGACACTGCAAAAATAAATAAATACACGCATACATAGAATTTAGTACTTCAGTAGGTTGTTATTTGTCTATTTCATATCTTTGTCACATCACATCAAAAACAGTGATGGTAATGAGAAAGCCACATGAGGAATCAAAGCTCATCACAAGTAGATTTTCCACAAGCTGAGGTAAATATTAACAAATATTATGTGCACGACACCATCATGGTAACACAGATGACACAATAAAAAAATGTGATAAACATTAATTTAACAACATGAGATGTAACATAAAATGTAAGAAGAACTAAGAGGAAATATAATAATTTCAATGTAAAAACAGCAAATGTGAAGTGCCACAGGCAGTTCTGGGAATGTCAATTTATGGTCTTTCCCTGTAAATTATAGAATTACTTGGACATTTTCACTTTCATAAATTGAACAATATTTTACTATAAAATTACATTAAATGTCCTATTCGATTTATTACAGTTCATTGTATAGTGTAAGGGAATTTACCCTTAACCAAATAATAGTTTTTTACCATTTTTTGTTTACTTTTACTGTTCCAAATGCACACATTTTTAGTGTGGCTAAATAGCTTTTTGACAAAGATACCTTGTCAGCTAATGTTGGTTCAGGTCATACTTAGAAGGGAGAGTTTATTATGTGAGTATAGGAGAGCATAATTCTAAGTGGACGTCCATGACATGCGGTGTCCCACAAGGCTCAATTCTTGCACCACTCTTGTTTAGCCTGTATATGCTCCCACTAAGTCAAATAATGAGAAAGAACCAAATCGCCTATCACAGCTATGCAGATGATACCCAGATTTACCTAGCCTTATCTCCAAATGACTACAGCCCCATGGACTCCCTCTGCCAATGCATTGATGAAAATAACAGCTGGATGTGCGAGAACTTTCTTCAGTTAAACAAAGAAAAAACCGAAGTCATTGCATTTGGAAACAAAGATGAAGTTCTCAAGGTGAATGCATACCTTGACTCTAGGGGTCTAACAACTAAAAATCAAGTCAGGAATCTTGGTGTGATTCTGGAGACAGACCATATTTTCAGTAGTCATGTCAAAGCAGTAACTAAATCAGCATACTATCATCTCAAAAAACATTGCAAGAATTAGATTTTTTTTTTCCAGTCAAGACTTGGAGAAACTTGTCCATGCCTTTATCACCAGCAGGGTGGACTATTGTAATGTCTCCTCACCGGCCTTCCCAAGAAGACATTAGACAGCTGCAGCTCATCCAGACCGCTGCTGCCAGAATTCTGACTAGAACAAGAAAATCTGAGCATATTACACCAGTCCTCAGGTCCTTACACTGGCTTCCAGTTATATTTAGGATTGATTTTAAAGTACTTTTACTTGTTTATAAATCACTCAATGGCCTAGGACCTTAATATATAGCAGATATGTTCACTGATTATAAATCTAACAGACCACTCAGTTCATTAGGATCGAGTCAGTTAGAAATATCAAGGGTTCACACAAAACAAGGGGAGACCGCTTTTAGCTATTATGCCGCTTGCAGTTGGAATCAGCTTCCAGAAGAGTTCAGATGTGCTAAAACATTAGTCGCATTTAAATGCAGACTCAAAACTCATCGTTTAGCTGTGCATTTATTGAATGAGAACTGTGCTATGCCCGAATGATTGCACTGTATTTTATGTATAATCGTTTTATTAAATTCATTTTAAACCTCTTAAATGACATTTTTTTTAAAAATAATTTCAAAGTTTTAAAGTATGTTTATTGTTGGATTATTGTTTTATTTTTTTAAGTAAAGCCACTTTGAATTACCATTGTGTATGAAATGTGCTATACAAATAAACTTGCCTTGCCTTGCCTAATGTTCTAACCAATCAAAAAACATTTAAAATGAGTTTTTAGCACCACACAATAAATGAGCAACAACTTACACTAAAAAGCACACAATATAAAAAAGAACATTGATGTTAATTTATAAAATATCTTACCTGAAATGAGATTAGTTGATGTCTGGTAACTCTTTTTGTATCTTTGTGTGTTGACTCTGATCTGAAAGAACAGTTAAGGAGGGGCTTGCTTTTAGTAGAAACTTTCTGTTAATGGCCACCTTCGTCTTAAAACACAAAGCACTTTGGTGAAAGATAATGTTCAACGCAGAATAACTGGCAACTGATGACAGATAATATTTGTTTCTCCTTGCTAAATAGAATGCATTATTAAAATATCTGCATATGCATTTTAAACAGGCCAATAATAATAATAATAATGATGATGATGAGATGATGATGATTGATGAGATGTCTGGTTTGTTTTTGTAAACTATTTTTTAAAGGGGTCATATGATGTGATTTTTTTTAAATTTTTCCTTTCTCTTTGAAGGGTTACAAGCTCTTGGTGCATAAAAGCAGATCTGTAAAGTTGCAAAAGACTAAAGTCTCAAAACCAAAGAAATATTCTTTATAAAAGTTACGAGTCAAAAACGACTAAAACGTCTCGTTTTAACACGCCCCCACATGTCTATGTCACAATGTGGGAAGATTTGCATAACACCGCCCAAATGTTCACGCAAAGAAAGAAGGTGTAACTTTTATTCTCGCTGTAGTATTGTTGTTGCCGCCGCCGCCATGTCGTGAAGGCGCTGTGTTTCATTGTGAAAGCAAAATTACTTTGGTTGGCCTTCAAAAAGAGGACGATATCTGATTCGTCATGCCTAGAGCTGATCCGTCGCTGATCGGTCGCTGAGGGAATACATCAACTTAGAGCTGTGGATCGCTGGATCGGCTTTCAACGTGGACGAAGTGGAGTCCAGCCCGGGATCGTCACATATGGTTACAGCAAGCCCGCCGAACGCTCCTTCGTCAAATCCGCCGGCCGCGCCATTCTCAAGACTGCCGCCCGCCTCGCGCACTCAAGCCGGCCTCCGCATACTCTAGTCCGCCGGTCACTCTAGGCCTCCGGCCTCCGCTCACTTCAATGGCCCGCGGGGTGCGACACTGTTTTCGTTGTGAAAGTGAAACTACTTTTTTTTTGGCCTTCCAAAAGAGGACACAACTAAATCTAGTGGTTATTTTGTATTTACAACACTGTTCCAGAAACAGTTTAACCCAAATATTCAGATGTGTGTAGCGCATTTTATGGAGGACTGTTTCTGATCCTGGGAGAGTAGACTACAATGCCGGCTGTACTGACTCACAGACTGTAAGTACATTTTATATTTAAAGAATTTGCCACTGACGATTCAAACGAGAGTTTTGAACAACATAGAGTAGCGTTTGTTGTTTGTTGTTTCTCCGATCACAAAAGCAGACATGGTTTTGTGTTTACGCGGCACGATGCAACAACGCGTAAAAAGACAGAATATAAGTCGTTATAATCAGTAATTATGTCCTCACTGGATGCAACAAATGCCTCGTTTATAATGGGTTTTAATGTTTATGTTTCGTCGCTCCGGCCGGACAGGGCATCACAATATGGTAAGGGGCGTAACATTTCCGTCACACGCTTGAGGTATTCGGCCAATCACAACGCACAGGATAGCTGGCCAATCAGAGCACACCTCGCTTTTCAGACCGAGAGCTTTGTAAAAAAGCGACGCGTTTCAGAAAGGCGGGCATAGAGCAGAAACAATTATGTACAGGGTATGTACAGTATGTGGAAATAATGTGTTTTTTTTTAACCTTAAAACGCATAAACACATTTCATTACACCAAATACACAAAATAATGTTATTTTTAGCAACATCATATGACCCCTTTAAGAATAATCAGAACTCTTCTAAGAGCACTAGGATACATGTTTAAAATATATACAGGAAATTATTTATAAATTAAATCCATTTAAATAATTGTTTCATTGGTTCAAAGTCCTAGTTACAATATATAACATTCTTTGCTCTGTTACTGTTTAGATTTTTGGCACAAAGACCTGTCCTTAGTCTTGTTACTTAGTTACTTGTTACTAGTTACTTGTTACTAGTTACTTGTTACTTGGTCCACAGTAGACTCACAGTACACTTTTCATTCTATCAACAACCATATTACTGCAAAAAGGTGAAAAAAAGCAAGAAAAGAAAAAGAAAAAAGAAAAAAGTTAAGAAATCAAGCATTCCTGCAGCTCAAACAGTAGAACATGGCACTATCCATGTTAAGATCATGGGTTATATTCCCTGGGAATTCAGGGACTGATTATATGTATATATTTTACAACTCAGACAACTGCTCTAGTATCACACCAATCAAGTTGAAGGTGGTTTACCATGGAACATTTGTGGTTGCCTTAGTTCATTTCCTTTTGCTAGCCGTACATTTGCTGCCTTGTAAGCTATTTAACCATAAAGACTGAACTTAAGCAGACTTGTTAACTTTGCAACATCAGTAAAATGTTTGTTTTCTGTTTTTAGCATTGACCAAATTGAAAGCAAATGTAAGACATTTTAGAATAAGCATAAGAACATGTGAGCAGCATACACATGATGGCAAATTTTGAGCTATATTTTAAAGGTATTACTTTTAAAGGTAATACTTTGTTTACTGAAACGCTGCTCAGAAACACTGAGAACGGATGCAGAAGAAGATGAGCTGATTTACAAACCACAAACACTTACAGATTACATGTTTTCCTGTCATGCACAGGGACAACTTTTTGTTCATTAAACAGAATTCTGGTTTTAATGGACATTAAACACAGAATTCTGATTCATGATCTCAAACATGCCTATAATCTCCAAGTGAACATAAATGTACTGACACCAAGATGAAATGTAAACCTTACAATGAAACTTTTCAACTTAAACTTTTTAATTGTTACAAAAAAAGATACAATAAAGTCAACAATTAAGTAATCTGATGCACTTTTAAATTAAAAATTTAATTACATCAATGAGGCGGTCTAATGACACAGAAGCATGTTTGTGCAGATGGCACATTTAGATAATACAAATCTTTACCTTGTTTACTGAGGGGGGAAAAATCATCTTGCTCCTGTTCTCATTTTTATAGGACATGTTGTTCATGTAAATGCTGTTCCTGATGAAAGTGCATGTGTAAATGTGGCATTCAGTATTATCTTCATAAATGTTCCTGAAACAAATGACTCTGAATGTGTTTATGTAATAGTTTATTATTGTTGTTCATTACTGTCCACACAAGCCTTTTCCCTTTCTGCAACACAAATCAATCTAAATGAGGACTGAGGGTCTGGCTTTCTTAATAAGCTCTATTGACCTGCAGACTCTCATCAATGATAAAGTCAATTGTAAACATGCATGCGCGCACACACACACACACACACACACATACACACACAGCCAACTGAATGTGTAAGCAGTATATATAAAACAGGAAAGCATTATTCAGAAAGCTGTACTACCAAAGAGAAGCACACACTGAATTGTATTTGCAGTGGTATTAATTATTAAACATCTTCTCCCAAAAGCATTGAGTCCAGTAAAGCAGTGTGAAGTGAGAAAGGTCAAGGACAACCCTCAAAAGACTAATATTGATTTTTCTAATGCATTTTTGTTGGTTTTAAAAACATCTAATCATAATATATACACTAGTCAACATTTAAAATGGATCAAAACCTTTGTCCTAAAGCCTAAAACCAAAATGTGTTCTTGTCTTAGGACTTTGATGAACTTTTTTTGATCCACTTCAAATGTTGACTATCACTTCCTTTTCATGTCTCACATTCTGTTCTCTTTTCTCCTAACATGAAGTAGTATGTGTAACTGCTAATGTTTCTTAGTCTTTTTTTAATATTAAAAAAGAAAAATGTGTGCACAAAAACACAGGCTGTTTCAAATTTTTGAATTTTGTTACCCAACTGTTAAAAAGCACTGACATTTTTTTCTTTCTCTTTTTCTGCTTAAATATCTCACATAGTCCTGTAAAATTTAAACGGGCATCTTTTATATTAGGACCTAATGACCTCTCTCCAATGATAGATTTGGAGCACTGATCTGGATGAGGCTGTCAGCTGTGCCTCACTGTGTGTCTCCCTTTCAGTCTTTGCTTCTCCAAGGCTTTGCAGTCTTGTATTAATAATAGCCAAGCACTGACCACTCAAAATATAATTCTGGGGCAGAAAATGAAAGAACCGGTGTCTGGACCAAAAGCTGGACTTGTTTTTGTTAAGAAGTTGAGCAGATCGATACCACCCATGAAGAGGCTCTGTGTCCTCACAATCGATTCTCTGCTGACTTCCACAGAAGACGTGATGGATTTGTGCTAGTATTTAAACCATTTTTTAGTAGAAAGTAAAGTCATAATACAGTATAATCTAATATTAGATCTATATAATATATTTCATAACATACAGTGGGTTACGGAAAGTATTCAGACCCCCTTAAAAATTTCACTCTTAACAATATTGCAGCCATTTGCTAAAATAATTTAAGTTAATTGGTTCCTTATTAATGTACACACAGCACACCATATTGACATAAAAACACAGAATTTTTGACATTTTTGAAGATTTATTAAAAAAAAAAAACTGAAAAATCACATGGTCCTAAGTATTCATGTGCTGTGACACTCATATATTTAACTCAGGTGATCTCCATTTATTCTGATCATCCTTGAGATGGATCTACACCTTCATTTGAGTCCGCGTGTGCTCTTCCGATCTTACTGATTGGACTTGATTAGGAAAGCCTCACACCTGTCTATATAAGACCTTACAGCTCACAGTGCATGTCAGAGCAAATGAGAATCATGAGGTCAAGGAACTGCCTGAAGAGCTCAGAGACAATTGTGGCAAGGCACAGATATGGCCAAGGTTACAAAAAAAATTTCTGCTGCAATTAAGGTTCCTAAGAGCACAGGGGCCTCCATAATCCTTAAATGGACGACGTTTGGGACGACCAGAACCCTCCTAGAGCTGGCCGTCCAGGCCAAACTGAGCTATCGGGGGAGAAAAACCTTGGTGAGAGAGGTAAAGAAGAACCAAAGATCACTGTGGCTGAGCTCCAGAGATGCAGTCGGGAGATGGGAGGAAGTTGTAGAAAGTCAACCATCACTGCAGACCTCCACCAGTCGGGGTTTTATGGCAGAGTGGCCCGATGGAAGCCTCTCCTCAGGGCAAGACACATGAAGCCCGCATGGAGTTTGCTAAAAAACACCAAGGACTCCAAGATGGTGAGAAATAAGATTTCTCTGGTCTGATGAGACCAAGATAAAACATTTTGGCCTTAATTCTAAGCGGTATAATGTGGAGAAAACCAGGCACTGCTCATCACCTGTCCAATACAGTCCCAACAGGAAAGCATGGTGGTGGCAGCATCATGCTATGGAGGTGTTTTTCAGCTGCAGGGACAGGACGAATGGTTTCAATCGAGGGAAAGATGAATGCGGCCAAGTACAGGGATATCCGGGACGAAAACCTTCTCCAGAGTGCCTCAGACTGGGCCGAAGGTTTACCTAACAAGACAATGACCCTAAGCACACAGCTAAAATAAAGAAGGAGGGCTTCACAACAACTCTGTGACTGTTCTTGATTGGTCCAGCCAGAGTCCTGACTTAAACCCAATTGAGCATCTGTGGAGAGACCTAAAAATGGCTGTCCACAAACGTTTACATCCAACCTGACAGAACCGGAGAGGATCTTGCAAGGAGGAATGGTAGAGGATCCCCAAATCAAGGTGTGAAAAACTTGTTGCATCTTTCCAAAAAGACTCATGGCTGTATTAGATAAAAGGGTGCTTCTACTAAATACGGAGCAAAGGGTCTGAATATTTAGGACAATGTGATATTTCAGGTTTTCTTTTTTATAAATCTGCCAAAAAATGTCAACAATTCTGGTTTTTCTGTCAATATGGGGTGCTGTGTTACATTAATGAGGAAAAAATTGAAAGAGTGAAAAATTGAAGGGGGTCTGAATACTCTCCGTAAACACGTTATATTATATATATATATATATACAGTGTTTTTTTTTTTTTTTTTAGGGCAAAAAGTATTTAGTCAGCACCAATTGTGCAATCGCCACTTAAAAAGATGAGAGAGGCCTGGTAATTTTCATCATAGGTATACCTCAACTATGAGAGGCAAAATGAAAAAAAAAATCCAGAAAAACACATTGAAGGATTTTTAAAGAATTTATTGGTAAATTCTCGGTAAATAAGTATTTGGTCACCTACAAACAAGTAAGATTTCTGGCTCTCACAGACCTGTTACTTCTTCTTTAAGAGGCTCCTCTGTTCTCCACTCGTTACCTGTATTAATGGCAGCTGTTTGAACTCGTTATCAGTATAAAAAGACACCCGTCCACAACCCAAACAGGTCACACTCCAAACTCCACCATGGCCAAGACTAAAGAGCTGTCAAAGGACCCCAGAAACAAAATTGTAGACCTGCACAGGCTGGGAGACTGGAAATCTGCAATAGGTAAGCCGCTTGGTGTGAAGAAATCAACTGTGGGAGCAATTATAGAAAATGGAAGACATACAAGACCACTGATAATCTCCCTCGATCTGGGCTCCACGCAAGATCTCACCCCGTAGGGTCAAAATGATCACAAGAACTGTGAGCAAAAATCCCAGAACCAACACGGGGGGACCTAGTGAATGACCTGCAGAAAGCTGGGACCAAAGTAACAAAGGCTACAATCAGTAAACCCACTGCGCGCCAGGGACTCAAATCCTGCAGTGCCAGACGTTTCCCCCTGCTTAAGCCAGTACATGTCCAGGCCCGACTGAAGTTTGCTAGAGAGCATTTGGAAGATCCAGAAGAGGATTGGGAGATTGTCATATGGTCAGATGAAACCAAAAAAAAATTTTTTGGTAAAAACTCAACTTGTCGTGTTTGGAGGAGAAGAATGCTGAGTTGCATCCAAAGAACAACATACCTACTGTGAAGCATGGGGGTGAAAACATCATGCTTTCGGGCTGTTTTTCTGCAAAGGGACCAGAACAACTGATCCGTGTAAACGAAAGAATGAATGGGGCCATGTATAATGAGATTTGAGTGAAAACCTCCTTCCATCAGCAAGGGCAGTGAAGATGAAACGTGGCTGGGTCTTTCAGCATGACAATAATCCCAAAAACACCGCCCGGGCAACGAAGGAGTGGCTTAGTAAGAAGCATTTCAAGGTCCTGGAGTGGCTAGCCAGTCTCCAGATCTCAACCCCATAGAAAATCTTTGGAGGGAGTTGAAAATCTGTGTTGCCCAGCGACAGCCCCAAAACATTACTGCTCTAGAGGAGATCTGCATGGAGGAATGGGCCAAAATACCAGCAACAGTGTGTGAAAACCTTGTGAAGACTTACAGAAAACGTTTGACCTCTGTCATTGCCAACAAAGGGTATATAACAAAGTATTGAGATGAAATTTTGTTATCGACCAAATACTTATTTTCCACCATAATTTGCAAATAAAATCTTTAAAACTCATACAATGTGATTTTCTGGATTTTTCTCATTTTGTCTCTCATGGTTGAGGTATACCTATGATGAAAATTACAGGCCTCTCTCATCTTTTTAAGTGGGAGAACTTGCACAATTGGTGGCTGACTAAATACTTTTTTTCCCCACTGTATATATATATATATATGAGGTGGCTCTAGACCACTTTCAACTTGCTTCATACACCTAAATTCAACATGAATTGTCCTAAAAGGACCAGTGTAATATAAATAATAAAAAGTACAAATAAAAGATTAAGTGAAATCTAATGTTTAATTATTATCATATTTCTAAAGCATTTAAAATGTAATGTCTCTGATTACTTAATTTTAGGGAATTAATTATTATTAATTCATTCAGGGTTTGAAAGGACTTGAATCTGAAAATTCGAGGTCCACCTGATTAAAACTGAATTCCAATTTGATAGTTTACACTTTAAATCAACGGCCGTCCAGCGAGCCGGTGATTCTTAATATATTTTAACAACTTGAATCTTTGTATTTCCCTGGCCACGGGCTAATACGTTCTTTGATAAGTAAGCTACGAGCTAAGTAACGTGATCTTGGCAAGGGTTTGACTTTAAAATTATACAACACCAGACAATGATTCTTTATAAATGAAACACAAATTTTATTGGCTATTCTAGATTACATTAAAACTAAGCTAAAACCCACAAAGTTTCAACTGAAGTGTTTGAGTTCTATATGGTCGATCGCCTGATGGTTCAGCTTGTGAGCACAAGTTAGAGTGCTCTCCACACGGCGACAAGGCCTTGCTCGGGAAAGCAAGTGGCGAAGAGCCTGCGTTCGGGAGAGCAAGCGGCAAAAGCCTTCACTCGAGAGAGTAAACAGCGAGAAGCAATTAAATCTGAGGTGCAAAGGGGTTTTGATCCGTGGCATACGTCCAACCTATGGCGCGATCTTCCAATCGGCTTCTTGCAAGGCGGAGCGTGCATACATTAACAAGAGGCTTCAATTCATCACATGAGGACACCTATAAAAGTTGTTAATACTTCTATAAAGTGTCGTACAACACACACCGTTCAAAATAACAGCTTTTCACTCATTTCAATGTTCTAGAAATAAAACAAGCTTTCGTTCAAGCTCAAATATCGGGTAGTTTGCATACACATTAATAATCTTATCTACTAAAAGGAAAAGTTATAAGGCAAAGATTAAAATATCATGGTTTCAATAACACATCAAACAGAAAGCATATATTTGGGCGTATATGCTCTAATACTTTAAATGGTTTTAAATTATTGTCTTTTAGAATCGTCATGCAAGGTCCTGTTTCTTTTGTTGTAAGAGAAGTTTGTAAGGGTTTCAGACAGTGGCAGAAAGCAGATGTTCAATAGGTCATGTGGCGTCACACTGTATCGATCCTGTGTTTGCAGGCCTGAGGGCATCAGTTAATTTACTTCCTGTGCCTACACTGGGTCCATACATTCGCGATCACGAGGTATCTATATGTCGTGAAAGAACTTTTCAGTCCTGATACAAAAGATCTCTGTGTTATCTCCTGAATGGATTAGTTCGTCATCACTCCTCTGAGTAGATGAGACAAGGCTGACAGGAAATCACCCCCGAATATTGGAGTCATGTGCTGGGATGATTAGTTTAGATCTCATGCTGTTTGATTCCATGGCATATCAGTGTCTGTTATGGATAGAAATCCTACAAAAACATAGCAGCAATTAAGCTATACTATAATAAATATAGTATAAAATTATATACAGTGTTGTGTAGATTAGTGTAGTAACAGTGTAGATTATTTTGAGATGTAATATTTCTTTCAGAGAACATTCTGAAGGCATGTACACAGTTCATACACTTTCAAAAATCAAGCAGAAAAAGGATGCAATAATGCAGTTTGATTTTGGCACGCTGAGAGACTAAAATATTAAAATATGTACAAATAATGTAACATTTGAATATTATATTCAAACACTTTTTTGGAAGTATGACATTTAGAAATACTGTAGATGTGAATGTCTTCAGATTTATTTTGTTAATCCAAGTGTTTAAATATCATGGCACCCCCCTGTGGTGTGTTTTTGAGCAGCACAGGAAATGAGGCAGATGAACATGTTTTTTAGCCGCACTATAGCAGCAAGAAGACCATTTATGGCTTACAGTTTTTTTCAACTGCTTACACACATTTTCAAAACTTTGGCTCTTTTTTTTCAAAACTTACACACACAAATCCAAGAACTGCACACACAAAATGCAAAATGCCTTCAAATCTCTTGCAAAATTAAGCACTGCATTCAAAATATCACAAATACATCTCAAACGCAAACATTTGCAAACACCTTTGCCATAATATTAATTCCTGTTAGATGTTTGTGTGTTACATAGAGAATTGTGTGTTGTGATTTGCAAAAAGTGTTTTATGAAATTGAAAACTGAGTCAAAGGCCGAGAATTAGTGTATGGTTTTGCAGATTTGGTGTGTGGTTCACGTGTTTGAGTGTCAGAAACTTTGTGACAAATACAGATTTTGTGTGTAAGCAGTTGAAAAAACTGTATTATGACAAAACAAAAAAAATTAATTACCACATTGTCAATTTCCAAGCACCCTGTGTAGAAAAAGAAAAAGAGACAACAATGAGGCACAGAGAGCAGTTAATTTTGAGCATTGCATGTGCTCGCTCTCTTTTTTCTTTTTTTTTAACCATCAATCAACTATTCACCAGCTAAAATAAGTGAGGTTCTTCACTGGAGTGCTTTGTGTAATAGGACCTTTCAACCCGGAGGGAGATCAAGTTGTTTTCTGTTGTGCTGGTTGACCGTATAGTCGAAAGTACATGCAAATTACACCTCATTAGATGTAAGCCTTGTCCATTACGGGTTAACAAATGGAAAGAGAGAAGCAAGAGAGGTTGTTAATTTAACTGAGATTCCCTTTACACTGAGTACCTGCACCACACACACACATGCACATGCCTAATACTCTGTGCATGCTTTAATGGGCTATTTTTAACAATTTGAGGAGAGTGGCTCCCTTGTTCACCATAAAACTATGGCCTCACTAAAAAGCATGTTATTTAATGCTCTGTGTGTGTGTTTGAGTGTGTGTGTGTGTGTGCGTGCGTGCATGGGTGTGTGTGTGTGTTTGCAAATAAATACAGACCGCTGTGAAAACGCAGATGCAGCAGTTCTTATAGGGATGAGAAATTTAATTTCTCACTTTGAGTGTGCTGTGTCAGGGTGTTGGACATGCACACGCACCATAAACAGGGCGAGAGGGAGAAAGGTAGAAAAAAAAGGATTCAAACCTACATAAGTGGATAAGTGACTGATAAAACATTATCCTCAGCATATGACCTTTTGTAGGTTTAAAGCGTTAGTGCTATTATTGAGAACAATGCAAACAGTTCCTCTGTTTATGACTGAGGGGAGGGCAAAGGTCAGCATTCACTATCCGGTACACAAGCCGCACATTTCAGCATCACCAGACTACAATGAAGAGGGATGGCAACCTTTCAAAATGACATTTGTTTATAGTGGACACCATAAATGCTGCACTATCTGCGCTTGAACATTTATTATATAAAATATCAGCATTTTTATCAGGGTCAACTGAGTGCACAAATTTCTGCCCATCATTTTTGAAGGTCACACTTGGTTGATGTTGCACTCAGAAAACACTGTCTATGGTATACTGTATAGTCCAGTATATTTATGTTTGTGCATGTGTGTGCCAAAGAGAGAGACTGAAGCTGCCATATGAGTTCTTATTAATATAACCCAGTTCTGAATGACAGACAATCTCATGTTCATTTTCTCCCTGTCAAGTTTTAGTTAGTAATTAGAAACACAATTATCTATCATTCCCAATTATGCATGTTTTTCATTTATTGTCATATTATGTATTATATTATATCATCTATTTTATTCACCTGCTATTTCAAAATATTATATTTTTTTAAATCATTCATTTAAACACAAAAATAAATATATTCACATTTACATACATAAAACAGTCTAGAACACGTCACAATACAAAATATTTTTGTGACATTTACAATTATGAAGCACAAATCAAACAAAAAAAAGATACAGCAGTAGACCTATATTCTTTCAGGACATTGCATGTTGTGTTTAGATTATTATTGTTTTGTTTTGTTTTTTGATTTTCAGTCACCAAATTCATGAGGATATACTATTAGAGACAAATTCAGAATCACATTATGAATCTTCCTTCTTTAACCAGCAGATAAAGAGCACTCAACATACATTGTTTTCATAAATGTTTTCATAA
Source organism: Sinocyclocheilus anophthalmus (assembly GCA_018155175.1). NCBI lineage: Eukaryota > Metazoa > Chordata > Actinopteri > Cypriniformes > Cyprinidae > Sinocyclocheilus > Sinocyclocheilus anophthalmus. Next base: position 443,275 of record JADLZN010007093.1, read on the forward strand.
TTGTGCATCGTACATTAGGTTTATTTACACCAGTACTGGATTGCACTGACTGGTATTAATGTTATATACAATATAAGCCCTACATTAAAAGTCAAAGTCGCACACACAATTCACTAGTTCATATTGCTATGGTGATCTTCCCATAGGGAAAATCACAGCCCATTATAAGACTAAATGTACACAGAACAATAGTTCAACCTCCACTATACTGCGCAGAGACACAATGCACAAGATGTGTAAAGGAGTGTGTGTATTATCAGAGACAGAGAGCCAGACTGCTACGACCTTAGATTAACCTCATGGCATGGCTGTCTGAATGTAGCAGATGGCACAGAACTGAATGCGTCATGATCTATCATTCACTCTCGCCCTTCTCACCTTTATTTTCCTCTAACCCCTCCCTTTTTCCTGCTCATTTCTTCTGAAACACTGGTTACCTTCTCAAAGAGCCAAAATACATCTACAGGTGCATCTCACTAAATTAGAATGTCGTGGAAAAGTTCATTTATTTCAGTAATTCAACTCAAATTGTGAAACTCGTGTATTAAATAAATTCAATGCACACAGACTGAAGTAGTTTAAGTCTTTGGTTCTTTTAATTGTGATGATTTTGGCTCACATTTAACAAAAACTCACCAATTAATCTCAACAAATTAGAATATGGTGACATGCCAATCAGCTAATCAACTCAAAACACCTGCAAAGGTTTCCTGAGCCTTCAAAATGGTCTCTCAGTTTGGTTCACTAGGCTACACAATCATGGGGAAGACTGCTGATCTGACAGTTGCCCAGAAGACAATCATTGACACCCTTCACAAGGAGGGTAAGCCACAAACATTCCTTGCCAAAGAAGCTGGCTGTTCACAGAAAGCTGTATCCAAGCATGTTAACAGAAAAAAGTGTGGAAGAAAAAGATGCACAACAAACCGAGAGAACCGCAGCCTTATGAGGATTGTCAAGCAAAATCGATTCAAGAATTTGAGTGAACTTCACAAGGAATGGACTGAGGCTGGGGTCAAGGCATCAAGAGCCACCACACACAGACGTGTCAAGGAATTTGGCTACAGTTGTCGTATTCCTATTGTTAAGCCACTCCTGAACCACAGACAACGTCAAGAGGCGTCTTACCTGGGCTAAGGAGAAAAAAGAACTGGAATATTGCCCAGTGGTCCAAAGTCCTCTTTCAGATGAGAGCAAGTTTTGTATTCATTTGGAAACCAAGGTCCTAGAGTCTGGAGGAAGGGTGGAGAAGCTCATAGCCCAAGTTGCTTGAAGTCCAGTGTTAAGGTTCCACAGTCTGTGATGATTTGGGGTGCAATGTCATCTGCTGGTGTTGGTCCATAGTGTTTTTTGAAAACCAACGTCACTGCACCCATTTACCAAGAAATTTTGGAGCACTTCATGCTTCCTTCTGCTGACCAGCTTTTTGAAGATTTCATTTTCCAGCAGGATTTGGCAACCTGCCCACACTGCCAAAAGCACCAAAAAATTGTTAAATGACCATGGTGTTGGTGTGCTTGAATGGCCAGCAAACTCACCAGACCTGAACCCATAGAGAATCTATGGGGTATTGTCAAAGAGGAAAATGAGAAACAAGAGACAAAAAAAAATGCAGATGAGCTGAAGGCCAATGTCAAAGAAACCTGGGCTTCCATACACCTCAGCGTGACACAAACTGATCACCTCCATGCCACGCTGAATTGAGGCAGTAATTAAAGAAAAAGGAGCCCCTACCACGTATTGAGTACATATACAGTAAATGAACATACTTTCCAGAAGGCCAACAATTCACTAAAAATGTTTCTTTTATTGGTCTTATGAAGTATTCTAATTTGTTGAGATAGTGAATTGGTGGGTTTTGGTTAAATGTGAGCCAAAATCATCACAATTAAAAGAACCAAAGACTTAAACTACTCAGTCTGTGTGCATTGAATTTATTTAATACACGAGTTTCACAATTTGAGTTGAATTACTGAAATAAATGAACTTTTTCACGACATTCTAATTTATTGAGATGCACCTGTATATATGAAGCTCTTAATCATAACCAAAAGGGAATAAGTCATCTCAGGCCTAGGAATGACATATGAAAATATATCTAATTAACTGAACTACACTGCAGTCGTATGACTTAAATGTCACCACCAACTCTTTTAGTCTTGATTTAAAAACATTTTCTCTGAACGTTAGAATCATTTGCAAGGGTACAAACACAATTAGACTGTAAAAGCAGATGAGTAGATGAGTTTACCTGTTTGGCATGATGTACTTGAAACAACAAAAGTTTGTTTGTGTTGACCACAGACCTCATTAATTTTAACCCAAAATCAGTTTAAAACACCCAATGACTTCAGGATGATAAAACAGGAAGTGCTAAAATTCTAACTTTTTTCTGTCTTTTTGCTTTTTTATAACAGTAGATTATCTCTGCACTACCCTATAGTAAACAACATAACATAAGTGATAACAATAAAAAATATGGCAGAATCTACATAGTTTGAACTATAAATCTCAAAAATAGTAACACACACAATAGCATGCAATATTACAGCGAAATATAAATATTCAGCCAACTATGAATACTTCCTAAAACTGTTTTCCACACTTTTATAGTATTTGCACGTAACCAGCTAAAACTCCCTCTGATTTGACCCTGATGTTTAAAGCATGCTGGGTAACTAGCAGTGCCACAATATTATATTATTTCAGACATAAGCCTGATACATTTGACTGAATTTTGTTTCACACGCTTTTTAAAACCTTTTGATCGAAAAGTTTAAGCTTAGATGCTTGAAATGATGAATAAATCACTTTTCAAAAACTACAACGAACGACTCGTTTGGACTACAACACATATTTTCCTGGATTTGTGATATCACAAATACCGACGAATGGGACGAGACCTGGTTGAGCTGCACTAGAAAAGGCAATGAGTGTTATCACTATGTCGGAGACACACTAGCTTTCCCAAGACAGACGAACTTACAGTGGTTACAATCATCCGGGTTTAAATCGCGCTCAAATTGATTTGATTTTGACACAGTATTTACATTGAAGTTAGCAGGCAGCTATGGTGAGCGAAGACCATAATTCTGTATACCTTTTTGTAAAATAGGATATGGACTGACCCAGGCCTGGGGCAGTACTACATATGGAATGGGACTCTGAGGCAGGTCCTACCTGAGAGTAGGAAGGAACGACTGCCAGCAGAAACTGACAGAATGGTCTGTCAAAGGGAAGACACAGGTTCACCGAGAGGGAAACCTTACCGTGGAAAAATACACATTTGAGATCGCCGAAGGGAATCAAGCCATATGGACACCAAGCCCAGTACAGGGGCTGACCGGGACCCGGGCATGCTAACGACGATACTGGGCCTGACATCAGACTGCTCCTCCGAGTCTGACTGCCGGGGGTGCTAGAGGATACTCAACCAGGGTTCGCCATCCGGGGAACTCTACTGGAGGAGGAAAAAGGCGCTCGCATCCTTCCCGCCACTTACCTATTACCCAACACACGGGAAGAAACCGGCTCGACGCAGAGACTGTAGAATCTGGCGAGGTTGTTCGGTGTCGCCCAGCCTGCAGCTCTACAAAAGTCTGCCAGAGAGGTGCTGACATCCACTATCCAATGGGCCAACCTCTGCTTGGAGAAAGCATTCACTTTCTGCTGACCTCCATAACAGACAAAGAGCTGCTTAGAGCTTCTGAAGCTCCAGGTGCGGTCCACATATATGTGCAATGCTCTTACGGGACACAGCAACACCAAAGCTGGATCTGCCTCCTCCGAAAGCAGTGCTTGCAGGTTCACCACCTGATTGCGAAAAGGCGTGGTGAGAACCCAGGCATGTATCCAGGCCGGGGTCTCATGACAATGTAAGAGTAGGCTGGCCCAAACACAAGGCACTTTTCGCTCACCAAAAATGCTTGGAGGTCCCTGATCCACTTGATGGAAGTGAGTGTGGTCAACAGACTGGGGCGAGCAGACTGGGGCACGGCCCGCGCCGGAATGGTGACAGGTGGAAGATCACGTCAGGGCAGGATGTGCTGGATGGCCTCGATTTGCTTCTGTGCTGCTGAGGACTGCTGGGCATAGTCCTCGACAAAGTCGCAGAACAGGCCAGCCTGGGAGACAGGAGCGTCAAGAAAGCATACTTTGTCAATGTCTCTCATCTCGACCAGGTTGAGACATAACGTGGACATTGCCTCATCGACTTTCATCGGGGCGAGGTCAGTCGCCAAGCACAGTTTCTGCATCAACCTCGGGTCGGTACTACCCTCCTGCATTTATTATTTTTTTTGAGTGCCCTGGCTTGGTGGACCTGTAGGATCACCATGGCATGCAAGGCAGAAGTGGCTCGGCCCGCCACACTATAAGTGTTGGACAGGAGACAAGAACAATTTCTCCAAGTGGCGGTGTTTTGTGGGCAGGTGCACCGCAACGTCACTCTCCACCTGGAAAATGTAAACGTACCCCCTAGCCACTCTGCCATCGAGGGTAGGGAGGATGGAGGAGAAAGAAGGCTGAAAAAGGGGCAGTCCACGACTTCGTCAGCTCCTCATGCACTTCTGGGAAGAAAGGAACCGGGGCAGAGCGCAGTCGCAAGCCGCGCTTTGCACTGAAAAACCAATTATCCAGCCGCGAGGGCTTGGCACTGGGAGGCATGCACACCATCAATCCGCTACTCACGGCTGCCCGGGAAAGCACAGCCATCACTTCCGGGTCCGATTCGGCGGTGTAGACAACACCTGAGGGGGGCAGCCGAATCTTCATCCTCGGCGGACGATAGCCCATCCCCCGATGCTGCGATCGACATCAGATCCTCCGGCGGCACACCGAAATGAAATGCTGGGACCGTCAAGAGCTGGGCCAGGGAAATCACTCGGGAGCCACACGAGACAGCTGCTGTGGGAGGAGTAATAGATCCGCGGGGAATGACCCGGTGGAGAGGCTCTTACTGTGATCCTCGGATCTCCCAGAGCACTAGACGCCAGTCCTCTGCTCGTGACAGAGAAACCAGGATGGGTAGTGACAGAGGGTGCCGCTCTCATGCCCGTGGTCATATGCTCACAGTGAACGCATGAACCATCCACGAACGCAGATTCAGCATGCTGGATGCCCAGACACTGAAGACAACGATCGTGGCCATTGACAGAAGACAGGTAATGACCGCAACCAAGAGGACATGGACGGAGCAGCATCTTTAAAAAGACGCGAGCCATCCATGATTTGCTCTTTTAGAGAAACTGCTCTTTTAGTTGAAGCGCCCATGGGGAATCGCTGATGACAGGGACACCGCTGTATGTGCCGTAATGCCAACCAGAACAGCCTCTTCTCTTTCCAGCTTCAGAAACGACTGGCTTTGTAGAGTTGAAATTCATTCACCCACTCGGCACCAAAATAAAAATCTAATGAGTGGATGCACCTGTTGCCTCTATATACCCGTACGCACTGGGCGTGGCTAAGCATGCAAAATACACAAATTTCATTGGCGTTTTCTCTTAAAATCAGAGATGATTGTGGCTCCCGAGTAAACCTCTAATGTCGAGTCACGACATAACTCGTAGTGACCAACAGACAGGGCCACGTTATCATAATGGGCAACATGGGCTGCAGTCCAGGGCCCTGAACACTAGGGGGCTCCCGAGACAATTCTATTTTGCATCTTAAATAGGGTTGCCAACCATTCCGTATAATACAGAATCGTCCTGTATTTAAGGCATCAGAGAAGCGTTCCGTATAGCTTTCTATGATGCCTTAAATACAGGACGATTCTGTATTATACAAATTATGAAAAAATTCAACACTGGAATGATATGTGAAATGTGTCTGTGAAAGAAAGTACACATAATATCCCATCTTCTCAATTGAGACATTTAATGCCAAAAACAGGGAAGAGAGCTGGACAGCCTTTGTCTTGCAGGGGTTTGTGAGGTAAGAAATTAGTGATATATAATTATTATACATTTATTAGTTTAAGTAAATATAAAGCTTTATTTATACAACCTCCTACTATTCACAAGATATTTATTACTTGGAACAAGGATTTTCTTTTATTATTTTTCACCCCAAGTCCTGTAAGATTTGTTAGAATTGCAACATCCATCCATCTGTCTGTCAGGGTTCCCACAATAATGGAAAACCTGCAAAGATCAAGGTAGAAGTCATTCATATAAGTCATTTAAAATGTTCTTTTAAAATATTCCACTATATACCATAGTCAGGGTTGCTAACATTTACATTTTCATGGATTAAAACAAGGCTGAGGGATAGACTTTTACAGTCCTGTAACTCACAACAGACTAAAATCTGCTAAAATCTTCCAGTGGAGTATTCTCTTATAGTAAACTGTGTTAGCAAACTCTTTCTGTCAAATAAGTGCACTTCACATAAGTGCAAATCACAACTAATTATATTAAATGATATAATTTATAGTATAATGTAGTATATCATTTAACATCAATTATAGTAAAAAAATAACACAGTATATTTTATTAAAACATAAGTTCCTGAAGCTATAAGTACTGTTAAAGTAAAAGTGGATCGAATCAATATTGCTTTGTCTTGTTGTGCAACACTTCTTCCAGATTTAATGAAGAGCTTCATTTTTTGCACTGGAAGTTGCGGTGGCCACTGAGGCTAAACGAAGAAGCAAACGTGCATAGAGAACATTGGCATCTATCCCTTGTTTTAATTCCTGTCAAATATGAAATATTTCACTACGATAAGGTCTAATGCTATTTGTAAGCATTATCTCCAGTACTCTTGAGGACTCAGTTCTGATTGGTCAGTCGCACCATCCAGCAGTCTGATATTTCATAATATTTACTGTCATCCAATTGCAATGGCATATATCAGGGTAGCACTTTATTTTACTGTACGTGTACTTCCCTGGTACATACATGGTAAATATCTCGTACCTACAGGCAAATGAGTGGTAGCACAAGGTACTTACCTGAAGTGTATGTACATGGTAACAAATAAGAAACACGGCTGTACTTAACAGTTGTATATGCATGGTAATTTGTTTGTACATACAGACAAGTGTGGGTACTTACAGGTAGAGCCCATACATGGTAACTAATTAGATACTTTACTGTACTTACTAATGTATATACTGTACATGGTAAATATGTAGTACTTACGGACGAGTACAAAAAGGCACATCCTTACAGTATCCGTATATGGTAACTAATAAGACACATAACTAATGATATGTACATGGTAAATGTATAGCACCTACAGAAAAATGTGGTATTATGTGGTAACAAACAAGACATATACTGTACTTGGTATATACAGTACGCTTGGTAAGTCCTAACTTTACCTAATAAAAAGAGGACTATTTTTCAATTGCTTGTGTAGGACTGTTAATGCTAAATTGCTCTCCACAACAGTGCTTACAAAGTTTGAAGAACTGGTAATTCCTGTGTATTTTTTATGTAAAATGGTGCACTTTATTTTACAGTCCTATTTCCATATACTTCCTATGTACGTAGTGGTGTATGTACCTATTAGTTAATGTACAGAATAAGTTATGCGGTACTCAAGTTGGGGGGTATAAACATGGACCAAGGTACTTAATGAGTAATTGATGGTAAGTGCCATTGCAGTTTGGAAATTTGGAAGTTGGTTGGGAACACGGCTGTAACTGTGCAGCACTGCATAGTGTTAATACTTAGCAAGCACAGTCCTTTTAAATAGGGATTTAGACACATGACAATCAGGAGTTGCAAGTGCAAATATGAGTCTAGTAGCTACTGTATAATTACAAAATAAAATCTGTCTACACACATAATTATTTAGAATGTACGTCATCAAAATCTCTATTGGACCAATTAGTTAAGAGAATCAGTGTCGGTAAAGATAAGGCAAGTTAACTGCAATGGCACTTACCATCAATTACTCAATAAGTACCTTGGTCCATGTTTATACCCCCCAACTTGAGTACCGCATTACTTATTCTGTACATTAACTAATAGGTACATTCACCAGTATGTACATAATAAGTATATGGAAATAGGACTGTAAAAGTGCTACCTCCCTATCAAAGATATATAGATATGTATGTGTGTGTGTATATACAGTTAGGTCCATATATATTTGGACGCAGGCACAATGTTTATTATTTTAGCTGTTGACCAAAACATATTCAAGTTACAGTTATATAATGAATATTGGCTTAAAGTGCACACTCTGAGCTTTAATTTGAGGGTATTCTCATCACAACTGGAGGAAAGGTTAAGGAATTACAGCTCTTTAATATGTACCTCCCCCCTTTTTCAAGGGACCATAAGTAATTAGACAGTTGGCTCAAAAGCCATTTCATGGACAGATGTGGGCTATTCCTTCATTATTTCTACATCAATTAAGCAGGTAAAAGGTCTGGAGTTGATTCTAAGTGTGCCATTTGCATTTGGAAGATGTTGCTGTGAACCCACATCATGCGGTCAAAGGAGCTCTCCATGCAGGTGAAACAGAGAATTGTTAGGCTTTACAGACAAAACAAATCCATCAGCGAGATAGCAGGAACATTAGGAGTGGCCAAATCAACAGTTTGGTACATTCTGAGAAAAAAAGAACGCACTGGTGAGCTCAGCAACATAAAAAGGCCTGGACGTCCCACGGAGGACAACAGTGGTGGATGATCGGAGGATCCTCTCCATGGTAAAGAAAAACCCTTTCACAACATCCAGCCAAGTGAAGAACACTCTCCAGGAGGTAGACATGTCACTGTCAAAGTCTACAATCAAGAGAAGACATGAACAGGTCATGATCCAAAGCATACAACATCATCTGTGAAACATGGTGGAGCAGTGTGATAGCATGGGCATGCATGGCTTCCAGTGGCTGGATTACTGGTGTTTATTGATGACGTGACAGGAGACCGAAGCAGCCAAATGAATTATGAAGTGTATAGGGATATACTCTCTGCCCAGACTCAGCCAAATGCAGCAAAGTTGATTGAGCGGCGCTTCATAGTACAAATGGACAATCACCCAAAACATACAGCAAAAACCACCCAGGAGTTTTTGAAGGTTAAACAGTGGAATATTCTGCAATGGCCAAGTCAATCACCTGATCTCAACCCGATTGATGATACTTCACTTGCTGAAGACAAAACTAAAGGCAGAAAGACCCACAAACAAAGTCGTACAGATCCCCACACAACACAACTGAAGCAGCTGCAGTAATGACCTGGCAAAGTATAACAAAGGAGGAAACCCAGTCTTTGGTGAGCTGATTATATTTATTGGGGGGGTGGCGATGCTGTGTATAACAATGGTGTATTTCCCTTATTCATATTGTTAATATAAGTTCTAAGTTTAATATAAGTGAATTTGTCATTGTATTGTTTTATTATATAGCCTTTTTTTATTATTAATAATAATAATAATGAGTCTAACTAAGCATTCGTTTGAAGTAAGGGGAAATCCAAAAAACTTTTATTTAGGCTAGGCCTATTTGTTACAACGCGGGTATTTCTTATTTGTTCTGTTAATAAAAGTTTTATGATTAATAGCTACTTTGTCATTGTATTGCTGATGTTGTGTGTGGGATTTATTTTTTTCATTATGAGTAATACTGAATCAACCTTAAGCTTTCATTTTGTTCCAAGAATAGGTAAGATCTAACGTTAAAGATCAAAATAAGTGCTGCAGTTGCGAGAATGCGAGATTGGTTGCTGCTGAGGTAAATAGACGCTCTCGATCTTTCTCTGCTCTATCTTCGCAATGGCTGAAATGGTCTTTAATTCTTGATTTGGGTACGGCACAGACATGTTACATGTAATAATATAATCAAAAAAAATCATGGCAACAACGACTTCCTAAGTCAGTTAAGTTGAACGACTTCACACTCAATTTGATTCACTTAATTCCATGTTTTACTGTTGCTTATTGTCATTACATCAATCCAAGTTGGGTCAATATGGACTAACCCCACTGTTGGTTAAAATCTCATTTACAAAGGGTAAACGCAAAATGTTAACCCAACAGTTGGGTTAGTCCATATTTGACCCAACATTGGGTTGAAACAACCCAGCATTTTTTAGAGTGTAGGCTTAGGCAAATTTTTTCTATGAATTTTAATGAATATACAAATTAATAAAATGAGTTTTATTTATTTTTAACACCGCACCCCTAATTTTTTCTTGGGATACATGGCAGTGGGTGCTGCTGTACCCTCAGCACCCCTACTTCCGCGGTAATGCTTAGTATAAACAAAAAATTATGAATAGGCCTATACTTATTTGTGCCATTTACTTCTAGATAAATGTACCTCTGCTTGTTGTCCTGTTCCCATATTAATTGACATAAAAGATGTGTTAAATGTATAGTGTTAAATGTATAATCTTTTCCCACATTAAATTTGTTATTGTTTGTAGCATGTCAAGGCTCATTGCCCCCATTTATTCATGAAAACGTCTCCTTCAGCTCTAATTGCATGAATTCATTAGATGTATCCTTCCTCAATCAAAATGAATGACTGTTTCATTCACATTCATGTATTCTCATTCAGTAATAATCTCCTAATGAAGTACTCAGTAAAACAGCTCTAAAACTCAGCTTTAGTTTATAGGGCCTCTGCAGGGTCCATAGTGGCCAGCTGGATGGGTCAAGTGCACCAAATGTGCTTACGGTTGCTATGGAAGTATTCTTAAAGAGGTCACCTTAGAGATGGAAGGAAGGAATGGAGACGTGATTAAAAAAAAGAAAGTTCTGGTTAGATGAAACTCATGCATATGGTACTGCCAGGAGTGGGTAGGAGGTGAAGAGGAGAGTGGGAGAGAGAAAAAGAGGGGACGAGAGTGTGTGTGAATCTCAATGACTTATTGAAGTGAGTCTAATTAATTTAGTAGCTCTCATCTTTCCTTCAGATGCCCCAGGGACACAATGTACCCTGTGTGTGTATGCATACAGTATGTGTGTATGTGAACGCATGTGTTTTTGGTTCAAGGATTAACCTTAAGACTGTCAGAGCAGAAATACACCCTGCGTGGAACATCAAAACACAAGCATCTCATGTCAGCGGAAAAAATTCACTTTGGACAGTGTGTTAATGGCCTGTGTGTGTGTGTGTGTGTGTGTGTGTGTGTGTGCTTGATCTGTAAGAAAATGTATATGTGCCATTGAGTGTTTATGGAAATGTAGGGGAACACAGAGAATATTTATTGAATTTCCGCAGACGGAGCTTAATACTCTAATGTACAATTCCACATTCCAGCTGGACCTACATGACTCATTTAGCACTGACTCAACAAGAACACTACACTTCACAATAAAGGAATTATTATTATGGTATTTATCCAAGGTAATATTGGTATTATGGTCTATAATGAAGTAAATGATGAAGTATGTAATGTAGTAATAATGTAAGTAAAGAAGTAGCAGGGGCAGTCATGGCCTAATTGATAGAGAGTCGGACTTGTAACCCGAAGGTTGCGGGTTCGATTTTCAGGTCCAGCAGGAATTGTCGGTGGGGGGAGTAAATGTACAGCGCTCTCTTCCACCCACAACACCATGACTGAGGTGAGACCCTTGAGCAGAGCCGGATTTACCTCTTATCGTGACATAGGCAAAACTAATTTTTGGCCCCCCTTCCTTATCAAAATATAATATTAGCACCCCAGCAAACAAAAATATTTAATAATCAGTGGAAACCGTTACAGTGTTTTCTATCACAATAAGTGCTTATGTTCCTCAGTGTGTGACCGTTCTTTGGTAAATCTTATCATCATAAGATCGAATGTAGTTCTTTCTTTGAGAATGGAGAACTGTTCCATTAATAGGCTCCGGCGTCGTGACTCGTGGCCTTACCACTTCGGGAGTGCATTATTTCTCTAATAATTTTAATGGCCTGGAGTCACAACCACCTCAAGACCATTGTTCAGATGATTTATTTCAAGACATCTGTCATGTTGCCGTACTGAAATCTTGTGTGTGTTGAAGTAATTTCTTACGGTATTATTCCGTTGTGTTCACAGTGTATCTTGTCTCACTGTGTTTGTGCACTTTGGATGGGTTAAATGCAGAGCACAAATTCCGAGTATGGGTCACCTACTTGGCCATGCACGTCACGTCACTTTCACTTTCACTATAATAGCCTACCTGGAGAAAGATCTGCTAGCATTCCCATTTACCTCAGTGGCTGTCAAAGGGTACTGGAAGTATGTGATTTGACATCCATCTTTGCTCATGGGACCACAAAATGTGTCAACCAAAATGTTTAACAAGCTTTTGTGAAAGAAGTCTCTTAAGCTTTTTAAGACTGTGATTAGTTGATTAAAATAGAGTAAAACCAGCAATATTGTGAAATATTACCATTTTTACACCAAGTTTTCTATTTTAACACATTTTAAAACCACCTAGTGATGGCAAAGCTGAACTTTCATCAGCTATTGCTCCAGTCTTCGGTGTCACACAATTCTTCACAAATCATTCTAATATGCTGATTTGGTTCAAGAATTTGAATCAGAGTTTTGAATGGCTCTCAATAGACAAAGATGCTTTTTTGAAACATATGGTGTAGTTACAACATATACCAGCAGGGGTCATACTAACCAGTCAAACCTTGACCCCTTGTATTCTTGAAAAAAATCAGCCAGGTCATTCCTGAAACCTGTGCAGAATGAGTCTTTATGTAAATAGTTTGTAATGCTTGTGTAAACAATTCCATGCCGCAATTCATGTAAGAACGGCTTTACAGACAACTTACAAAGAAATTCCCATAATGTTTAAATCTTGATTCTATGGTCTCTATTCTTCCTGTCAAAACATTGTTAATGGCCTTTTTACCCATTACAGTTAATTATGATCTCAAAATCTCCATGTTTTAATGGCTTCCATTTATCAGAGTCACACATTATCAACTGATCAGAGCTTCCCCAATTATCCATTGGCGTATCCAGGGCAACCCTCTGTCAAATATATGGAGGATGGGTTTTTTTTGTATACCAGCCTCCCCCATCCCTTTGACAGCCATTATAAAAGAACACCACTGATTGTGGAAAGAATAACAGCATATAAGTTTGATCAAGATACACTAATATCATTGTGAGACTAAGAAACCTGATTGAATACAAATGATGCAATCAGTTGTGCAATAACAACAATATTACTTCGCATATTCACATCCACAATCATCTGCCTCAATGATTTAGCACACACATATCTTTTGTCTACTCGCAGTGTTGCACATTAGACAAGGCTGCCTGACAATAACCAAGATCTTATTTTCTTTCTCTTATTTCGTCTTATCCTGCTGTCTCAGAAAATCAACATGCTGCCTTCCAGCCAAGTTCTACACACACACACGAACCACACGTTCTCCTTCAGTGAGTGAAATGTACACAGTATTACCATCTGGACAACAAAGAATCCTTACAAGGCGAGGCTGGACACCATCTCCCTCTTATAAAATATGCATAGCACAAATAGCACATTGACTTTTATCAGTTTTTAATAATTCACTTTGATTGGCTGAGCTGTTGTCAAGTAAAAATAATAATAATAATCTGACAGAATAAATGTCTTTGCCATTACTCTATACCAACTAAGACGTCTATGCCAAATAAATCAAGGGCAGCTGGTTTGCTTAAAATCTTTCGTGCAATGTCTCTGCGTATCTGTTTATCTGTGCGTTTGTCTCTCTCTCCAAGTGAGAGTCAAAACCAACAAAGCTTTATTGACATGACTGTAATCATTACAGTATTGCTAAGGCATTCAAGTACTTACATAGTACAGGATAATAAAATAAAGTGGGTTAAAGTATATAACAATAAACAAATTAATGTGTTCATGACGCATACTGTATGTTGAGAAGTCGTATATACAGTATGCTTACATAAAACACACTCAGATGGAGACAAACACATATACACCTTCAGAGCAAATCAAAATGACCTCAATCATGACTCTTGCTGCCTGCTACTAGACAAACATGAATCATGCTCAGATAGTTCTTACAGTAACCCTTCAAGAATTACTGTAACACAAACACTCACACACAGATGGCAATGTAAAAATTAAGTTAAACAGTGGTTGATGTCAACAACAAAAGATACAGAACCCCCCCCCCTTAGAAGTTGATCATCTTATTTATTTTTGCTGTGTTATTGTAACTATGAAATATTATATGATTGCACAGTATTTGCATTTAGCATCACTTTTCCCCCCTGCAATCTGTGACCCAATCAGAACAGACATGCCAGCCATTTTTGGGTTCTGATCCATTAGAGAACATCTGCTCTATTTGGCTATTAGTCTTTTGTGAATCCTTATGGCTTGTGCTTGTGCATGTGTGTGTTATTAATTGTAATGTTCACACACACACACACACACACACATTTGTTTCACACTTACTGTAGGTATCAGTGTCTGCTTGCTGTTATAAACTTATGTGTGGTGGCTTGAGGATTGGCTCCCTGAGTAAATTCTTTAGAATAGAGTGCAGTCTATGACACAATAGCTATAGATAAAGAAATTAATTCATTAAAGAAAAACAGTGTCTTATCAATAATTAGGCTATATTGTTCTCGCCGGAAAAAAATGTTCGCCACCAGAAAAATGACAGCGCAAATGAATGCTCGTTCATTTAAGAGAGTCACCGCCCCACAAAAATTCATGTATTTTCTTCCATTCTTCTGGGTAGACATTAGGACCGCGCAGACTCAACGGCTGGAGCGATTTATTACTCCAGTATACGTGCCCTAAACAACGGGGAACGGGGGATCGACCCGGAGATTATCCAGCCGACGACTTTTTGCACTTCTGATCCAAAGGAACCGGTGTGAATGGGGTTTACGAATCCCTTCTTTAACACAAAGCACATTTTGTCCACTTAAATCATACCTTATCTGGCTGCAGAAAGCGTGTGGTTCACTTTTTTCCAGTGGAGGAGGACCCACTGTTGATCTTATATACCACTCTCTCTTTGTGCGCCCTCCCGGTTCTCCATTCGCCAGACGCGGAGCAGAGCCGCATCACCATCATTATCAGCGCTCGCGCTGCCTCTGTGTCTCTGAGCCTGCAGTAGGGACCCGTGTGCCCTACTATCCCACCACCATGAATTCGGATATTAACATGTACTTGGGGCGAGAGAAATCGGGGATCATGCGAAAGAGAGCGATGTTACTCAGGAAAGGCTGCAGTTTCGAAATAACGAGGTGAGTTGATATAAGGGGAAGGGGGTTCTTGTGGGGAGTGGGCATTTTCAGAACACCGCATCATCCGTTTACCGGATGGTTGGGTTGTAAATTATCACAGCAGTGTTTATGGCATATTAGATAAACATGTTTTACTCAAGTGTGTGGGTTTGGACGAGCTTTCAGAGGGATTTGGTATGGACCAGCAGCATATTAAAGGGTCTTAAGGCTGTCGCTAGGGATCTCAGAGTCAACATAGCTTTATTGGCATGATTGTCAGCATATATTGCCAGAGCATATTCAGCACTCAGAAAGTATTGAAATAAGCAGAAAATAGAATTAAATAGAAAATACACAATACAGATAATACAGAAAATAAACTATATATACTGTATATAGTCTTAGAGGAGGATCTAAAGTGTGTCCTAGTCCATTAAGCACTGAGACATCAGCCTCCAACAGCAATAACTCATTTTTTCCATCGGGATTCCCTGTGAACAGTTGAGAGGGGATCCAGGTTTTCTGCAAAACAGGAGGTGTACTCAGACAGCTATATGTTATTATTGACAATGGTTCCTTCCTATAAATGCGTACCTCAAGTATCGACCCGTTGTTCTCGTATTTGCAAGAAGATTGTGTTTTCAGTGTCCCATTTCTCTCAGTGAAAGCGTAAGGATATAATGATAGCAGTGTTAAAGCTCATGCTCAGTAATGGTAGTGCATCAGTGTCAGACACACCAACACAAACAAAGGTGGTTTAGTACATGAGCTGTAGTGTGTCTATGTGTCAGAATACATAGAAAGAGAGGGAGCAAGATAGAGGTCACACCCCATTTTGGCCTATCGCCTATGTTGGGACCATCATGGTGTAGACTGCAGTGTTATGCTGAGACAATACTTTATGCACAGTACATTATGTAAGCATATTTCTACTGAATCTTAGGTAATTTTGAAATGAGAGGCCCTGTATGTACAGTAACCTAATGGAAGACTGTCAATCTGTTCTGTAGTGGTGGAGATTTTTCAGAGAACCTTTCTGCAGGTTACTTAACTATACCAGTAGATGGCAACAAGCACATGACTTTACAAGTAAATAATTGAATCATTCAAGCCAAACAGATTACTTCATGTCACTGATTCATTCAGGAACAAAACAAGTGACTGCCTTTTGAATAAGTAATTGAATAATTTCTGAACTGAGTTGTTTAACAACACTGATTCATTCATGAACTAAACAAGTGACTGGCTGCATCTGAATATGCATACTTCACTACTATATTGTAGTACCCAGATGACCTTCTACGTCCATTCTGAAATACACCATGAGAAAGGATTTGTATAAGTTGACGCTGAGAGGTTATATGACTGACATGACGAATGTAGTACATCCAGATTACATTCATACTAAACATATTCATACTATATAGAACACACTTTTTTAACAGTTACAAAGTACTTATTCAAAAGTAATTACTCAGAGGGTATGTGATTTCAGACGCAGCCACTAAAATTATCTCATTATTAACTTGAACCATTACTGCATAAAAGCAGTATCAAACAAGCAAGAGTGCTGTTGGTCTGAATATCACCACAGCTGTGATTATTTGAAGCACTCACCGGTAATTATACAGAAACATGAAGTCTGTGTGACCAAAAATGGCTTAATATCTTTGATGGGCTCCATGGAATGTACATTATTTCAACAAAAGTTCCACAAATCCTTTCCCATATAAACCACAAATTACACACTTCCCAAACAAGCAACAAATTACTCCTGTGGACAGACTTATTGTGCTCAGACAAGGGCATTGATGAGGAAGAGAATGCATCAGCCTCTAACGATGTGTAGGCGTGAGGCCCACAGCTTTCATTTCATTCCTCTGTAATGTTTTATCATGAAGACAGTTTTCTCAAGTGGCAGAGGATAACTTGATCATTGAGTTGTTTTGAAGGCCACACACAAACACACATGCACAGTATTGTACGTCTATTTACATAGAAGGTCTGGTGAAATGCTGTGAAATTGTCAAAGGCTGTTTACGAAACATTGCTGTCCATTATAGAGTTCTAGTGCTATGTCTGTAACAGCTGTTCTATTTAGCTTATTTGCTTCCCTTTTTTCCTTCTGTAGTGAACTCTCTTCTTTAATTACAATGTCCTTCTTTCTCTCTCTCTTACTTACAAGGTCCTCTCTGTGCTCTTTCATGCACCATTTATTTTGCTCTCTCTTATCTACTTTCTTTTGTAGCCTCTCTGTCAGGAATTAGTTGTAAACGCCTCTAAAGAGTACTTTAATTTCCTTCACATTATAAATCATTCAACACTCAAAAAAACCTGTTGTTTATTCTTGTCTTTTTCAGTCTTTCAAAAAAGACTAGTTAAACAAAATATAATATTATTAAAAAAATTAAAGTGTAAGAAAATCAATGATAGTATCAACTCCAGATTCCCACGTACTATTAATAAATAATAATGAAATATATTTAATAACAACAGATAATCAAATACCATATTTCAAAGCAGACACACTGTAAAATATATAATAATAGATCCCAATAATGTGAGCATACAGAGAGTATAGCAAAGCGTTATATAGCCATTTTTTCCTTTTAACTAGAGGAAATGAGCATGAATGTATTCTTGTGGTTTTGACAGTTGGTTTTGTGTTACCTGCTTCCTTTGTATCGTCGCCATGAAAAGGCAGCAATAATAGTGGACTGCCCACATTCTCCACAGGAAAATACTTCAAAGGATCACTGTTAAAATAGTTAAACACAAACCTCCACAGGCACAAATACACCTTATACGTAACTTTAACAAAAAATAAATAAATACAATTATATACTTAATAATGTATTATATTAATGGTAACATTAAATAATTTATAAGATATAGATACTGTAGATAGAAAGATAGATATGAATAATTATAATGTTTAATAATAATTTCTTAATAAATAAATTAATTAAAATTTATAAAATGCACTCATTTCTAAATAAAAAAGTGTTTGTGCATGTGGAGGTTTGTGTTCAACTTTTGTGTAGGTGTATAATTTCTAAAATCCTGAATGTCCGAAAATCTGGAGAGAAAAAAATACAAAGAATAATCATATAATATAAGATTTATGCAAAATGTATGCCTTGTTTTTTTTTTTGCCTGTGCTTCTGAATTTTAGCATTCATTGCTAATAAATCTGCATAAAATAGCATAAAAATGCTAATTCTGAATCTAAAGTTTTTTTCTAAACAAGTTATCAAGCACAAGCCTGCCTCCCCCCTGCATACTGTAATTATTTCTCTGATAGCGAGAAAGATGAACTTAGAAATTAGAGTGAGAAAGTTCATGGCACCGTTTAGAGTGTTAGGGTGGAGATGACACTCCGTGACTCATACGGAGTTCATAAGTGTATTCACGAGTGTGAATGTGTTTATACTGAGCAGCTGAACACAAACTCATCCAGTAACCTAAGCATGTGCCTGTATAGTATCTCACGAATCTCATTTGAATCATTTGCATTGTGCCTGCGAAAAGACTATTAGAGAGAAGAATGAACCGTTTTTGCTATTTTCAGCCATCTTTCTCTTCTTCTTCTTTCTCTTTCTCTCTTTGGCTTGTGTGCAGTTAGCCCTGCAGTTTGTACCAATCTGATAATACTAGCACTACAGCTAACACTAATCACTCTCAGCTGTGCGGTCTGCATGTGCATGAGCACAACCTCTTCATTTGCAGAGAAAAATAGACGGAAATCAAGCGGAGGAATAAAAGAAAGAGTCCCGCTCTGATTACAGCCCTATGTAAACTTTCATTCCGCTCCCACATATGCTTCCATTTAAGGTTTAAAGACGCATACCTACACATTAGTGTTTTTCACTCCAGGAAGCCTCACTAGGAAAGTCTCTCTTCCCTTTATAGCAACCCTGGAATGCACCCAGTGTAGGATGGATGGAGCTTTTTGGAGTTTAGCCTTTGGCCAGACCGCTGTTTAAAATACTGGTGGTTGCTCTCCACCACAAGGGCATTCACACTGGGTGTGTGTAGCGTAAATTTGGTGGTGTGGGTTGCATAGATTTGTGTTAGGATGGCAAGGGATCTTTGAATTGGTTAACACTGGTTAAGAGTTTCTATTAAAAAAAATAGTAAAAGGTATAAAAATTGTAGTTACTGGATGACTGGAGCAAAATGGCATACTTCCCACTGACATGGGGTTATATGTAAATAGGCCTATTTCATTTGACTGAACAGAGATGTAAATGAAATATTTTTCACACAAGTAAAGACAATGACCCTTTCTGTTATTATATTCATATATTATTTAACAACAAACTGATGTTTGTCTGTGTGCTTACTGTAATGTAATTGCTGTATTGCTGTTTTCTAATCAAAAAAACTCAGAATATTACAATGCTGATATCTTATAGCGAGGCCAGGGGTGCTCAGTCCTGCTTCTAAAGATCTGCTGATCTGTAGAGTTTGCATCCAACCCTGATCAAACACACCTGAACCAGATTATCAAGGTTATGGGGTACATTAAAAAATACAGACAGGTGTGTTACAGCAGAACTGGAACTGAACTCTGCATGAAGGTAAACCTGCATGAGCTTTTCTGAGCTAGGCTATATGATGTTTTTACATCTTGCCCCACCTGGTGGTTAGTGACCACCAGTTGTAAGAGTTTATAAGTAATATAGCAACGTTTTGATATTATATATACAAATAATTAATATAGTCACATGAAATATATTCAGATACATAGTTTTAAAGCTCTGCTAACAGAGTAATTCAGTATTTGCAGTTTTAGACACAGAGTATACATGTTTTTTATTTTTGTTGGAAAAATTTGTTGGAAAAACTTGATTTATTACACATAATTATTTAACCATTATGCAAAAAGTGACTGAGTGTGATGGGCATTGATAGATTGGCTTTTATAGCATTTCTGTAAAAAAAAAAAAAAAAAAAAGTGTACTAAGTGTAGCTGCTTATTATCTACAATATTTTCTGGAAGTCTTATGTATGCCCTAGTAAAAAAAATAATGCCATAATTTATTTAAAATACATTTAGTTCATACTAAGTATACTTCAAATCCATTAACATATTTATTGGCATATTACATAAGACTTACTGATATAGAATTATAATTTAACTTTGTTTGGAATATTTCATTATTGCACAATGCACATTTCTTAATATTATGCCTAAAATGTTTTAATATAACTATTAATATAAGGATTGTATGGACTCTCTGTAATATCAATCTTTAAATGCAAGATATTTAAGGTGTGCCTAAAGTATACTTGCACTAGTTCCACTTTAGCACAATCAGATATACTTCAGTATATCTTTAGTTGGACCTCAGCACTACTTTCACACAATTAATGTGCATTAAGTACAAAATTAGTTGTTCCAATTTAGCAGACTTAAGTATACCTGTTTATTATACCAAAGGTACAATTTCAGGGCATTTTTATTAAGCACATAAATATGTAAATGTATTTGTAGTATACTTTGCATGAAATAGATGTATTTCAAATACATTTTTGTATATTTTTTTCACTAGGGTGCACAATACTATTCCTTTTTAATTTATTGGCTGGTCACTCACAATACATATGAGCTTGCTGCTGTTGGATCAGTTATCTCCTTGACTGTTATGAATTTAATTATTTGCTTTTTTAAATGCAACTAATTAAAGGACATTTGTAGATCAAGGTGAACTACTAACTGTATCTGCTTCTGCAGTAGACAAAAGTCCCCACTAGAGGACACTGCGGTTAAATAAATGAAACACATTGTACTTTAAGATGAAGGAACCAGGTAACAAATTTTGGTCGCCATGATTTTACCAAGTAAGACATGTTCCTGGATCAACATCTTTTGATGATCCTTGATCAACATTATTGTCCAAAAATATAGGCTTAACCCTACCCCTAAACCTAACCTTACCTATAATTTATTCCTAAAATCAGAGGGAAATGATAGCTGATTAACAATTGTGTAGAAGCCCCTAACCCTGATTTTAAGCCTAAAACAGAAATTTCCTGAAAAGTTATATCTAAATTCTGATTGGTTGATTGGAATGTTGTTCCAGGATCAACAAGGATGTTGATCCAGGTACCATATGACACCCGTTGAGGCGCAATACGAATGGTAATAGGAAGTTTTGCTGTTGAGCTGCCAATCGGTTCAGCCTGTAGTATTCCCTAAAGGGCATGGAACATAGGTTTAATATGGTTAGCGTTACATTTTGCTCATCCAACTGCATTCTTATTCTTACATTCTACATATATATAAATAAACAGCCTGAAGAAAAAATTAGAGCCATTGCATTTGGTAATCACACTGATCATCAGAATGCATTAGTAATATGTATGCATGTATGAATGTATTATGTATGAATTTATTTATTCATGCTTTGGTACATTCTTTTTTCCTTAGGTAGAGTTTAGCCCTAACCTCTATCCTCAGTCTGATCTGCTTTAAAATGCCAGAAGCTCACAATCTAGACTCTGCAAATGTCGCCCTGTCAGACACACGCCATGAGGAATTGACCCCACTCTTTATCATAATCAAAGGATTTAGCCTTTGTGCCACAGCTGGCCAGAGTCAGATGTGTGTATTTAGATGCGTGAGCATGTTTGTCAGAATCGTGATTTGTCAGATCATCTACATCCAGGTTTGAATGGGCAAAGGTTGATGTCCTGTCTGGTCAGAATTGCTCTTTTCTTGTCCTTGTATTTTACAGATCTGACAGGCCTAATCTCTGTTCTGTGTTCAATTATTAAATTCTTCTGTTTCATTGGAAGTCGTAATGGCTACTGTCTCAAACTCTCATGAGATTTTAACAAAAACAAAAGTCTGTCTTAATACAGCTTTTACACATTATTTAAAGGGGTCATATGATGCTGCTAAAAAGAACATTAGTTTGTGTATTTGGTGTAATGAAATGTGTTTATGCGGTTTAAGTTCAAAAAACACATTATTTTCCACAACTGTACATTATTGTTTCTCCTCTATGCCCCGCCTTTCTGAAACGCGTAGATTTTTACAAAGCTCATCGGTCTGAAAAGCGAGCTATCCAGTTGATTGTGATTGGCCAGCTATCCAGTGCGTTGTGATTGGCCGAATACCTCAAGCATGTGACGGAAATGATACGCCACTTACCATATTGTGATGCCCTGTCCAGCCGGAGCGATGAGACAAAAACATTAAAACCCATTATAAACAAGGCATTTGTTGCATCCAGTGGGGACATAATTACGGATTATAATGACTTTTATTTTTTTTTTTTCTTTTACTGGCTTTGTTTACACGTTGATCTTGCATCGGCGCCGTTACCAGAACTATGTCTGCATTTGTGATCGGAGAAACGACAAACAACAAGCTCTACTCTACACTGCCCAAAAAGCTCTCGTTTGAATCGTCAGTGGCAAATTCTTTAAATATAAAAAACTTACTTACAGTCTGACAGCCGGCATTGTAGTCTACTCTACCAGGATCAGGAAACAATCCTCCATGAAATGCGCTTGACACATCTGAATATTTGGGTTTAAACTGTTCTGGAACAGTGTTGTAAATAGAACTTAACCACTGGTTTCTAGTTGTGTCCTCTTTGGAAGGCCAAAAGTATTTGTTTCTTTTTTCACACCGAAACGCGTCCCACACTCCTGAATCTCACGCCTTGAGGGAGCTGAGGCCGGAGGCCTAGAGTAAGCCGCTGCCTTGGTCTCTGAGATCTATCGTAACAAACCATTCCTCGGACTGGATCTGAGATACTATTTGCTGATAGTGAGCATCTTGAACCGAGGCCGTTTGATAGCGTGGTTCAGAAGATGGAGATCTAAGATCTGACGCAACCCCCCATCCTTCTTCGGAGCAATTAATTAATGGCTGTAGAACCCAGACGCTCTCTCGAGAGGCGGAACAAGTTTTATGGCCCCCTTCCTCAAGAGAGTATATACTTCTTGTTCCATTACCAGAGCCTGCTCGGGGCCCACTAGCGTGGGGATGACTGCTGTAGCACCCTCACTTGAGGGGGCGAGCTCTCCCGTGCCGTACCGTTGCCGGGCGGCAGCTGGGAATTTCGCTCGTCGGAGCTCACTGAGCCCTGAAGCACCGAGGTGGCAGGGGTATCAATGAACCTCCATGATGGCACTGAGGGAACAACTGACCTGACTGCTGTAGCCTCTTCACTTGAGGGGGTGAGCTCTCCCGTGCTGTACCGTTGCCGGGTGGCAGCTGGGAATTTTGCTCGTTGGAGCTCACTGATCCCTGAAGCACCGAGGGTGGCAGGGTATCAATAAGCCCTGTGAGGGCACTGAGGATGATTGGGCACCGTATATACTGAGGTTTTATCCTTTCCTCTCCAGGTGGGCTGCCCTCAGGGACCTGACAATGGTAGGACCATTTCGCCGAGGTCCTCTTAGACAAATAACGTTCCGCAGATCCGTTTTCGGTCTAGAAGACCCCTACTGAGAGCATCGCCCCGACCCCCGATTTTTCTGTGGTTGCGGGTTGCAACGCTCTGTTTTTGAGACTGGTGATATGAGGATCTTTATGACTTGGGCTGCTGCTCGCTTCAGTCAGTCCCACCCCTGAGGCCGTCAGCCTGGTATGCTTGTAAACCACCGCCATGGTGTGCAAACACGCCAGCCTGAACCTCAACCGCATTAAGCTTCCCGCAACCAGACTCGATGTAGCCTAACGGAGCCTGGTTGAAGCTTCGGGGGCCTTCAGGGACGTGCTGAGGATGGGGATAGAATGCTCGCAAGCATCTGCTTCCCACCACTAGCATCGCCCCATAATACCTTATCATCAGCCCCACGATTTTCTTTGAATAATTCGAGACTGTGGGGCTGTAATACGGGATGAACGGAAGGCCCCCGTCGTGAAGGCTGTGATCTGGATTCAGAACATGCTCGTCTTATTATTTTTAGGACGAGCGTCCTGTTTCTTGGCTGGCCAATCGATATTTAATTTGGCTACAGCGCGAGTCACAACCTCCACGAGCTCCTCGTACGCGAGGGACTGTGGTGGCGAGTCCCCAGTCTCCTCTGTCTCGACACTCATCACATCCACCTCCACGGAGGAAGATAGATGAAGCGTATGGCTCTCTCTCTTGGGGGGGGGGGGGGGGGGGAAGAAACCGCAGCGCGAGCGAGAGAGCCGCGGATCTAGCGGGTGAGGACCGAGAAAAGGACGAGCCCGTCTCGGATCCCTCCGCTAAATCCACCCACGATCCCCACTGTGCCTCGGCAACAGCGGGACCGCTGCCAGCGGGATCGCGAGCCTGGCCATTCTCATCAAACACAGCCAGGCGAGAGAGGAGCATACACAGCGAGAGTAACTCGCAGTGATGACAATCAACTGCTCGAAAGCTGACCGTGCATGCTTCGCTCCTAACAAATGACACACAAATCGTGTGTATTCCCTGCTGCCAGATATCGTGGGCAGGGAGAAACACAGCGTTTGTAATGCCGTTCGCTCGCATAGACTTTCTCATTGTTTTATATATATGAGTGCTTGTGCGGACAGACAACAGTAAATAGACAGACACATACACAGAGCGCTACTGAAGGACAGAAGCTGGTTTGCGCCCGGCCAGATGTGCTTTTATGCTTTCTGGTGCTTACGTCACCTTGCTCGTGACGTCTCGCTGCTCCATTGGACGGATTTGACACGTGCTTCAGAACGTGGTCACGCAAGGGCGTTCCCAAAGCGACTCGACGCAGCTCGAGTTCCTGAAGGGGAATTGAAATCGCATCATTTGACCCCTTTAATGTTTACAGTGTAAGTTAGCATATTGTTTAAACTAAACTAAACTCTTTACAGATATCATCCTTATTGATGCAGTATTTCTAAATGTTGCCACATAACATATCATGACAAATATAATAATTAAAAAAAAATACTCTAAAGACACATGTATGCATGTATAATCATAAAATTAGCATATTATCCTAAGCACATTTGCATGTTTGCATTTGCATTGTTTTCTTCCATCAAAAAAAGGGTCTCAATCAATTTGAATGCATTGATGATACTTTGATTGTACTTTCAACACAAGTAATGATATATTATTATAAAAATCAGCCTATAAGCAAATCCATTTTAAGCTGAATAGTCAGTATTTTTGTTATTACTGATGCCATTACTCCTGCTTTTTTCACCCCAAAATAAAAACATTTTAACCAGTTTCTATGCAAACCAGAATCTAGCAAATGTTTGGAATAATCAATAAGGAATGGAGCAAAAGTGTTTTTGTTGATAGTGCAAAATGCTGATCTTGTATAGCATGATGTCAGTGATGAAGGCTGATCTATGTGGGAAAAGATCATGCTGTGCTTAAGTCTGTACTTGGCAAGCAAACACACAATATGTTCATGTGATTTTGAGCCCACTCGATCTTTGCTCTCCAAGGTATGTGTGAGTGAGAGCAGAGGATCAATGGTGTGGCATTACAGGATTTCCTATCAATACATTTCTAGTTCTCAGGTACACAGACAACAACAAATACTCCAACAAATAGCACAGCTCACATAGTAATATTCTCCCAGACAGTTATTCTATTGGCCTACACTTATTTATGAAGAAAATCTTCTGATGGTCCACAACATGCATGATGGGAGTGGTGAAAGGGTTTCAGTCGACTCGAGAGGATCCTGTTGATGAGCATTGAGGATTTTAAGAATTTTTCTCTCTTTTTCTCTGTTGTAATGAGGACTGACATCTTTACCTTTGCAAGGATTTCAACTTTGTCATTTTGAGCTTTTTTTCCGCAACCCGCAGAAGACGTCAGGGACTTGCCCATGATCTGCTTAAAGTATCAGAACACTGATAGGTAAGGTTTTATTGGCGGGAAAAATAATAATATCTACCTACAGTTTGTATAAACATTATTTAAATTGCTAACAGCCAAGCACACAAAAAATGCATTTAATTTGCTGATTGTATTCATTTTAAATAGGATGAACCCATTCAATGTTTCTTCTTTTACTTTGGCTGAACATAAGTGTGTATCTAATGTTTGCATGTTACCAGATGCATAAACTAGCTGAAGCCAAGCAAGTCTTATGTGTATGAAAACACAAATATAGATTGAATTTGTATGCATATAGATATCCGTTTCAGAAAGTTTATTTGTATGGCTTGTACTTGGATCAGTTCTGTGTCCGATAGTTACAAATCAAGACAAAGAATCAGGGATCAGAATCTAGCTGTGCTCTTCCATTCATCTGATATTTTTGGAGGGACCTGAGATTAGTAACGGGCTTGTCAAACCAGTCTTCTGCATGTTGTTGATTAAAAAATATTGCCCAGAAGCTTTTCTGTTGAGCTAATATTGCTTCAAGCAGTGAGGGGAAATATCTGTCCTATGTTATTGTGCGATCACATCTGGGCTGATATTCCACACTCATTCTTATGCAATATTGCTTAATTTAATAAAGCATGCTACATGTGGTGGCCATTGAGGCTAAACACGGAAGCGATCAGTACAGTGCCTGAAAGACTTATATGTAAATCTCCACTTTGCAAGTGAAATTTTGCATTTACTCACAAGTTGCACTCACATTGATGTCAATAACAACAACAGCCTCTTTGCAAAGTCTGAAACACTGAGGTTTCTAACGTTTCATTCTTTAGAAAGTATGTTTTGGGCCAAATTTCTGAATAGCGAATAGGCATTGTTGATGTGTAAATGTAGGTAGGCATGTGTGCACATTTGTTCAATTCAGACGTCAGAAAGTTGTGGAACTAAGTGCCATTTTCCCCATTTGCTATCAAAAAATTAACATTTAAATTCTAAAAGGCTGTTTTTAGAGTCTTAAAAGTATGATTCCCAATTATATGAGCCTATTTCAAGGTTTTAATAAAGCAACTAAACATGAATAATGTGTTTCCATGTTGATGTTTGTGCATGTATAATCCACATTTTACTGGAGATTGATTTGTACTTCAACTTGCTCACACGACCCCCTCTTCCACACACAAACGCATTGATCTGCTTCAGTATTCCATCGCTTCACTCTTCCTGACCACGTATGCAAAGCGTAGCTCTTTAACAATGACACAATTACACACACACAGTCCTGTCTAATGTGCTATTCATCTGCTGCTTTTCTCCCTGCAATCATGTGCTAAATTTTACAAACACTAGCTGTTTCTGATGTGACTACCTTGCACCTGTCTTTTTTTTAGACATTAGCATCTGTGTTCTGTGTCTGCTACTTTAGTCGAAAAATGTCATTATGGTTTTAACTGTTTTGTAATATTCCTCTGTTATTTGTATGTGTGTATTGTTGTGAAGTGTGTGTGTGGACCTGTATATGATTACAACACCTGTAATTTGAACTCTTATGTTGACAATGAGGTGCTCAACCGCACATTTCATTTGGTGCTATAATACCCACAAGCCTCAAGACAAAAGAGTTTAGGTTACAAACACACAAACACACACACCTGAACACAAACCCTTCAGCACAAAAACACAGCACGAATTCTCGGCTTGATTTTATGTACAAATCTACTTGTACATGGCTTGATTTCCCCTGTTCTTCGGTTTCCAGGCAATAGTTGTGCAGGTGTACAATAGTTCTTTCAAAATATCATCTCTATAACCTCAAACACATGTTGTAATCACACATCTCAATTTAATCTCAATATAGGTTTCCAAAATTATTCATTACCTGTTCTCAATGAACCATTACTACCTGTGATGTCATCAGGGAGGGACTTACATACCAGATACACACTGCTCATGTTACGTTTGTGGTGGAGTCTATTACTGCACGCCTCAGTTTGTCTGATAACATGCTGTTCTGCTATTAATACTGATGAAGAGCATTAAACAGTCTGAAATTAAGTCTCTGTCCACTTCCTACTACATATCCCAGGATTCTCGTATTACTTAATATACTCAAGACTCTCATAGTCTAATTTTCTCTCTGTCTCACAAACTGTTCTCACAAAATGTTCTGCAGGTGCAGGTGTGTAATGAACAGAGCAGGCATGGAGATGTGTCTGAGTGTGTGACATCATCAGTCAGTGAGGGTGAGTCCAGAGATTAAATGAGAAGAAAAGGTTATTGTCTGAACAATGACCTCATTGCACCCCTCACTTCTGTGCTAGACAGAAGGATTATAGGTAGACCTGGGGCAATAGGAAGAAAAATTAAGGTTATGAGATCATAAGGGGGAAAAAACTGTCTAGAAACTCATACACTGGAGGAGGGATGCTTGTCATTTCTGGATGGTGTGAATGCAAAGTGCACAGCGTCCTTGAAGACAGATGTCAAAACATGCACACAGTCACATTTCACATGCATGCAAACACGTATGGTTGATGCTCTGCCTTTTTCAGTGGAAATTACGGTTATCCTCATTTGCATGGACTCACCTCATAAAGTAATGCGTTTGCATACAGAACTAGTGAAGACTGTTATTCCTTTGCCATGATGAAGCAGCTGTAAGTCACAGTCACCAGTTGTGACATTATTAAAAATCATGCAAGCCTGAATCTTTCTAATGTAAATGAGCGTCTTAATGAGAAGCTGTCTGGCTCTACAGCATGATGATCTCAGGTAGCTTTACACGCTGTTCAACGCACCCATAGGCAGTGACTGTAAATGCCTTAAAAAATGATGTTGACAGCAAAACGAACAGACATGGAAGGAAATTGTTGTAATAAAAAGATGCTCAGTATTTCAGTGAATGCACTCGATTCATAATAATCTTTCACACTTTAAATCACTTTGCCACAAAGGCAATTAAATATTCCAATTAAAATATTTCACCGAGTGTTTCTGTATGTGTAAGACAGAGAGAGAGAGAAAGAGAGAGAGAGAGAGACCGGTCTTGTATATTTGTACACTCAAAACAGTGCAATATATACATAGGCCTATACAGTACATATATACATACATACACACACACACACACATATATACATACACTTACATATACATACACATAGCTACATATACATACATATACATATCTATATGAAGAATGGAAGAATGATTCGTCTTAAAATTAGCACTGTGTTATGTTGCATTTTATGTTATTTGGCTTTATAGGTTTAATTTAGTGTCATTCATTCTTTAATATTTTCTCGTCTTTTATCATTTTGCTATTGGTCTATTGATTTGGCAACGCAACACTGACACACATAAAGGGAGAGATAATAGAGAATTTGCTGTTAGCTCCCCACCTGACTCTCTCGGTCACGATCACGGCGCGCGCCCGTAAGGGGACTCCAGTCTACGAGAATCTGCTTCTTGAATGTTCAGTTACGCGCGAGGTGTGTCCTGTGTGTCCATATGAAACTCACCACTGCGACCATCAGGTGCATTAAGAAAGGGGCCGGTAGAAACGCGCTTCCAGTATACTTAGAGGCAACGCAATGAAGGGATACAGCAGCACGAGCAGCTGTAGGGAAAATGACGCTTACTGATCTGTCTCTTTGAAAGAGAAGACTAAGAAAAAAGGCGAGGGACAGAAGAACTTGGACTGCGGGAGAGAATAACATCGCATGGGGCCATGAGCGGTGCAGACCCCGCAGCGAACAAACTGTTGAGTTTCAACCAACGGTAAAGCATTCAGTTACTTAATATTTTTGTATAGACATTGACATTTACATTGAGATAATATATTCAGTCTGGCACAGTCATATTGCAGCAGTATCAGGGGTTATATAGACTCTTGCATCTCATTTGAACGTGCAACAAGCTGCACCCTCCCCGGAGTGATCGATCAACATATTGGATGCTGGTATTGGAAATAAGCACTTAAAGCATAAATCTTTCTTTTTTACAAACTGCCATTCCAAGCTTACATTTAATAATTCTCATAAATGTTTGCGTGTGTCTGTGTGTGTGTTTTAATTAGTCTAGTCATTTTAAAAGGACACTTAACCCACCCTCCAAAAAAACGAAAATTGTAATAATTTACTCACCCTCATATTATTACAATACAAACCCCGTATGACTTTCTTTGTTTCTGTCAGTAGATGTAAAGCAGAATGTCTGTCTCAGTCACCATTCAGTTTCATTTTATGGAAATATGCAATAAAAGTCGGTGGTGGCTTGTCTAACATCTCTTTTTGTGTTCTGAAGTCTAAAACAACACGGGAGTGTTTCATTGACAGAATTTAAATTTTTGGCTGAACTGTCTCTTTAAGAAGCTGCGCTCTTTTCCTTTAGCACCGCAGCATATTTGTACAGAGTCCACACGTCTTTGCATCTGAAGTAGATTGAATTCATGTGGGAAAGGGAAAACCTCCGCTGCCTTGTCTTACGTATAGCCTATAGGATACAATTCTGCTTAGACACAATGTTTTAGACTTCCCCACAGTGTAGTAGTGGGATATACTAGTACGGAAAATCGGTAAATTATTCATGCGAATACCTCTCGGTAGAGTGGACTTCCATGCGCCACTGTAGCGACTGGCGTAGTAAACAGTAAACATGATGTTTTCTCTGATTAAAATATGAAAGAAAGGTGGGTTTGGTGTTCATTTTAAGACGGTTTGTGGTCATGGTAAGTGTCCACAATCATAGGAGGTTTTCCTCAACACCGCAGCGAATCTGCTGTAATTTGAGGTGTGCGTGATGTCACTCAGCAATTATTTACATGACAACATAATGTAGCATCCATCCATTGAGTGCAGGACAAAAATCCACCTGTTGACGTGTCCCAACAGAAGCATATCACACATTTTTACAGTAATAGTATTTTTTACAAACAAAGCCACACTCATACCACTTGACAGATCATGTGTCATCACAACAATGCAACACATAAGCCATTTCGAACTATTGACCTGTAGCATTTGAGGTAAAAATAAATATGTACATTACATTATATTTACATTTAGACATTTAGCAGACGCTTTTATCCAAAGCGACTTACAAATGAGGACAATGGAAGCAATCAAAATCAACAAAAGAGCAATGATATGCAAGTGCTATAACAAGTCTCAGTTAGCTTAACACAAAACACGTAGCTAGGTTTTTTTTTTCAAATTACAAAATAAATAAAAAGAAAACAGAATATATAAAGTATAGAGCAAGCTAGTGTTAGAGGCCTTTTTTTTTGCTTTTTGTTATCGATATCAAAAGTCATAAGTATAGTTGTATATAAATAAAAGAAAAGAAATAGAATGCAAAAAGATTAGAGAAGTAAGTTTTTAAAGAAAACAAGCAGTTAGTAATAATAAATACGGAAAAGTGCAAGTCTAGAAGGGGCAAGATATTTTTTTTTATTTTTTTTTTTAATAAAGAATAGAATTAGAATAGAGAGTTAGATGCTAGAGTTAGAGGGTCAAATAAAGATGGAAGAGATGTTTTTTTAGCCGATTCTTGAAGATGGCTAGGACTCAGCTGCTCGGATTGAGTTGGGCAGGTCATTCCACCAAGAGGGAACATTTAATTTAAAAGTCCGAAAAGTTATTTTTGTGCCTCTTTGGGATGGCACAATAATGTGCCTTTCACTTGCAGAACGCAAGCTTCGAGTTGGCACAAAAGTCTGAAGTAATGAATTTAGGTAAAGGGGTGCAGAGCCAGTGGTGGTTTTGTATGCAAACATTAATGCCTTGAATTTTATGCGAGCAGCTATTAGCCAGTGCAAATTGATGAACAGAGGTGTGACATTTGTTTTTTTCGGCTCATTAAAGATTAATCTTGATCTGGATTAATTGTAAAGGTTTGATAGAACTGGCTGGAAGAAAGACCTGCCAAGAGAGCATTGCAATAGTCCAGACAGAACAAGAGCTTGAACAAGGATTTGTGAAGCATGTTCTGAAAGAAAGGGCCTGATCTTCTTGATGTTGAATAAAGCAAATCTGCAGGACTGGACAGTTTTAGCAATCTGGTCTGAGAAAGTCAGCTGATCATCAATCATAACTCCAAGGTTTCTGGCTGTTTTTGAAGGAGTTATGGTTGATGTGCCTAACTGGATGGTGAAATTGTGATGAAACGATGGGTTTGACGGAACCACAAGCAGTTCTGTCTTGGCAAGGTTGAGTTGAAAGTGATGGTCCTTCATCCAGCAAGAAATGTCTGTGATATACAAGCAGCTATCGTTGGATCATCAGGATGGAATGAGAGGTAGTGTTGAGTGTCTTCAGCATAGCAGTGATATGAAAAGCCTTGTTTCTGAATGACAGAACCTAGTGATGCCATGTAGAGAGAGAAGAGACGTGGTCCAAGAACTGAGCCCTGAGGCACCCCAGTAGTTAGATGTTGTGACTTGGACACCTCACCTCTCCAAGATACTTTGAAGGACCTATCTGAGAGATAAGACTCAAACCACTGGAGTGTGGTTCTTGAGATGCCCTTTGCTAATAGGGTTGACAGGAGGATCTGGTGGTTAACTATGTCAAAAGCAGCGGACAGATCAAGCAAGATAATATTGAAGATTTGGAATCCGCTCTTGCCAGTCTTAGGGCTTCAACAACTGAGAGCAAGGCAGTTTCGGTTGAATGTCCACTTCTGAAACCAGACTGGTTGCTGTCGAGAAGGTTGTTCTGTGTGATATATACTGTATATATATATCTATACAGCCTACCATTGCCATCCATACAATTCATAAAAATAGACTCATATTCCTGATAGCGTGCTATTGAACTATTGCCACAAACCCTAGCAAAAAAAAAAAAAAAAGTTGTGTATCTGCAGTGTGTTAATTTTTCAATTAAAATAAGTGATTTTTAAATGTCCTTCTTTCCCTCCCATACTATCTTTGTATGTGTTTGTCTTTGTTTTTCATTTTTATCACACTTATCCTCAAAGGAAAGTTATCCGACTTCCTGCTGCAGTGTTGGCTTAATTAAATTAATCTGTTTTAACAGTGCTGTTTTTTTTTAGCAGAGTTGGTGCATAATGAGAAAGTTGAAGCTCAAAGGGCAATTTTGTTCTTACTGACTGCATTGTTAGACGTTTTTTGTCAGACAGTCTGCGGCAGCTTCACTTGTAGCCTTTTCTTCGGTCATGTGGCAAGTCTGCAAATGTCTAAGGCATTGAGCTCTGCATCACTGGAAACATGATATCATGCCAGATCATTATCGCAGATGCATTACAGGAGTGATTACTGTGAACAAACTTGACCGTATTTGGTTTTGCAGTATTACCAGAGGGCAATGGTTATGCTAATTATGTAATGCTGTTGCTGTCATCATTATCATAATCGCAAACACAGTCATCTGCCGGTGCACTACTACTATCATAATCATTATAGGATTTCTTTTCATAAAAATAATCAAGTTTTTGTGAAGTGATTCGTTATATCAATGGAAGCATTCAATCATGAGCAAAAATCAATGGTTTGTTTGAAGATACAAGTGAAACAATAAGCCGTTTTGCATCTTAAGATGCCTTTATGTCCAGCTGTTAATTTTTTTCTCCTCCAGGGTAGTGTTTCTGAATTTGAAGCTGGTTTCTTTCAGCCCCGTGCCACAGTAAATCATCTAATGATGAGCCACTCCTTCCCTTCCTTGTCCTGTTCGCAGGAATCACTTGTGCATTTTGTCTTAAAAAGCTCTTAGTCAAGTGAGATATGGTTCAAGTAAATGACTGTAATCACCAGTGGGTCATTCTGACAGGATTATGCAGCCATTTCTGAAGTCGACCTTTTATCTCATTTAAATTTTTCCAATCTTTCAATTAACCATCTCCCTTACCCCATCTGAGAGCATTTCATGGTGTATAGCAGAAGAGCTTAGGAAATGAGGCATCTATGTTTAAACTTCTAAAGCTGCATAAATAAACCAAGAAGGCATGCACACTCTTGTGAATCAGAAACACATAGTGTATAACGATACCCACATGGGGTCGGCACATGCAGAACTTAGTATTTAATTTATTAAACATTTTGGTTTATTATATAACACTTTCAGCTTTAAATTAGAGTACCGTTAAACACATTTGACCATATTTAAATCCATACAAATCTGTAAATTTACCAAATGGAAACAAAGTCTGCAGAATCTGCCTGCAACTTAGACCGCGATATATACATGCATGATGTGCAGTATCTCTTCTGTTGTCAGTAAAGACATTCTTAGCTGCATTCTGCACTAATGCAAACATAATGATAGCCCTCACACAGAGGAAATGTGTTTGTCCACATGCACAATTTATATTGCACTTGAAGTGAAATGCCTATAATAAATGTAAGCACTCATGTGGCTCAGCATATAAATAGCAAATATTATAAATAGCAAATATTATGAAAAAGAAGTTTCACCAGAATCACAAGTAGTTGACTAAAACAGCAGCATTATTAAATTGATGTTGAATTAATGTTGAAATACTTTTTTCATATCCCAGTTTAATATACAGAGACAACTATAAGTGAGCCATTCGTAGGTTGATGCCCCTGAAAAGTAAACACTGTAGGTTGGCAATACTTTTTTAGGTTTGAGCATCTCATCCTGACATAGCAACACTGGCTCAACCAATGGCATCAGTTTGAGGGTGAGACTATGTGTTTGCCCGGCCAATGGCAGACAGGAAAGGGCTCAAGTAGTTAGAATAAAAAAATATTTTATATAACTGATTATACTAGTTTATACTACAAATAAATCAAATTTCTTATTCGCAGTAATAGCTGGAAATTATACAACTTTAAAGTCACTCAGTGAAATCGATGCTCACACTTTTGATGGAAAACACTGGCATGTAAAAATTTTTGTTGCTTGCAGTGCACCTGCATTGACTTGATAGGGAAATTTGATAGTTCCGTCTAGTGGGTCATCCATCCTTATTGTTGAGCTCTGATGGGGAATATTTGGGAAACCTATTGGAAACATTTGCTATTTTATTTGGCAATGCTAGCGGCACAGAAATTACACACTTTTAGTGCCATTACGGTCTTCCTGTGAAGTGGTTTTAATGAGAGAGATCCTCTTTGAGGTTTTGGGAAGATGTGTGATGTCTAGTTGTCAGCTGAGTCACTGAGCATGTGGTTCTCGCTCTAATAATCTGAATCTACTTCACTCGGAAAGTGTCAGGCTATGACATCACAGGGATTTGAGTTTGCAGGGTGTACCGATGAAACATACTACCTAAAATATATTTGCATTGTTTTAAGGGTAAGTTTAGGGCAAGGGTAGGCATTGACGGGTAGGTTTAGGGTAGGGGTAGGTATGGACATTTTAAAAAGCCTCAAACCACATGAATAAGATGCTGGTAGCACAATTTGATAGGTAGCATTTTTCGCTATCAATTTGTGCTAGCTATCTTTTTAATGGGAGGTACCACAATCTGACCGGGTAGCACAAATCGTCTGAACAGGGGCTCCTACTTTTTGGAATGCAGGTTTCTGGTATTGAAACTAAAATACAGTTTCTTTATGCTCTAGGTGTTCACATGTGTTGATAAGTCAGATAATTTCTCAATAGGAAATCACATCAGCAATACGAACGTTTTAAAATCATAAAATATACAAATATTCCAAGACAATAAAAAGATTTGCATTGCAAAACTTATTGTGTGCCTTTATGAAATTAATTTAAATGGTTATATGCTGTTTTGCAGCTCAGCGTCGGAGGATCTTGGGTGCCGGAGAGGAGAGTTCAGCCGGAAACACTATGGATCAGTTGAACTGGTGAGGACTGGTATATTTTAGCTTTTCTATGTATTTATATATTTACATATCCTTTTTCTTCTTCTTTCCAATCAATTTTCCTCTGCATGTGCACTTCTGTGAAGGGAGTAGCTACGTATTTCTGTTTGATTTTTGTATATATGTCTGTGGTTCTGTCTGTTTTATCAGATGAGATTTGTATGGCTTTGTAATTAAATTGCTAATTTAAACATCATCTCACCCTAGCAGTAGGTTAAACAGGCACAAAAATAGCATAATTTATATGATTGAGAGTGTTTTGCCTGGTCAAACACATGTGTTGTATTGAGTGGGTGTGGGTGTGTTTCTTTCAGCGGTGTCTGTCTCTCCCAGATAGTTGTTGCACGGAGGAAGTGGCTTAATACCACACTAGATGCTACTTCCTATGTGAAACATGCAGGAGGTTTGTTGGAAGAAAGAAATGGGTGACCTTGTGTCAGATAGTACCATGTCACAAAACCACATGCATTATCATACACGACAGATGGAGAATATAAATGTGTGTATATGACTGCATGTGTGAAGGGCATTTGTTACTCCATGTGCCATTGTTCTTAGGTATCTAAAGCTACCGTGGCATCCAAAAGTCTGAGACCAGTAATGAAAATGAATGTATTTTGATTACAAATGATATTATCAGCATAATAATTTGTTTTGAGAGATTTAAAAATTGTAAATGAATAGCATAGAAGAACAAAAATCTATGTAATCTTGTAATTGCCTTTTGCATAAGAATACCTACATGGTGCTCTGGGATGCTTGATTCTGACTGGTCGATCGTGGCATTCAGCAGTCTGATATTTCTGAATAATGACCGTTGTCCAGGGAAACTCAGTATAACTGACCTCTCTATGATTG
The DNA here is from genome assembly GCA_018155175.1 of Sinocyclocheilus anophthalmus. NCBI lineage: Eukaryota > Metazoa > Chordata > Actinopteri > Cypriniformes > Cyprinidae > Sinocyclocheilus > Sinocyclocheilus anophthalmus. Next base: position 479,897 of record JADLZN010007093.1, read on the forward strand.
TGCTTTGTTTCGCTACAGTTTCTACAAAGAATCTCAAATCAATATTTCAAATCAATTTCATGTCCATGAATTTATTTATTTTTTAAGCATCCATATACAGAATAATTTACATATCAAATCAATATTTTGTGGCAATGGCCATCTGATTGCTTACCCCTCTCTTATATCCATTGTAAATTTAAAACAAGAAATATCTAGTTCATTTTTTTTTAAATGTAGCATGCAAGCCACATTTACTTTTATGTTGCATGTCTTTATTTTTCCATATGTTAGGTTTTTTTTTTATCTGCATTGCTCTTTTTAAACCAGGCTGCGGTTACTATGAAATATGCTTGTACCGTTTCTCTCTTGCTGTGCTTAATTACATTCAGTATTCCAGAATGTGTATCTCTTATTATGGATTTCTGTATGTATCTGTCTGGCAGTGTTTTTCTGTTATATCAATTCTTATATTATACTACTAATTGATTCTGTTGCGGTTTTCATGCCAGTGGTTGCATAATTTTACATTTACACTTTGTGAATTTAGCATTTAATAGTGTAATCATCATGACGGGAAAATAGCAGTATTGACCACCTTCATTACATTATTATACAATTACACTGATCAAACATACAAAAAGTAGACAGTCATCCAACTTCGAATAATAGTGCATGGTTATAGGGACATATTTTTCATAGGCTGGACCAAATGAATAAGAAAGGTGTATGCTCTTGATGTTTTAGATGTCATTTCTACATACATGGCTGACTAGCTGTATGGTTCAGTCGGTTTATATAAGTGCAGTAGGGATCCTCTTGTAGGTGATTTTATGACCTCTAAGTGCAAAGTGTGTATCTAAGTGCTGAAGAATGTAATGCATGTGTGTCTATGTGAGGTTTTTGAGTTAAAAGCTTCCCAAGTGCTCCATCCTCTCATTACTGTATGATGACCTAATGTAAACATGACTATTGTTTAGAAGATATTATATGCTGAACCATTTCTAGAAGTGGCTAGACATCATCTAAAAACTGATTCCATAACCTATAATCATAGAAAACATTAGACCTGATCACAGATCAACAGCCAATGCAGTATCTTTGTTGGAAAGCAGAGTGTTCTGCAGTTGATGACTTCTCTATTGACATACTACTGATTTACTACTGTTGTTTTTTGCATACTTTATAGATAAGTAGGCATATTTGGATGCAGGTACTTTAATGCCAAAGGTTGACTACTTAATTAACATATTTAATGAGATACTAAAAAGATATGATTCCAACCAGGGAATCGGGGGTCGGTTAGGTGGTGTTACAAATGTAATGACATTTTTATTTATAAATAATATTTTTATTTTAAAATATGTATGCTCGCATTCACTTTTGATCATATGTATAATGTGCCAAAAAATGTTTCTGGTAATGTTTCTTGTTTCACATTCAATTACAAACGTAACACTTTAGTACAGGAACCAATTCTCAATATTAACTAGTTGCTTATTAGCACCTATTATTAACATGGCTGTTTATTAGTACTTATTTAGCACATATTCTGCACGACCATATTCTACATCCCTAATCCTGCCAATGCCTAAACTTAACACTTACCTTACTAACTATTAATGAATTACATAAATGATATAGCCTAATTCCAAACAGCGTAAATAGCTTGCATCACTGTTTATTACTGTCAGTCATATTGTTTTTCCTCTGTAAAACATGTCAAATATTAAATGTTAAGCTACTTCACACTCTTTTATTGTTAAAAACGAAGCGTTGTGCTGGAATTTGCACTTGGCTTCTGTGAACAGAAAAGCCAGTCTTTGATGTGATTGGCCATTTCAATCAGTTTGACATTTACAAGTGCTTTCAGAACACTGGCAGCACCTAAATATTGTTCCCTCTAATTGGTATATGGTGGTTACGGCCCTGATTCCAGCAACAAGCAGTTTTTCTGTTCTCATCGATAGTGAAAATGCTGTACAATCAGAAGAGTATGTGAATCCGTTCTCTTAAATAGTTGGTTCTGTCACACTCACAACATACTGCATAGCTGAAGAGCATAAAAATAAAGGCACATACCTTGTTTTCATGATTTCAGTTATGCTTCACCAGACAGCGTGCTTTTTTATAGTTTTTGTAAAATTTGTCAATATCCAATGTTTCTAAAATTCTACAATCAATCTCTCAGCTCTTATGTTTGTTTCATTATTTACTGTACATTGCAGAGCAAGGTTTTGGTTTAGTGAAATTCTGGATGGAGCTACCTGGTGGGACACAGCAGGAATAAAATAAAATTGGTTGATAAAATATAGTGTCGCTAATATCAAGGCTTGTTAGGATAAAAATGGGATTAACATAGAAGAGGTACCTTTTATCGCTTGTTGCATCGAGCCTGGTCAGGATATAAAGTATATAAAGGAGCATGAGATGGAGTGTTTCAAAGAGAGCAGATGAAAATGCTTTGTCATCATCAGAGCAGCATCACTGAAGTCTATGACAGGACTCAACTGTACTTACTCAGCTGCAGTATGTGAAAGCTGATAACATCAAAGATTGAGAGAACACAGCTGACCCACTGTGCCCACCGATACACAGGCTGAAGACGTGTTGGAGAAATCTTGAGGAAGAGAAATCTGATATGGAGTGAGTGACACAGAACAATGCTTAATTGTCCCCCTTTCATTTCATCACTTTTTCTCCAACCAGACACATTTTTGCATGTGCTCTTCAATGCCTCAAATGTCCTCAATATTCCTCATTCAAATTCTCTGTCTCAGTCTCTCACCATTATATTTCTGACGTCAACTAGCACCAAAAGTACTAGTATGAAAGCACCCTTACTTTTGTATTGATTTAAAGAAAAGGTTTCATGAGGATTTTCCCCTTCTTGGACTCTAGTTGATTGTTAGTCTTTCTTACAGCTCTTTAAATAGACATGTATAAATACTTTAAGAATATGTATTTTTAGAGTGAATTGAATGGATAGGTACTTTGATTTTCGCAGAAATTTAGGTAGAGGCATGTTTTTCCAATGAGCCTTTATGTTTCAGACACAGCCACTATGTTCTGGTGTACAAAAATACTTTAATACTTTAGTATTCAACAAGCACTTTTGGCTGTGGATTCCTGTTACTTTTGCTCTGCATAAATAAATATGAATACAATTAATATAAATATAGGCAGAGTTGGATCTCCACATTTACCTGCAGGTACTGTGCTGTTTAGTAGTTTATAAATATAAGTGTGATTTCTGATACTATTTCTTTAATTGTAGTTAATATTAGTTAATGGCACCTGATGGAGCAATTGAAAGGAGTAAATTAATTCTGATTCTATTCAGTGGCCCCCAATCACATATCGAAATATCGACTAAATAGTGATAAAAGTGTGTTAATTTTTATCCGAAACAGATTCAAATTAATCTGGTAACATTTTATTATGTTGGTTGTTGTGAGCGGTGCTATGAGGTTAATCACATTTGAAAATAATGTACCACCAACCTAAACCATATCCAAATCCCAACCAATAGTGTTAAAAAAGCAAGTGTGAGATAAAAACTCACTTGCTACCACACCATAAGCTTGCTTCCACAAGTCTTTGAGCTCTTTTATCATGACTTGTGTTTCACAGCACTCATACCTGAGTACTCTGCATCACAAATGAAGTGCTGTACCAGGTGAGTAACTGAGCAAGTTTACAATGCAGTAAACTAATATAAACTAACAGTAAAATGTATAGTTTACAAATCATGCACTAAATAAGGTCTTTTTATTAGCGATTAGTATTGTGCAAGGAACTGCACAAAAATAAGTCTTTATTAATTAATAAATAGTCTGCCCCTGTAATTATAATTATTTTGAAAATGGATACAAGTTATTGCCATTTTACTGGCTTTAGTGCGCTGCCTCTCAGCTGCAAACTAGAGTGAATTGAATGTATAGATACTTAGAGTTTCGCAAAAATGTAGGTAAATTAAATTTAAAATGACTTTTTGTTTCAGACACAGCCACTATGTTCTGGTATACAAAAATTACTTTTGCAATATATCTGGTGTTCTAGTGTTCAAAAAAATACTTTCGTTTTCAACAAGCATTTCTGGTTGTGGATACCTGCTACTTTTGCTTTGCATAAATAAATATAAACGCAATTAATATAACTATAGGAAGAGTTGGATCTCCACGTTTACCTGCAGGTACTGTGCCGTTTAGTAGTTTATAAATATAAGTGTGTTTTCTGATACTATTTCTTTCTTATAAATACAAATAGCTCTTGAAGATGACTCCCGAATTTGAGAGGTTACTGTTTGAATTAACTGGATTTGAAACCAATATAATGACACAGTTGAGTGGAGACTTAAATGTGTATATTGTCGTGAGGGCCTCCCTCTGGCTATATTAAAATTTCTAATAATGCTGCATGATGACACATACACATCTCCTAGTATCTTCTGCCTCTGACTTATTGCTCTTATTATAATTATTTGATTCTAACCAGGTCCAAACGCCTTCGAACCCCATACACATATGCTGAGCAGAGGGAGGGTTGGCTGCAGAGTGACTGTGGTGTGTAAAATTAGCATGTTGGGCTCAGTGGAACATGTTGCCTGCAGCTCTATCATATGAAGCATCAAGAGTGACTCACACTCACTGCGTCCAATACTGTGGGTGGGTCACTTTCACAAGACTGTTCAAAAGATGGGACATGGGATGGGACACAATTAAGCAACGTTGTAGACATTTATTTATTTGCTTACAGAACTTTGTGTGTAGTTCTGGTGAGAAATGCCTGGCGTGGGAAAGAGCAGCACACTTATATAAATCTAGTCAATATGATTTGTTCATTTACAGTATGTGTCGGTGTGTGTTATTGAGGGAAATCCTTCGTTTTGTTAAATATAACTAAAACCAGTTATATTATTCCTCCTTCTCCCTACTTCCCTAGTGTTGGCTACTTTGCAACTAGCTTTCCCTTAAAGAAGCTAATTATAATACCCTAGTAAAAATTAATATATTTAAAATACATTTCATACTAAGTGTAGTTCAAATCTTTTAACATATTTACTGACATGTCACTCAATACTTACTGATATAAAAATTATATTTAAAATGTATTTGGAGTACTTATGTAACAGTGCACATTTCTTAATATTAAGCCCAAAATGTGTGTTAATGTCACTATTGATAAGGATTGCATGATCTTTGAATAATATTGTTCTTTAAATGTAAGATATTGTAATTGTTTTAAAGAAAAAAAAAAAAAAAAAAAAAAATATTTATTAGCTCTACAACGGGAATATTTATGACGAATTATAACTGGTTATGATTCATAAATATTTAGATTATATCTTCGAATTAACTGTAGCAGAATCAATATTACAATTATTTGATCTGTCCGTCCACCGAGCAGACAATATAATCATTTATCAATTCAAGGAATGTTTATTTTTCTGGCCACGGAACAATAAACTGTCCTTCTTTGTTAAGTGCTCGCATTAATTTAGCAAAATGTAGCAAGGGTTCAACACATTCATTGACTTCGAACTGTGAGCAGCAAACAGAGACAATCCGTGGTGAATATAAGGGTTTTAATAAATGAAACTATATCTAACATATCACTAACTAAAACATATATACACAGAATGAAACGAAGTAAGGAAAAGATAGAGAATAGAAAAGAATGGCAATATTTCACATCACTTAACCACAACCTTTGAAAATCATCAGAGAATCCAAAAATCACCTTAAAAAGGGACTGAAACTTAAACACGCATCTAAATAATTTCAAGCGGTTACTTGCATTGGTTTCGATTGCTGAAGAAGAGTCCGGATGCGGTAGATAACGGAGGTCTTTTGATGAGTTCGTGAGGAGTGAGCTGGAAGTTTTACTTCTGGTTCTTGTGAAGAAGGAAAAGTCCACAGCGACTAACTTTACTTGAAGATAAAAACTGCCGGGAAATAAACTCAAGAGGAAGATCTTGAGAGTCTTGGAATGGTGTTGTCTCAAACGAAGAAGAAGTTTTCTGAGCGAAGTTTATTTTGGGCTGATCGCTTTTGAGAATTCCTATTCTGTGTGGACTGGCCAATAAGAGGCATGAATTTTGAGCGGGAGAAACTTTTTTTGTCTCTTGTTTATGGCTCATTTGCATGTTTTATGGCAGGTCTGGAATTTCTGTAGTTTTAACCCAAAATATCGTACAAATCATATGATGCATTTCACAATCACATACTATACATCATTGTTTGAGGAATAAAGAGCAAATAATATTGATACCAAGAAAGAAACAATTAGAATTGATTAAACCAAAGATACATCCATACACCTGAATATCAGTGTTTTATAGCTTTAACTAATACAAATAACGAGTGATAACTCAGCTAATCTAATAGGGGAACGTACAAACACATGCATATACCAATACAATTATACTGAGTAATTATAGTCTAAAATAACGAATGTCTTTATGTGTGTGGTGTGTGTGTGTGTGTGTGTGTTTAGTTTGTGTGTTTGTGTGTGTGTGTGTTATTTTCCTTTACAGTTCTTTGAATGTGTTTAACTCCAAATCAGGGCGAGTTGGTGAAACCTGGTAGCATCTCCCTGAGTGAGGGTGGGACCAGTTGAACATTAGCACCCAGATGTGTAACTTCTGGGACAGGCTGTAATTTTTTTTTTTTTTTTGTAAATTCAAATGTCAAAAGCTAAAAGGGGTCTCTTAAGCCATAAACACCCAACGCTCATGCATGATTCTACGCAGACGCTACATATTTAAAGTGTGAACCTGATGTGAGCCTATACTTGCAGTAGTTCTACTTTAGCACAATCAAATATTCTTCATTATATCTTTAGTTGGACTTCAGCTCTACTTTTGCACAATTAAAGTGCATTAAGTACAAAATTGGTTGTTCCAATTTAGCAGACTTTAAGTATACCAGTTTAGTATACCAAAAGAACAATTGCAGCATATTTTTATAAGGTACATAAATATGTAAATGTACAGTAGTCAACATTTGAAGTGGATCAAAAGTTTTTGGTTCCAAAAACAGGTAACTTTTAAGTTATGTAAGTACCGATGCGTTGAAGGACCGAGGTGGATCCCAGGACTCGGAGACTGGAGGCAGAGACAGGGGATGACTGAGGGTCTGACAGGCACCAGCGGAAATAGGGCTGAGCAACTGGCTGGTTTTAGAAGATGAGGTGGGAGAGGGAGGCTGGGAGGGAACATAAGAGAGCAAGAGCTGGGCGGAACCAGTGGAGACGCAGGAGATTCAGGGCTGGACGGAACCAGCAGAGAAGCACGCTGGCTCACGTGTCGCAGCAGGCTCAGGCTCTCCATCTGCAGTGGGCTCAGACAATTGATCTGTGCAGCGGGATGACGGCTGATCTCTGGTTTGGTAGTGGGGCTGGAGAGGGGGGAAAGTGGGGCTTTCCTCAGCAGGGCAGACGGAGAAATATAGTCCATTACTCTCCAGCATCCACTCCACAAATGCGGCAAAATTCTCCTTTGGACCGTCCGCTGGCAGGCATGCCTTACACCGCTCACTCAGGCTGGTGATGTAGAAAACACAGAGCGAGCGGTCCAGGGAGTGAGTAAGGCACGTCAGATCAATAAAGTCCCTGGTGTGGTCCTCCAACGGACGGTCCTGCTGCTCCAAGCAAACCTGCAGGCAGGTCCATAGTGGGGAAAAAACAAAAGGCAAGGGGGGGGGAAACGCCGCAAAACTCTTAACTTTGGAGTTCTGGTATTCTGTCACGTGTAGCTATGGAAAGCACACAATGCAGGAATAGAAATAAACCAGATAGTCCTTTAATAAATCCACAGGCAGGAGAAACGCAGAAGACTAGCAAAAATCAACATCAATACCGGAACTAAGGAGTAAGGGCAAAACACAGGGCTTAAATAATAGGAGACAAACGAGATCATTATTAAACACAGGTGTAACCGAATGAACCAATCAGGGCAACTCAGGAAAACTAGGTCAAAGGAACTAAAGACAGGAGATCAGGAGCACAAACAAAAGTCCAGGGGCCTGATGTATAAAATGGGCCTGGAAATGTGTGTAAGTAATTTTCCACGCACATATCAGGATTTATACAAAATACTAGGCTTAAATATGTGCCACCGACGACCATTCTAGAGTCTAGACCAAGGCTGTCAAACTCAGTTCCTGGAGGGCCAGAACCCTGCAGAGTTTAGTTCCAACCCTGCTCCAACACACAAACCATGTAATTTTCAAATTAGCCTGAAGGACGTGATTAGCTGGATCAGATGTGTTTAATTAGGGTTGGAGCTAAACTCTGCAGGGCTGTGGCCTTCCAGGAACCGAGTTTGACACCCCTGGTCTAAACCAGTGGTTCCTAACCCTGGTCCTGGAGGCACCCCAACTCTGCATGTTTTGCATGTCTCCTTAATTAAACACCTGATTCAGGTCATCAGCTCACTAGTAGAGACTCCAAGACCTGAAATTGGTGTGTCAGAGAAAGGAGACATGCAAAATGTGCAGTGTTAGGGTGCCTCCAGGACCAGGGTTGAGAACCACTGCTAGACCATACCATCTTTGGAACACAGATGGTAACGACAGACATAAGGATGCGCTCATTGATCAAACAGTCCATTGGCTGGTTTGAAAAGGTTCGATGACAGTATAACCTCTGTTCACAGGTGTCGCGCACAGACAGACAGTAGCCTAATGATAACCCCTTTCGTGCTCTTCTCAATATTGTGACAGACACCATATTTAAAAGATAGAATTACAAGGAAACTGTAAGATATGCATGTTTTATTTTCAAAATGTTTCGTTATTGGCGCGGTGAGTCAGACAGCTATTTACACTGCAAAAAAAAAGGCCTATTCCATAAAAATCTAGGCTATAAACATTCTAAAATATATGTTTACCTTTTAAGCAAATAGCACGTGGATGGAAATATGCATGGAAATGATATGCAGATGACGTTATGCATATTAAAACTAGGCGGTGTAAGCTCCATATATGACTATTTCGGGAGGAGACGGGGTGGAGATTCATGCACGCACAATCTTCCGCTGACTGGGTATTAAAAAGGGAATTTTGCGCAGGTTCTGGCAAACGCATGGCTTTATAAATCTGAAAACTTTATGTACGCAAAATCTAGCTTTTGTGCGTACACACACATTTAGGATGAAATCTACGTAAAAGTTTTATACATAGGCCCCAGAACCGTGGCACCTAGTAACTTATAAATCAAAAAGAACTATCTACGATATATTTACATTATTTAAATTTTGTTATTTAGCAGATGGTTTTATCCAAAGCGACTTACAAATTAGGATAATAAAAGCAGTCAAAACTAACAAAATAGTAACAATATATAAGTGCAAATGACAATTCTCAGTTAGCCTAACGCAGTACACGTAGTAAGGTTTTTTTTTATTTATAATAAATAAAAGAAAACAGATAGAATACAAAAAAATTAGAAAGCAAGTGTTATTTTTTTTGCTTTTGTTAATTGTTAATAATAAAGTACCCAATACCATAGACTACAAAAAGATAGAGAAACTAGGTTATTTTTTAATGGAAAAACAAGCAGTTAGTAAATGCAATTCTAAAGGTGCGTTTTTTATTTATTTAAAAAGAATTAGAATAGAGAGTGCAGAGTTAGGTGTCATAAAGAATGGAAGACGATTTGTTTGTAAAGCCGATTCTTGAGATGGCTAAGGAACTCAGCCTGCTCATATTGAATGGCAATGTATTCCACCCTAATTGGCCCAAGGACATTTAATTTAGAAGTCTTTGAAAGTAATTTTGTGCCTCTTTGAGATGGCACAATAAAACAACGTTCACTTGCAGAATGCAAGCTTATAGAGAGCACATAACTCTGAAGTAATGAAATTAGGTAAGGGTTACGAGCCAGTGGTGGTTTTGTAGGCCAACATTAATGCCTTGAGTTTTATGCGAGCAGTTATTGGTAGCCAGTGCAAATTGATAAACAGAGGTGTGATGTGCATTCTTTTCGGGTCATTAAAAATGTATCTTGCTGCCGCGTTCGGGATTAATTGTAAAGGTTTTTTAGAACTGGCTGGAAGACCTGCCAGAGAGCTTTGCAATAGTCCAGCCTGGACCGAACAAGAGCTTGAACAAGGGGTTATGAAGCATGTTCTGAAAGAAAGGTCCTGGGGCCTCATTTATAGCCATTGTGTACACACAAAACCTGCCCTGAAAGAGGCGTACGCCACTTCCTACGCAAAAGGTGGGATTTATAAAAAACAAACTTGACGGGAAAATTTGCACACCTGCACGCAAACTCTGACCCATGCGTATGGACTTTTTTTCCTGGAGAAAGAAAAGTAATGTAAACAACGATTTTAAACTGTTTTAATTTCATCATATACATTTACATTAAATATTCCACTCTCATTAATGGAGATAAGCAATGAAATTACATAAAATCATTACGCAGAAGTTAAACCAAAATTATATGAATTTAGACGCATCTCATATTTCCTTAATGTCTTGTACCTTTGACGGTGTTAAACATTGTGTCACATTGATAGGAATATGCATAGAAATTATATGCAGATGAAGTTATGCATAGTAAAACTAGGTGTTGTAAGCTCCATATATGGTGATTTCGGGGAGGAGTCGGGGTGGAGATGCACGTACGCACAATCTTTATATTTATATATATTTAGATTTATAAAAGGATTTTTGCGCAGGTTCTGGAGTACGCATGGTTTTATAAATCTGAAAAATTGTGCGTACGCCAAATCTAGCTTTTGTGCGTAAGTACACTTTTAGGATGAAATCTACAGAGAGTTATAAATGATACCCTGATCTTCTTGATGTTGAATTAAGCAAATCTGCATGACCGGGTAGTTTTAGCAATGTGGTCTAAAAAGTCAGCTGATCATCAATCATAACTCCAAGGTTTCTGGCTGTTTTTAAAGGAGTTATGGTTGATGTGCCTAACTGGATGGTGAAATTGTGAAACAATGGGTTTGATGGAACCACAAGCAGTTCTGTCTTGGCAAGGTTGAGTTGAAGGTGATGGTCCTTCATCCAGCAAAAAATGTATGTTAGACAAGCTGAGATGCGAGTAGCTATCGTCGGATCATCAGGATGGTATGAGATGTAGAGTTGAGTGTCATCAGCATAGCTGTGATATGAAAAGCCTTGTTTCTGAATGACATAACCTAGTGATGCCATGTAGTCAGAGAAGAGAAGTGGTCCAAGAACTGAGCCCTGAGGCACCCCAGTAGTTACAGTAGATGTTGCGACTTGGACACCTCACCTCTCCAAGATACCTTGAAGGACCTAGCTTAGAAGTAAGACTCAAACCACTGGAGTGTGGTTCCTGATATGCCCTTTGCCAATAGGGTTGACAAGAGGATCTGGTGGTTAACCGTGTCAAAAACAGCGGACAGATCCAGCAAGATAAGTATAGAAATAGTGGATTTACTATTTCAATTGTAATTAATTTAATTAATTTAATTTACTAATTTACTGTATATCGCATAGTTTAATCATTCATGAATGAACAAACTTAATTAGGGTGACGGTGACAGCATCAAATCTTAACAGGTAAATTTATTCTAAATAAATACAAATTTATATAATTTATATAACCATGTCAAAACATAGTACATTGGTTCATTTATATGAACCATCGCCCAATGCATTTTAGTTAGTTACTCCCCTACACTGGCATTCTGTTTGTGTGTGTTTTATACAGTTTTAGAGAAAGACATAAGAGTGAGATCTGCCATCATATACAATAAATTAGAATGTCATGGAAAAGTTCATTTATTTCAGTAATTCAACTCAAATTCTGAAACTCGTGTATTAAAATAATTTCAGTGCACACAGACTGAAGTAGTTTAAGGCTTTGGTTATTTTAATTGTGATGATTTTGGCTCACATTTAACAAAACCCCACCAATTCACTATATCAACAAATTAGAATACTTCATAAGACCAATAAAAAAAAAAATTTTTAGTGAATTTTTGGCCTTCTGGAAAGTATGTTCATTTACTGTACATGTACTCAATACTTGGTAGGGGCTCCTTTTGCTTTAATTACTGCTTCAATTCGGCGTGGCATGGAGGTGATCAGTTTGTGGCACTGCTGAGGTGGTATGGAAGCCCAGATATCTTTGACAGTGGCCTTCAGCTCATCATTTTTTGGTCCTCTTGTTTCTCAATTTTCCTCTTGACAATACCCCATATATTCTCTTTGGGGTTCAGGTCTGGTGAGTTTGCTGTCCAGTTAAGCACACCAACACCATGGTCATTTACCAACTTTTGGTGCTTTTGGCAGTGGGGGCAGGTACCAAATCCTGCTGGAAAAATGAAATCATCATCTTCAAAAAGCTGGTCAGCAAAAGGAAGCATGAAGTTCTCCAAAATTTCTTGGTAAACGGGTGCAGTGATTTTGGTTTTCAAAAAACACAATGGACCAACACCAGCAGATGACATTGCACCCCAAATCATCACAGACTGTGAAAACTTAACACTGGACTTCAAGCAACTTGATATGAGCTTCTCCACCCTTCCTCCAGACTCTAGGACCTTGGTTTCCAAATGAAATACAAAACTTGCTTTCATTTGAAAAGAGGACTTTGGACCACAGGGCAATAGTTCAGTTCTTCTTCTCCTTAGCCCAGGTTAGACACCTCTGACGTTGTCTGTGGTTCACGAGTGGCTTAACAAAAGGAATACGACAACTGTAGCCAAATTCCTTGACGTCTGTGTGTGGTGGCTCTTGATGCCTTGACCCCAGCCTCAGTCCATTCCTTGTGAAGTTCACTCAAATTCTTGAATCGATTTTGCTTGACAATCCTCATAAGGCTGCGGTTCTCTCGGTTGGTTGTGCATCTTTTTTCTTCCACACTTTTTCCTTCCACTCAACTTTCTGTTTACATGCTTGGATACAGCACTCTGTGAACAGCCAGCTTCTTTGGCAATGAATGTTTGTGGCTTACCCTTCTTTGTGAAGGGTGTCAATGATTGTATTCAGGACAACTGTCAGATCAGCAGTCTTCCCCATGATTGTGTAGCCTAGTGAACCAAACTGAGAGACCATTTTGAAGGCTCAGGAAACTTTGCAGGTGTTTTGAGTTGATTAGCTGATTGGCATGTCACCATATTCTAATTTGTTGAGATAGTGAATTGGTGGGTTTTTGTTAAATGTGAGCCAAAATCATCACAATTAAAAGAACCAAAGACTTAAACTACTTCAGTCTGTGTGCATTTAATTTATTTAATACACAAGTTTCACAATTTGAGTTGAATTACTGAAATAAATGAACTTTTCCACGACATTCTAATTTATTGAGATGCACCTGTATGTCTTTCTGTCTCTCACAAACACACACACACAAAGAACACACAGAAAAAAACAATCGCACAAAATGTCACTTGTTTGATGTCACTGCTACAACCTGTGCCCCTTAAGCTTAAAAGAACCCTAATCACTATGGTGACAGTCCAGCCTAAATCATTAACAACCAATCAGAGGTCTGTTTTGGAGGGATAAAGCATTGGAGGTTGTCATAGCTACAGTCTGGTGCTTGAAATGATAAGGACAAGTGGATGGAGGGAGAAGAGAGCAAGAACATTGGGAACTGATTGAATAATTTGGCTTTGATTGTTGTTTTTGCTGATGCATGTTTTAAAATTAAAGGTCCTCCACACACCAAAAGGGCACATGAAGCAGCTCCTCTGGCATTTATCCATAGCTGCATGTCTGTCTTTTAATATAATACTTCACAAAAGTATTCCTCAACACAGGCTCATTGCAAAAATGTGCCTGGTAAATATTACGTAATTGCTTCTTAATTATTACGTAATTGTTTTCATGACACTTTCAAAGTGAAATTATATTGTTTTTTTTATGTTTCTTGTAATGTATATTGTGGCAATTCAGAAATGAAATGTCCATTGAGAAATTTCAGCTGGAAACTGCTATTAATAGGTTCGGTTTTGAAGTTATCCAAAAATGTAGGAAGATGCTTGTTTTTCCAATGAGCCTAGGTTAATATTCCAACTCAGGTTCGGCAAACTGGGTTTATACTTTTCATTTTAATCTGTTTCCAATTAAATTGTTTAAGTCACACAAATGTGTATTCATGTATTCATGAAGATGTATTCATCTTGCTACTTTAGTGAAAATAGCACAAAACTTGCAGTGATTAATTTCCTGCCCCTTCCAAAAACTGAAAAGACTCTTGTGATAAATGTATGGTAATTGCAGGCTTTGTTTGATGGTCTCATTGTATAAACCTGTTCTGTGTTTCACAATTCATTCAAAGCTCCATTCCACAGTGTGGAGTGATTTAGATTATGGAAATGTTTTCTTTTGTTTTTCTCTCAGATTCAAATGCTTTGCTTTTTCCATTTGTGTCTCTCTCCATATTCTTTCCTCATCTCATCTGTCTCTCTCACTCTATTGTGTGAGGCATGAAAACACATATATAAGCTCTCTAAAAAGATCAATGTTACATCCCAGTCACAATAGCATTTATTATCATCTGCTCTCTCTCTTTCTTGTACTCTCTCTCATGCTTCTCTGATATTGGGGTGTGTGTGTGTGTGTGTGTGTGTGTTTTGAACTTTTGCTTGAGTTTGGTAGACTGTCCTGTTATTATCCTGCTATCATTAACCTCATGGCATTTATCAAAACACCTTAATAGCACCACAAAATGTCACTGGGCAAAATAAAAAAAATCTTATGAGACACGTAATTGTGTCTCTGTGTGCTTAAAGTAGATTCCTGGGGTGTGTAAGTCCATTTGAGGGGATCTTGTGTATCACAGGCATGTGTCATGAGCAAATATCAAGTTGTCTCAAGGGTTTTGATCCCCTGCATCCATTTTTGAACATGAAGAAATTTATCCACGAAACCTTTTTAACGATTTACCTACCACTGTTTTGCAGTGAGCGTACACTTAATGTAAATTAGCACAGGCTTTAAGTAGCCTATTACTTCAAAATTGAGGCAGTTCAAAATTGAGGCAGTTCATGACCCCTACACAATGTCAGTGTTAACCACAATACCCACCCAAAACCAACTTAGCATACACTTATATAAAGAACAACTTTATATAAACTAACTCTTTTTTCTGCTTTGGTCTTGATTTATCTCAACTAGGACACCAAATGAGTACTTATTAAGTGATTAATGTGAACCAAGAGTCTACAGAATGTTCTTTCCTGGCTGTTGGCATTCTAGCCAAGGCCCCATCGCCACACACACACACACAACACCCACCACACCACACACACCACCACTGAAATACATACAACACAATATCACAGCTCTTACAGCCAGTCTCCTCTCCTGCTGCAGTGAGCTGCGCTGTTTTTAGCATTTGGTCTGCCAGATACAGAATAGGGAAGAAAAAGAGAGGAGGCAGGCCAACTGTGGAGAAGAAGGTGTGAGAAAGTGTAGGAGGAAAACAGGTTACTGAAGAAAAAAGGAAATGGGAGAGGTTCTTTGTTCCTGTTGCCTGCTACGCATTGTTCCATCTGGGGGGCTGTTGCAATTGTACTGCAAAGACCAGATACATCGTGTCAGTTTCAAAGTTATTGTCCCACATACACACACCCACACATATCTGTGCAGATATCTTTCCCTGAGACTACTTCTCTTACAAATACTTGCTAAAACACTACGTGTGTGGTGAGTGAGTGAGTGGATGAGTGAGTGATGTGCACAGAAGTGATCAATGCTGCCCAGATCAGACACACAGGGTCACTTGGCTGTACTAGTCCTGCTGATTGTGCGTGCGTGCTTTTTGCTTCAGAGTGAAGGGTTTTCATTAAACAAAGTCTCTTTGTATCTGTGTTGAGCGACTATCTACAGTGGGGCAAAAAGTATTTAGTCAGCCACCAATTGTGCAAGTTCTCCCACTTAAAAAGATGAGAGAGGCCTGTAATTTCATCATAGGTAACCTCAACTATGAGAGACAAAATGAGCAAAAAAAATCCAGAAAATCACATTGTAATATTTTTAAAGAATTAATTGGTAAATTCCTCGTTAAAATAAGTATTTGGTCACCTACAAAACAAGCCAGATTTCTGGCTCTCACAGACCTGTAACTTCTTTAAGAGGCTCCTCTGTCCTCCACTGGTTACCTGTATTAATGTCATCTGTTTGAACTCATTATCAGTATAAAAAACACCTGTCCACAACCTCAAACAGTCAAACTCCAAACTCCACCATGGCCAAGACAAAAGAGCTGTCAAAGAACACCAGAAACAAAATTGTAGACCTGCACCAGGCTGGGAAGATTGAATCTGCAATAGGTTAGCAGCTTGTTGTGAAGAAATCAACTGTGGGATCAATTATTAGAAAATGGAAGACATACGAGATCACTGATAATCTCCCTCGATCTGGGGATCCACGCAAGATCTCACCCCGTGGGGTCAAAATGATCACAAGAACTGTGAGTAAAAATCCCAGAACCACACGGGGGGACCTAGGGAATGACCTGCAGAATGCTGGGACTAAAGTAACAAAGGCTACCATCAGTAAGACACTGCGCCGCCAGGGACTGAAATCTTGCAGTGCCAGACGTGTCCCCTGCTTAAGCCTGTACATGTCCAGGCCTGTCTGAAGTTTGCTTGAGAGCATTTGGATGATCCAGAAGAGTATTGGGAGAATGTCATATGGTCAGATATAAAATATAAAATATAACTTTTTGGTAAAAACTCACCTTGTCGTGTTTGGAGGAGAAAGAATGCTGATTTGCATCCAAAGAACACCATACCTACTGTGAAGCATGGGGGTGGAAACCTCATGCTTTGGGGCTGTTTTTCGGCAAAGGGACCAGGACGACTGATCCGTGTTAAAGAAAGAATGAATGGGGCCATGTATCGTGATATTTTGAGTGAAAACCTCCTTCCATCGGCAAGGGCATTGAAGATGAAACGTTGCTGGGTTTTTCAGCATGACAATGATCCCAAACATCGGGCAACGAAGGAGTGGCTTCGTAATAAGCATTTCAAGGTCCTGGAGTGGCCTAGCCAGTCTCCAGATCTCAACCCCATAGATAATCTTTGGAGGGAGTTGAAAATCCGGGTTGCCCCAGCGACAGCCCCAAACATTACTGCTCTAGAGGAGATCTGCATGGAGGTATGGGCCAAAATACCAGCAACAGTGTTTGAAAACCTTGTGAAGACTTACAGAAACGTTTGACCTCTGTCATTGCCAACAAAGGGTATATAAACAAAGTATTGAGATGAAATTTTGTTATTGACCAAATACTTATTTTCCAACATAATTTGCAAATAAATTCTTTAAAATCCTACAATGTGATTTTCTGGATTTTTTTTCTCATTTTTGTCTCTCATAGTTGAGGTATACCTATGATGAAATTACAGGCCTCTCTCATCTTTTTAGTGGGAGAACTTGCCATTGGTGGCTGACTAAATATTTTTTTCCCCACTGTATTGCTGCCTGTCTCTCTTGTCTTTTATGAGCACCTCTAAAGCCCTCTCAGACCCCCTGTTACAACTCTCCGCAAGACAAATAAAGCAACCACTGCTTCAAAAACAGCGCAAGTTTTTTTATATTTCTTACATCAATATTAATTTTATTTATATTTTATTACCAATAAATAGCTGCCATAATTAAACTACTTTTTTATCTGAAAAGCAAAAACAGATGTTATTTTACAAAATCAGCAAACTGCAACAAAAATGGGAACAAAACTCATCTCCAAACACCTATGAGCAGAATATGTTTGGAGAGATGGAAAAGGAGAAAACACAAATGCTTCAAGAGTGGGCTGTAAACATAGCCACTATTTATAGCCTACTAAAATATAGGCTATTCGAACCAGATTTACTCTTAGTATTATAGCCGTGATGATTAATACATTATAAAAACATTGTAAAAAAAATGAAAAAATGCTAAAAGAAAGTCATCCCACTCCTCTAGGTCTACTTCTATCACCTCTTGGATTACAGCATCACACGCCTTCTTTTGTGATTTTCTCCAATGAGGGGGAGGAGGGAGTGGAACATTTGGCAAATTACGCTGCAGCACTTATATTATTGCACTGGTTGGCTATTAACTGCAAGCAGACAGAGTGTCATTCAATGCATTGGAGAATACGGCGAACATAAATAAAGAAACGAAGTTTCAGCTTTACAAAAAAAGAAGCCCAAAGTCGCGTATAATACTTGGCAACTATGCTCAGACCTCTTAGATTGTGGCTTAACCATTTGTTTAAAAATAAGAACTGAAGACAGTTTAATAAAGAGATTCATCCAAAGAGGGTGAAAAAGAGAGTGAGAGAGAAAGGCAGTGGGGCCCAGAAGTTCACCAAAAAAAAGTAATTAAAAATCCATTTTAATTTTAGGATTTTGAAAAACGTAAAGAAACTATGTGCACAATAGATGCAGTTATCAGTGTCAAAATGTTTGAGATGGCTAATTAAATCAAACAAAGCAGGGAATTATATTTATTTGAAGCGAAAATGGAATAAGTGTATTATTCCAGCACTACACATCAGCCAGTGGTTTAAGAAGTTTTTTTTATTTTATGTCAGTTTATGATCAAATAAAACATAATGGGCCAGATTTTCAAAGAGTTTGCATCAGTGCAAACCATTGTTTGGCATTAAAAAATAAAGAAACAGTGAAACATTAGTAATGAAAGGTGTGGACACTGGACAGTCCTTTTTGCAGCTAACCTTATGCATATCAGAGTGCAAAATTTATGGAAGAGGAATATTTAGGAAGGTTATTTACTAAGGTTTGAGGTTGTAAATTTACTAATATTTGTCCATTATTTAACACACCAGAAAAGTATGTCTTAACCCATCTTGTGCCTCTGTTTTTAGTAGATTACACCCGATTTTCCGCTCTACACCAGTTTGCACTGTTCTTGGTAGATTGTGTTGGTTGGGATCTTTTTTTTTTTTTTGAAAGATGTGTCGCCAAGGCTGTATGTATTTAACAGATGTAAAATTCTTTACTGTCTTTACTTTGATGATTTTAATGCATCCTTGCTGAAAAAAAAAGATAATAAAAAATAAAACTAAATCTTACTGACCCCAAACTTATGAACAGCAGTATCATATTAGAATGCGATATTTAAAAAATTACAATTCCAGGACAGTTTCTCAAATTTTTATGCTGATACTATAATTAGCAATAATAATTTAGAGAAATGCATTTTACTAGACTTTTTGACCTATTGTTTAGCTGTACTCTGTAATGTCTTCCACATGACGCAGGTGGTCTCACATTCATGGCATATCTTGTCTTTCTCCTCAGCGCATCTCCTCCAGTGATGCATCGGGCAAACAGAGGCTTGACATTCAGAGTGGGGAACGGTTCAATAGATTGGTAAAGAAGACTGAAATAGTGTACAGTCTGAAATGTGTGTGGGCGCATTGTATATAATGGGATTGTAATAGACTCGAAGTGGCTAGAAGGCTAACAATTTTGCAGTCTTTTGACCATGGAGAGATTCCACAAGGTTTTGAACTCATCCACTTGCCTACTGATGACTGCGGGTTCAGTCATGCAGCATTGTATGCACGGGTGGCGTGCAATGTATGTAAATCCATCCGCGTACGAAGTGCAGGTTGACATGAAGAGGAGCACCAGATTAAAAGAAGTGGAGGAGGATGAAGAAAGGAGAGTAACATATGTATTCATCGGCAGTCAGCAAACAAATCTTTAACTGCCAGCTTTTTGTGTTTTGGTTGAGCGTGTCTGTAGGTGTTTCAAATGAAAACATGCATCAGCAAAAACAACAATCAAAGCCAAATTATTCAATCAGTTCCCAATGTTCTTGCTCTCTTCTCCCTCCATCCACTTGTCCTTATCATTTCAAGCACCAGACTGTAGCTATGACAACCTCCAATGCTTTATCCCTCCAAAACAGACCTCTGATTGGTTGTTAATGATTTAGGCTGGACTGTCACCATAGTGATTAGGGTTCTTTTGAGTATATAGGGAGGCTGTTGTTTACGCTGAGTTGTTTACAATTTGTCAGCGTGAAAATATCAGTTGGAATTTGTGCTGGAACATGATGGCATTAATTACTGGGTGAGCAGATGTGTACCAGACATGTTTGTGTTCGCATGTATGTGTGTGCCTTACAACAAAGCAATAAAAAAGTATTAGAGTTTCAGGCTAGTTGACAAAACAGTCACTTGTCCTTTTGAGCCAGTGTTGCTTTGCAGCTGAAATTTTACACTTCATCCATTTTTCTGCATTTTGGACATAAAGGTTTGTATTTTATGACCTGTACTATGTTTAGGGCGCCTATAAAACCTATTTTTCTGGACATGCCTTAGTTAGTTGGGATTTCTAAATTACAGTTTTGGCTTTGTTTGCCTATTTTTTTCATAGTTGCTGAAGGTAATGAGTGAAAAGTAGTTTGACCAATAGAGTGCAGGCATTAGCTGCGTTTCCATGACAGATTTGCACAAAACGTTAGCGATATTTACTGTATAAATGTCGATTAAAAAAACGATTGCAAAATGATGGAGTTTCCAATAGCCTAACCGATGTTATGCAACTAAAGCGTAATTTTTTACTCTCGCATGAAGTCATGACAACGGATGTTGGTAGGTTTACATATATCAAAGCCATCGCATTAGCCATTATTTTTAATCAAAGGAGATGTAGGTGTGTATCTTTAGCAAAGCAGCGCAGAGAGTTGCTTCTGGAACGTGCCACGGAGAGGCTGGTATAAACACAAGCATTAACTAGAGCGGCCGTGATCAAATCCGGTGGCCGTGTCGGAGCCGTAATGTGCCACAGACGTGTGCAGTATAAATAAGGGGTTATCCAAGCAGTAATGGCAAGGAAAGCCCCTTATACTTGAGAGGTGTTTCTTCAGGTTATAGTACATTAAAGAATGATCATTTGAGTTTTATGTATACGCCAGGTGACCTGTAAATGCAAAAAAACTGTTTTCCATTGCAGTTTTGTGAAATAGTCCTTTTAGTCCTTTTATATGAGCGTAAACTTTTTTGCGATATATGGGAGTTTTTGCGAAATTGATGTGTTTCCATTGGGCATGTTTTCAATTCACAATTTCAGTTTGCGCAATTGACCAATCATGGCATGCGAGACCTACAGAGAATGATCAAACAATGCACAAATACGCCTACATATAATGTATGGGAAGCCTACGGAGCATGTCAATAGGATAACAAAGCCAAAACCCAGACATTTTAGGCAACATAGAAATCCTGGCCAGAACATGTCCAGGAAAAAGATGATGCATTCTCACCCTATTGTTTGTTGCAATTTTTGTTGGTTTGTCTCCAAGATAATATTATCTAGCTGACTAACATAGAGATTTTATATATTAAATATAAAAGTAGATTTATCAGTATAAATAAATATTTCTATTATACTGTATTAAAAAAACTCTGATTGATCTTGGTTAAATTCTTGGGGGACTTTTTTGTAGGCCTCTGACTACATGCCTGGAACATGGAGGCGAACTGACGTCCATTTGGAGAACCCAGAGTATCATACCAGATGGTACTTCAAGTACTTCCTGGGAAAAGGTAGGATTCCACTGCCAAGTATAGAATATGCACACATACACACACACACACACACACACACAAACTTGCAAATGATCTTGTATACACATACTGTACATGCACACATATCCATGTTGGGATGTAATTTATTTTTACTCAGCAGAGCATAATGAAGAGAATAACACTAATTTGAGTCTATGGAAAAGAAAAACTTGAATTACATAGGGAATAACTGAACAGTTTGAGAATAATCAAAGTAGGGTTGGGAATTGAGTTCTTATTAAGAACCAATTCCATTTTACCATACCATTTACCAGCTATATGCTTCATCACTCTTTTTTCTTGTCTTTCTTTATCTCCTTTCCTCACACAAAAACAAACACTGTTGTTCCCACATGTTTTAAGGCAGATGCTGCATTATGTCTCTTTAATTGATTTAAATCACTGCAAATACCTTTCATTCAATGAGAGGGTGATTGAATGAGAAAGGGGGAGAGAGACCAAATATGCTTCAGAGGAAGGGTGGAGATGCAGAGACAGACCAGATCTTGTCTTCTAATTGGATTTCAGCCTCTTTTCATTTGTCTTCTGTCTGTAAACCTGGTCTGTCTCAGTCCAAAATATTCTCCTCAAACAGCAGGCTTCTATCCCTTCCTTCCTCTTTCCCTCTTATTCTGATGCGCCAGGAATAGATCTAAATAAACAGGCATCTTCACAGTCACATCTCTGAGGACAGTTCACATGGTCACAGCACTTTGGTGTGGCATCTATCAGCAACATTGCGCAGGCAGCACATCAAGAAGGCAGAAAAGAAAATAGCTCCAAAAACTTTTATATGCATCGACCAATTTTTTCCTGTACACTACCATTGAAATGTTTGGGGTCAGTAAGAGACGGCACAGTATATCAATACAAAATGACAGTAAAGACATTTATAACGTTACAAAAGATTATATTTTTTAATAAATGCTGTTTTGTTGAAGTTTCTATTCATCAAAGTATCATTAGGTTTCCACTCAAATGTTAAGCAGCACAAGTATGAGTATCAGCCATTACATAATATAAAATATAAAAATGTATATATAGAGGTGCATCTCAATAAATTAGAATGTTGTGGAAAAGTTTTTTATTTCAGTAATTCAACTCAAATTGTGAAACTCGTGTATTAAATAAATTCAATGCACACAGACTGAAGTAGTTTAAGTCTTTGGTTCTTTTAATTGTGATGATTTTGGCTCACATTTAACAAAAACCCACCAATTCACTATCTCAACAAATTAGAATACTTCATAAGACCAATAAAAAAAAAAAAACATTTTTAGTGAATTTTTGGCCTTCTGGAAAGTATGTTAATTTACTGTACATGTACTCAATACTTAGTAGGTGCTCCTTTTGCTTTAATTACTACCTCAATTCGGCATGGCATAGAGGTGATCAGTTTGTGGCACTGCTGAGGTTGGTATGGAGGCCCCAGGTGGGGGGGGGGGGGGGGCTGGTTTGACCGTTGCCTTCATCTCATCTGTCCTTTTTTTTGGTCTCTTGTTTCTCATTTTCCTCTTGACAATACCCCATAGATTCTCTATGGGGTTCAGGTCTGGTAGTTTGCTGGCCAGTCAGCACACAACACCATGGTCATTTAAACAACCAACTTTTGGTGCGTTTGGCAGTGTGGGCAGGTGCCAATCCTGCTGGAAAATGAAATCCGCATCTTCAAAAAGCTGGTCAGCAGAAGGAAGCATGAAGTGCTCCAAAATATCTTGGTAAACGGGGTGCAGTGACGTTGGTTTTCAAAAACACAATGGACCCACACCAGCAGATGACATTGCACCCCAATCATCACAGACTGTGGAAACTTAAAACTGGACTTCAAGCAACTTGGGCTATAAACTTCTCCACCCTTCCTCCAGACTCTAGGACCTTTGTTTCCAAATGAAATACAAAACTTGCTCTCATCTGAAAAGAGGACTTTGGACCACTGGGCAACAGTCCAGTTCTTCTTCTCCTTTAGCCCAGGTAAGACGCCTCTGACGTTGTCTGTGGTTTCAGGAGTGGCTTAACAAGAGGAATTGACAACTGTAGCCAAATTCCTTGACAGTTCTGTGTGTGGTGGCTCTTGATGCCTGGACCCCAGCCTCAGTCCATTCCTTGTGAAGTTCACTCAAATTCCTGAATCGATTTTGCTTGACAATCCTCATAAGGCTGCAGTTCTCTCGGTTGGTTGTGCATCTTTTTCTTTCACACTTTTCCTTCCACTCAACTTTCTGTTACCATGCTTGGATACAGCACTCTGTGAACAGCCAGTTTTTTGGCAATGAATGTTTGTGGCTTACCGTCCTTGTGAAGGGTGTCAATAATTGTTTTCTGAACAACTGTCAGATCAGCAGTCCTTCCCCATGATTGTGTAGCCTAGTGAACCAACTGAGAGACCATTTTGAAGGCTCAGGCAACCTTTGCAGGTGTTTTGAGTTGAGTAGCTGATTCACCATATTCTAATTTGTTGAGATAATGAATTGGTGGGTTTTTTGTTAAAGGTGAGCTAAAATCATCACAATTAAAAGAATCAAAGATTTAAACTACTTCAGTCTGTTTGCATTTAATTTATTTTATATTATATTATATTTAATATTATATATAAATATATTTAATATAAAAACAACATATTTTTCTTAAATATATCCATTAATATTAAATTACATTTAATAATATTTTATTAAATATGTAATTATATTATACATATAAATTATAAATAATATAATATATATTTTAATAAATATATATATTAAATATAAAATATTTGTTTGTATTTATATATACAATAATAAATAAATACAGTATACACATTATGTAACAAACTTTATTTTGATGTGATCACCGTTTGACAAAGCACTAATAGATCTATAGATATATTGAATATATATATTAATTGCTGTCAACTATTAATCGCATATATATATATATATATATATATATATATATATATATAAGATTATTATATATATATATTATATATCACAGTATTACTGTTTTTTACTGTGTTTTTGATAAATGCAGCCATGGTGAGAGACTTCTTTCAAAAAAAATCGTAATGAACTTTTTGATCGGTAGTGTATTTCTGACATCTGTAAAGTATTTTAACATTGAGTGTTCAAGTACATCCCAATTAAACCAAATAGCAATGTGCATTTAATAGCTACTGAAATAAAAAGCAGAGGCAGTGACTCTCCCTTCATTCTTCATTCTGTAGTTCATCAAAACTACGTGGGGACAGATGCAGAGAAGAATCCCTTCTTCCTGTCTGTGGTTCTGTCAGACCAGAACAACCAGAGGGTCCCACAGTATCGAGCCATCCTGTGGCGCAAGACGGTGAGTCAGCCAGTGACAGGTAACAACATGTGTGTGCGTCACTTTTGCTCTGTGCAGTGACTCACATAACAGATTGACCTCTTCATGAAGCGACTCTACATTGTTTGGCTCTGTTGTCTCAAAGGTATTAAATGTCACTTTCCTATGAGCAACAAGTTCTCGGTTATAAAACCCTGTGTCGTAGCCTCCAGCAATACTGGCTTGCTGTCATGTTATGCCATGTCATATTTCGCTTCATATTCGTATAATTTGCGAAATGTGTCCCTCTTCTTTAGGGTACTCTAAAAATCAGCCTTCCATACAGTCCGACAAAAACACTATCAGTCAAATCTATATTAAGGTAAGTCTGTTTATAATGCATCCTGCTTGCCAGTAAACAAATGCACGTGAACATTTAATTTGAGTGAAATAGATTAAAATGCGTTGCATTCATGTGACCTTTTTGCCCTCCAGTGCCATGAACGTGGATCGTTTTGAAAAGGGCCCAAGGGAAATCCTTAACCCAGAGATTCAGAAGGTGCCCACCCACACCTGTCAATCAACATCACATGTTGTCTGCTCTGTTAATTACTGTCTGTTTCTGCTCTGGTTTGTTGTTCTGCTTCATAATCATTCAAACGCAGGCGTTGTGTGAGCTGCTATTGCTCCCAAGAGCTTTGCCTTTGTGGAAATGTGTGCCACTAATCAAAGGCTATTGTCAGCAGCATTCAGATATTTGAATGCATGAACACGCTCTCTGTAATGTTTGTGTAACCCACACTATTAGTGCTCCTAACTGGTGTTTAGAAATTTAACCTCGTTGGAAACTGAATTATTTATTGTACTGAGATATAATTTATTTTTTGAACAGTTTTTTTTTTATTGTTGGCAGGACTTACTGGTGCTGGAGGAACAAGAGGTGTGTACTGTCAAATGTGTGTATGTGTTTGATTTTTGTATGCAGTGCGAATAAATGACCTTCTTAATGATTTCTGTATCAGTTTGTTAATGAATTCCTAATGTATGCTCATCACATATGTTTGTATGTTCTCACAGGGCAGTGTAAACTTTAAATTTGGTGTTCTTTATGCCAAAGATGGACAGTTGACAGATGATGAAATGTTCAGCAATGGTGAGCACAGAACCACTCCTAATATGCTCATAATACTAAATATTTTGTTTGTTCCCTTTCTACTGTCAATATTTGTGCTATATATGCACACTGTTAAATAATAATTACCAATAGCCAAATAGATGTGATTCTATAGATTCTATTTGAATGTTGTTTCAATCAGAAATATACCATATTAAGAATGTACAATGCAATTAATTATAATTCACATTTATTTTAGAATATGCATGTGAACAGCATAAGGTGACTCCCTTGATGTTTGTTAAATTTATTAATGCTCTGTGTTCATGTTGGTTTTGTATTTCTTTCCCCCCCCCCCCCCCACACGCCCCCCCAGAACAGGAGATGCGACTTTTAATATATTTCTGAATCTCCTTGGTGACACGATCTGTCTGCAGGGCTGGGCAGGGTATCGAGGAGGACTGGACACTAAGAGTAGGACAAAAAAAAAAAACACGTCTTTACAGATCAACAGAGGAATTTTTTTCCTTTCAAGTGAATTTTGCTTATTCATGTTCTCTCTTTATCTGTTTAGACGACACTACAGGAATAAATTCTATCTACACAGTCTATCAGGGTCATGAGCTCATGTTCCATGTTTCCACCATGTTACCTTATTCTAAAGAGAACAAGCAACAGGTAAGATAAAGAACACATAAGCTATAAGATGCACAGTATATTTGTACCATATTGTTTATTTTTATTTACACTACCATTCAAAAGTTTGGGGTATTTTATTGTCCATTATAATGTTGTGCCTAAATTCACTTGTCACATTTAAAATGACTAATTTTACTTTTTAATGTTTTGATTTGAATTTATTTAGACAATATAGTATAGAATTTAATATGTCATTTACCAACCATGACAATATTTATCAGGTTTTCGTATTATCAGTATCATTATCAGCCCATTCCCAATATGAGCACTATCCAAACGGGATTTTCAAAAACCAGTTGTATCTGAATAAGACTTTAGACACACACACACACACACAAAAAAACACATCCAAGTAAAACTATTATCAGAATAAGAGAAAGACAAATAGAGAGCAGAGGACACAGACAGAGAGGAGGAATGAAAGAGAGATTTGAATGATAGCAAAGAGAAGGGAGCTGCGTGTGTTTGTTGAGGCAGAAAGGAGGCAGTCTGTAGCTCAGTAGGTGGTGAGGGGAAAACAGGCTATATTTAACATCCAAAAGCGCTGGACATCACAGCGGTCAGTCTCTCCCTCTCTTTTCTCTGCTGCCTTTCCCCCTTCCCCCCTCAGCTCCATATCCTGATTACATCAAGCGTCAATCACTTCACTCTCTCTCACTTCATATCTCTCTCTTCTCTTGATTATATCACACACAGCAATCCATCTTTCTTTCTCTCTCTCTCTCTCTCTCTCTCTCTCTCCCCTTCTGTTTCTCACTTTTTCTATCAGATCATATGTCTGATTGAGTACAAGTAGTGCTCTTGTACACTGGAGTGCTTGTGGAAACATTCACAATAGTAGGATTTTCAAAGTATTTGTGTCGGTTCAAGATCTTGGCACTTTACAGCCGAGAGCCTCTTCAGCCCTTCGTGTTAATAACCACCTTTTTACCAATGCTGAACCGCTCATGAAAAGAGTAGGAAAGCTGATGCGCTCCAAAGTCTCTTGCCGACCCCTAAAAGCATGCAGACAAACCAAACAGTCAGAAGACTCAGAAATCAAGTAGAGTTCACAAGGGAGAGCAAGTTTTTTCTTGAAAGAAAACTCTTTTTAAAGGGCGAGTTCACACACACGGAAATTCAGTTATCATTTTCTCACCCTCATGTCGTTCCAAACCCAAATGAGTTTCAAATGAGTGGAACACAAAAGAAGAACCTTTACAGTTATTTTCCATCAAGGACAGTTCATAGTAACTGCATCTGTCAAGCTACAAACAGAAACTACAAACATTTTTGAATGTGTAAATAGCTGTAAATCATAAGATATTTAAGTCGTTATTTACTGATTAAAAAATGTTGCATTGTTGCGTTTCTGTTCAAGTTGCAAAATTTAATTATGCAAATTAATTAACATTTCAAAAAACTATTTGGACTTGAAGCAAGGAGTTTCCATCCCATGTGTTCAATTGAACATAATCATAACTCAGTAACCTGTGCTATGAAATTGACTTATATTGTTGAGGCTTTTGTTAAAGCAAAGCCAAATAATTGTTTTTAGGTAATTTTATTAACAATTTTGGAAATGTTATACATGTTACTGACAACAATTCCACTGTGGAATGAACAACATATGGGTTTGGAAAAACATGAGGCATTTTTGGAGTTAACTGACTGATCCTAGAAGGCTCAACCCTGCTTGTCAGATGCTAGAAACATGTAAGAGAGTCAGTCATGTTGGTATTGTTCAAGTGTTAAACGGTATGTCACTGGAAGTATGCTCTTGTGTAAGGAAGAGGGGAAGTGGCAGAGAATCATAATTGAGCTCTCAGTAGAAATTAATCTGTCGCTGCAATAAGTAAATACTCATTCCTGTCACAGCTCACGGTCATGCGCATGTATCTGTGTCTGGATGCGTGTGTTTGTGTGTGGGAGAGAGAAAGAGAATGAGAGAGATACTAGCTGGCGGAGAGGGGCAGGTGAAAAGCAGCCATGTAGTAATTGAGCTTTAAGGGAATGTTTTATATGTGTGTGTGGGCTCTTGAGATAAAAGATAAAAGCTCCTTTCTGACCGTAATGGTGCAGACTCATTAACAAGCTCAATTATGCTTTCTGGCTAACAGGCTTGAGGTGTCAGAGGTCATATAGCAGCTTTTGAATGTCCACACATGCACACGGACCAACAAACCTATACACATAGGCATGTGCTCTTTTCAAAATGAAACATTTGTCCATCATTTGTTCAGACTGGAGAGAAAAAAGTTGGTGTAATAGTTTCAGGTAACAAAAGCAGCCTTTTAAAATGTGTTTCATTAATGCATGATTATAGCTTTCATTATTTCAATCTGTGCAGGTAGAGAGGAAGAGACATATTGGGAACGACATTGTGACCATTGTGTTTCAGGAGGGAGATGACGCCTCTCCGTCCTTCAAACCCTCTATGATTCGCTCCCATTTCACACGTATCCTTCATCCTCAAGCTGAGTGGAAATGATGAAATGAGTCACTCAATGACAGCAATTAGGCTATTTATGGGTGATTTTTTTTTTACAAGACAATGATTAAAAATACATGTAAATACATTTTTGAAGTTTTTCACATCAAGCAATTGTATAATTTCCTTTACATAAACCACAGATATTTTTGCCTTAGTTCGATACAATAGCCAGAGTGATTGTTACAGGTTTGTGTGTGTATTTGAGGTTTTACTTTTTATGCATAGCACATGTTAAAGGCACAATATGTAATTTTTGCCACTAGAGGGCGCGTATTCAAAATAAACAAATAGACAAAGGCGTAGTTAGATGACGCAGTGACTGAGTGTGGAATCATGGGAGTTGTCGTCTTCATCCCCACAGCTGATGCAATCCGACGGGACTCGGGCAGAAATCATGTTCATGGATGAGCTAATGATTTATTAACGTAGAATGAAGCAGGGTGAGGCTGAAAGCCGTCGAAGCGAAACGAGGCCGCTGAACGAGCGTGACACATGGCTCGAAAGCAGAGGAGCTTTTATTATGCCACAGTCGACCTTTTCCGCTCCTTCCGGTCGTGCGTATGTGTGGGAAAAAAGCAACGCTGTTTTATCATACTAGATACATTTGAAAGTTCTGTTATAATGCTACTCTATGCGGTCGTCACCGGTACGCACAACATATTAAAGCGTCTTTAGTGTTTCCATGTTCGGAAATCGAGGGGTTATGACGTCATTGGCAGGCAACACAATGAAACTATAGACACGGTCGGTCACTAGTTAAAATTGCTTATTTCTCTGGATTTAAACATTCTTCAAACATTTGGGATAATGTAAGTACACAAGTCAGCAAAATATATAACACTGTTCTAGTGGTTTTTGGATTTTTTAATAAAAAAATCTTACATATTGTGCCTTTAAATGTTGTTTTATAATACATTAATATTATTAAGTGTATATACACTATGTTCAAAGATTTTTAGATTAAATTAATACTTTTATTCCACTAGGGTGCATTAATTTGATCAAAAACGAAAGTAAGGACGTTTTGAGTGTTACAAAAATTTCCATTTCAAATCATTCCTGTTCTTTTGACCATTCTCTTCATCAAAGAATCCTTAACAATATAATATGAGCTCTAATATTAAGCAGCACAACTGTTTTCAAAGTTGATCATATCTGCAGATTAGAATGATTTCTGAAGGATCATGTGACACTGACTTGAGTAATGATGCTGAAAATTCAACTGTCACCATATGAATAAATTACATTTTAAATTATATTTAAATAGAAAACAGATATTTTACATTATAATAATATTTTAGACTTCAAAAACATTAAAAAAAACGAATTTGAATGCTAGTGTATATTATTTGTATCTTAATCATTTTGTTTTGTTGCAGGTTGAAGATTTTCTCAGAAGAGAGTGTGCCGCTGTTTGGCCCACCGCTCCCTTCCCCTCCAGTGTTCACAGACCACCAGGAGTTCAGGGACTTTTTACTAGTTAAATGTTAGTAAATTCACCAGTACATAAAGTTGTGTTCCTAATCGTTCACCAAAATATAACAACTTTCCCCTGAAACATCACTTTTCTGCTGATGTAACCAAGCCTGTGAATACCATCCATATCACAGCCTATTAATAATAATTTAAGCCATAAAATCTAAGACTACTAATATTTCATGTCCCAGTCAAAATAGATTACATCATTTTAAATGCATTCCAAATGTCATTTAATGTTGTCTGCTTCACACAGACCTCCTGTTAGAATATACACCTGTGTTTTTCTGTTACCAGCTTTAATGGTTTGTTTTGGCTCATGAACTCAGTAAAGCAGATGCTTTCGTTAAACAGACCTTGTAAAATGAGTCATGCTGTTTCTTACGGGTAATTCTGTTACATAATACTGCTACCTTTATCCTTCTGTCTCCTATAGTAATAAATGGAGAAAAAGCCACTCTCGAGACCCCAACCCCCCCCCCCCCCCTTTTTGCTCCGAAACGCAGCGCACTCTGGACAGCTTATCGATCTTGTACACGGATCTCTGCCTTACTTCCCAAGGTATGAACACAATGTTTCTCAATCAGGGGAGGGGCCTAATAGGGGGCCGCAAAAAAAAAGCACATAACTAAATTAAGATATCTCTTACTTTAATTCACCTCTAAACAACAGTTTTTTTTCTTTTGAAGA
The DNA here is from genome assembly GCA_018155175.1 of Sinocyclocheilus anophthalmus. Classification (NCBI taxonomy): domain Eukaryota; kingdom Metazoa; phylum Chordata; class Actinopteri; order Cypriniformes; family Cyprinidae; genus Sinocyclocheilus; species Sinocyclocheilus anophthalmus. Next base: position 511,144 of record JADLZN010007093.1, read on the forward strand.
ATCAGCATTCCCATTGTCTTGATATATATGAGGAAAACTGATATATACAGTGGGGAAAAAAAGTATTTAGTCAGCCACCAATTGTGCAAGTTCTCCCACTTAAAAAGATGAGAGAGGCCTGTAATTTTCATCATAGGTATACCTCAACTATGAGATACAAATGAAAAAAATCCAGAAAATCACATTGTTGGATTTTTAAAGAATTTATTTGCAAATATGGTGGAAAATAAGTATTTGGTCAATACCAAAATTTCATCTCAATACTTTGTTATATACCCTTTGTTGGCACTGACAGAGGTCAAACGTTTTCTGTCAGTCCTTCACTTCACGTTGCTGGTATTTTGGCCCATTCCTCCATGCAGATCTCCTCTAGAGCAGTAATTTTTTTGGGGCTGTCGCTGGGCAACACGGATTTTCAACTCCCTCCAAAGATTTTCTATGGGGTTGAGATCTGGAGACTGGCTCGGCCACTCCAGGACCTTGAAATGCTTCTTACGAAGCCACTCCTTCTTGCTCGGCGCGGTTGGGGGGGTGGGGGGGGGGGGGGGGGGGGGGGTGTGTTTTGTGGTATTGTCCTGCTGAAAGACCACCCCGTTCATTCAGTCCCTTTGCTGATGGAAGAGGTTTTTCACTCAAAATCTCACGATACATGGCCTCATTCATTCTTTCGTTTACACGGATCGTCGTCCTGGTCCCTTTGCAGAAAAACAGTCCCAATGCATGATGTTTCCACCCCCATGCTTCTCAGTAGTTATGGTGTTCTTTGGATGCAACTCAGCTTTCTTTCTCCTCCAAACACGACAAGTTGAGTTTTTACCAAAAAGTTCTATTTTGGTTTCATCTGACCATATGACATTCTCCCAATCCTCTTCTGGATCATCCAAATGCTCTCTAGCAAACTTCAGACGTGCCTGGACATGTACTGGCTTAAGCAGTGGGACACGTCTGGCACTGCAGGATTTGAGTCCCTGGCGGCGTGGTGTGTTACTGATGGTAGCCTTTGTTACTTTGGTCCCAGCTCTCTGCAGGTCATTCACTAGGTCCCCCCGTGTGGTTCTGGGATTTTTGCTCACAGTTCTTGTGATCATTTTGACCCCACGGGGTGATATCTTGCGTGGAGCCCCAGATCGAGGGAGATATCAGTGGTCTTGTATGTCTTCCATTTTCTAATAATTGCTCCCACAGTTGATTTCTTCACACCAAGCTGCTACCTATTGCAGATTCAGTCTTCCCACCCTGGTGCAGGTCTACAATTTTGTTTCTGGTGTCCTTTGACAGCTCTTGTGTCTTGGCCATGGTGGAGTTTGGAGTTTGACTGTTTGAGGTTGTGGACAGGTGTTTTTTTTATACTGATAACGAGTTCAAACATGCCATTAATACAGGACGCGTGGAGGAACAGAGGAGCCTCTTAAAGAGTTTTTGTTGTACGGTCGGTGGAGCCAGAAATTTGCTTGTTGTAGTGACCAATACTTATTTTTCCGAGAATTTACCAATTAATTATTTTAAAAAATCATACAATGTTATTTTCTTGATTTTTTTTTTCTCATTTTGTCTCTCATATTTTAGGTATACCTATGATGAAAATTACAGGCCTCTCTCATCTTTTTAAGTGGGAGAACTTGCACAATTGGTGGCTGACTAAATACTTTTTTGCCCCACTGTATGAGGAAGCCAAATTTTAATAGTGTTATTCCTAGACCTGAAAATGCAATTTTTTTGTTGCATTTTCACAATGAATGCATATTTTTCTAGTTATGCCAAGCTCTAAAATATATATATTTTTAGTAAATTTTTTGTAAATTATACATTTTTAAAAAATCCCTATCTACCGGTAGTAAATTACAAATGACTGACAGAGTCATGGAGCCTTCAAATACTATTGTGGACAAAGAAGGGCCTTGGATTCAAAAAGGTTGAAAAGCACTGATATAGCTCAATACTTTTCTGTATTTCACTATGTTTATCCTCAGACTTTTACCTCATTTCCTTTTCTGCCATATATTTTCAGATGTTTTGCACTGTTTCTTCGCACAGTTCTATTTTAGTCGTATTTACACCACTCTTCCAAACCACTGAGCTTTCAAATGCACTTTCATTCTGTTGCAGCCCCCTGTCAGTTGCCACTAGAGATGGACACTTTCTTTTTATTGTTGTCTGTTACTGTTCCTGTTTTAGGGTTCTTCTATTCTTCATTTACTAGAGTTGGGAATCAAGAACCAGTTCCATTCATTTTAATGAAAGAGTAATATTTTAACTAAACAATACAAAGACTTACTGTCTTTGTATTGTTTAGTTAAAATCTTACTTTCATCTTACTCTGACAGTAAACCTTTCTGTTGTGTTGCTCTAATATGCAGCAAGAAAACAGTACAACTGATAACTTTTGTTAACAAATGAATTTTTTGAATCAGTTATTTATCAAAAAGTATCATAAATGAGTGTTCTATAGTAAATCAGAATTTGAACCATCATTATTTGATTCTTAACTCTATCTATGATGGCTGGTAAGGAACAGTGGTGTAAGAATTTGTTAGTTTCTGCTTTGCTCTGTCTTTCTGTCTGTTTCTGGGTCAGTCTCTCAGACCCATCTTTATCTGTACCGCTCCTGTAGGTTCCCTTCTCTCCGCAGAACATGCTGAACCGACGCTCATTCAGCGACGTACTGCCAGAATCACCCAAATCCGCCCGTAAAAAAGAAGAGGCACGCCAGGCTGAGTTTGTTCGAGTGGGACAGGTAGGATGTAGAAATACGAATAAAATATAAAGAAATGGCATGAAAGACAATGTCACAATATGAGTAATGTCATTAATAGATATAATATTGCGTCCAGGCCTTGAAGCTGAAAACTATAGTTCGAGGGGATGCACCCACCAGTTTAGTCACCACTGGTCTTTGCAGGAAAGAGGTGAGAGGGCAAGAGGAAAGTGAGATGGATGCTGTTATTTTGCTTTCGGTTCATCTCTAACTGTGTGTTGCCATGTTCTCTGCAGCCATGGGAGTCACAGTCGTTCTGCAGTAGCTTCCCGTATGATATAGTCTGTGGAGATTCGTGGGGACAGTCATTACTGGTCGCCACAGATTCAGCAGGGGTCATGCTGCTGGAAGGTGAGAATGCTTTTTCATGAGAAACAATACAACTGGACAGAGGAGCAGTTTTCTTACAAATTACTTGTAAAGACAGACTGAATGTAACTTTGACCAGGCTGGATTGGATGGATTGTATTAATGGACATTGAACTGAGTTCATTTTGTGGGGGGGGGATTACAAAAAGAAACTTTGATGCTGCTTTTTCCATACAATAAAAAGGAACAATGAGAAGAGGCTGTCAAACTTACAAAAGGACAAAATGCACAAAAATACTAGTGCCGACAATAAAAATTTTTTGTTGTCTGTGGAAAAAAGTAAATTACACAGGGTTGGAACATGAGGATAAGAAAATTAAATAAACATTACCATTCAAAAGAGGGTCTGTAAGATTTAAAATGTTTTTGACAGAACTCTCTTATGCGCACTCGGGCTGCATTTATTTGATCAAAAATAAAAAAAAACAGTAATATTGTGAAACATTATTACAATTTAAAATAACAGTTTTCTGTTTTAATGTTTTAAAATGTAATTTATTCCTGTGATAGCAAAGCTGAACAGTCTTCAGACTCTTCAGAAATCTTTTTAATATTCTAATATGTTGTGCTGCTTAATATTTGTATGGAAACAATGCTTTAGGATTTTAGCCTTCAATGAATAATCTATATTTTAGGATTCTTCCAAAAAACAGCCTTTATTTAAATTTTGTAACAGTATAAATCACTTTAATTGCACTCTTGATCATTTTAATGTGACCTTCCTGAATAAGGAAGTATTAAATTCTTTAAAAAATAAAATAAAATACTGACCCCAGACTTTTGAATGGTAGTGTTCAAGGCACTTTCTTGTTTTGTTTTGTTTTTTACTAAAAAACTGAAATTTGATTACCTTTATCTTCCCTTTTAGCCTCAGATCCACTGTTCTCCAATGCAGGTATGTAAAGCAAAACCACTACACTACAGAAGAAACAAATGCTTATAAATATTACAAAGAATTTATACTTTTTTTTACAGTGATAGTTATCAAATGTGTCTGTTAATCAAAGCAAGCAAATCTCAGTGGGGGATTGAGTTACCATGCAGACCACAAACTAATCTTGCTTTGCATGCTGATCTAGATTCGCCAACCCTGCCTCCGGTGCAGGTATTTGACAAAACCTTGACTGTCAAACAAATGCACGTGCTTGAACCTCAGGACCTCCTCATTGCAAGAGCAGATAAGGGTAAGATGTGTGTTGTTTTTCTATTTACATGAGCATATGAATGAGACAATTCGTATGTGGGTAGAAGAAAGGGTGTGAAATGATCTGCCAGAATAGAGACAGCGTGAGAAAGAAAAAGACCAAAGCAAAGCGGCGAAGGAAACTCTAGGTCTTTGCTCTAATGAGCATCTTTAGCCAACAGGGAATAGCACAAAATAGTATCTCAAACACACACACACGCGGGCAGCATCTCTGGTTCGCATTGTCTAGACTTATAGCTCATTATAAAGAGAAGCACGGACTAGGGATCCATGTAATTTAGAGTCTTCCGCCTTTTTCTATTCTGATCATTAGTTCAAGATGGTGTACAGCAAACTCTCACTCTTATTGGAAAGCACAGCTTCTCCAGAGGGAAAATAATGAATTGGTTATCAACTCGGTCACCAAGCAACTTTCATTCACTACGACAGGCATTTGAAAACCAAACATGTTGCATTAGCTGAGATGTCATTCAGTTTGATGAGACGGGTCTCTCATTTGTTGCCAACCAGTTATCATATAGTTACGGTTCTGAAAGCTGTTGTTTGTAGAATTCACTAAACAGCTAAAGTAATCACACTCATTTGAATATTCAAACTGAACCAGAGTGCTTGAGTCTTTAAATCAAATTAAGCTTTAATTCCAATTGCTTTATATCCAATTTCGACTGTGTTGCAGGGAAAGATGCTCGACTGTATGTTTACAGACTAAGCTCTCTCAAACGGGGGATAGAGGAGCGGCAGCTTGTCCGCACCAAGTGTGACAGTCGAGAGAACAAGCTTGAGAAAACCAAAGGTACGAAAGAAGGACTTTAGTCATCACCCACACAAATATTTGAAATGATTTAAAATCGGACAATATTATTTACATTCTAAATATGAGTGTTGGTGAAGCAACATTCTGAAATTGAAATTTTCTAATTCAAAGTAGTTAGAAGGATAGTTCACCAAAAAAATGAAAATTCTGTCATTAATTACTTTGCCTAATGCCGTTTCAAACCCGTAAGACCTTCGTTCATCTTCGGAACACAAATTAAAATATTTTTATGAAATCCGATAGCTTTCTGACCCTGCATAGACAGCAACACAACTGAAACGTTCAAGGCCCAGAAAGGTAGCACGGACATCGTTAAAATAGTCCATGTGACATCAGTGGTTTCAACCTTAATTTTAAGAAGCTACGAGAATACTTTTTGTATGCAAAGAAAACAAAAATAACGACTTTAATATTAAAATTACGATTGAACCACTGATGTCACATGAACTATTTTAATGATGTCCTTACTACCTTTCTGGGCCTTGAACGTGGGAGTTCTGTTGCGGTATCTGCAGGGTCAAAAAGATCTCGGATTTGATCAAAAATATCTTAATTTGTGTTCCGAAGATGATCGACATTAGGGTGAGTAATTAATGACGGAATTTTCATTTTTGGGTGAATGATCCCTATAAGCTTTATTAAAGCTATGCTGTCTATTTGACAAATTTGAAGTTTCTTGAAGAATTTAATAATTAGCTAATAAATTAGATGATTTCCAAGATCATCACAATCAAGTAACAGAAATGTGTTTCCTCAGGCTGCCATCTCTACTCCATAAACACGCATCATGGGGTGGAGCTCAGAATCGTTGCGGCGATAAGAAACAAGCTCCTCCTGATCACCAGGAAACAGTCACGCCTCGATTGCCTTGGCTCTATCGCTACAGTCACAGGGACTACTGACTCACCTGTGGAAGAGTTCCAGTACATACGGGTATGAGACGGATTCAGCACTCTTACACATGTCATGCATTGACGTTAACTGCATCTTATCGTCACTTGTAGTTTATAGGAACGGTTCTCACAGACAGATTTTTCAAAAGCTCTCAACAGTTTGAATGATTGCTGTCTCCTTTCTTAGGAGATCTGCTTATGTGACTCACCGGTGGTCATGGCCCTGGTTGATGGCCCAACAGGAGAGAATGATCACATGATCTGTGTGGCCTACAGACATCAGTTTGACTTGATCAATGAGAGTACAGGAGACGCTTACAGACTACACCATGTAGACTCCAACCGGGTGAGAAACAGCCACTTGAATACAAACATAGGCTAGACTACCATTTGTGGTCAGGAAGATTATTCATTTTTATATAAAATATATATACTGTATATTTCTATTTAGCAAGGATGCAATTAATTGATCATCAGAAGTGACAGTAAAGATATTTATAATGTTACAAAAAAATATTTTTTAAATAAATGCTGTTCTTTGGAATTTTCTATTAAAAGAATCCTGAAAAAAAAAATGGTTTCACAAAAATATTAAGCAGCTCAACTGTTTTCAACATTGATATTAGCAAGAAATGTTTCTTGAGCTGCAAATCAGCATATAAAATTATTTCTGAAGGTTCATGTGATACTGACAACTGGAGTACTAACTACTGAAAATTCAGCTTTGCTATCAGGAATAAATTACATTTTAAAATATATTAAAATCGAAAAAACATTCAATTGTAATACTTCACAATATTACTGTTACTGTATTTTGATCAAATAAATGAAGCTTTGGAGAGCATAAGAAACCTCTTTTAAAAAATCTTACTGACCCAAACTTTTGAACAGCAGTGTACACATTCATTTACACAATATAACACGATCTAGATATCCTCCCCTTCACTTTATCAGTTATGTACACCAAACTGTCAGTTTTTGATCGGTAACATGAGTGTCTATTACTTTTCTCCAGGTGAACTTTGTTGCTGCCATAGATGTGTATGAAGATGGAGAGGCTGGACTTCTTCTTTGCTATAACAGTTAGTGTCTATTACAGTGTCAGTGATTGCATCTGCATAGTCAGATTCTCTAAAGCTGGACTTTTCTTTTAACAGATATCTGCGTCTATAAGAAGGTGTGTCCGTTTAACGGAGCAACACCCATGATTCAGCCCAATACTTCAGACTTCCATTTCAGCTGGAATCAAATGCCCAACGCTATTGGTCAGTGCCTTTAGGATCTTGAAAATTCTTTGTTATTACTAATTTTTCTACAGTTCAACATTCGTTTTGCATTTGCATTAGTGGAAATAATTGAGATGTCTCACTATTCTGTCACTTCCTGTGTCACAGTGTGTGCATTCCCGTATATCCTTGCATTCACCACTGACTCCATAGAGATTCGACTAGTCGTTAATGGCAACCTAGTATATACAGCTGTCGTTCCAGAATTGCAACTGACTGCGTCCAGAGTAAGTGTTCTAGCCATAAGTTTCTACCTATGAAGACCATTATATAGCGGTGTATTTATCTGGTGTAAATGACATTTTTATTGTACAGTCTGAAACCATATTTTAAATATTTTATTACACTCTTTTTAGATTACTTTTTAAATATTTGGGATCCGTAAGACTTTTTAATCCATAAGACTGCATTTATTTGATCGAAAATACACTAAAAACAGTAATATTATTATAATTTACAATAACTGTTTTATATTTTAATACATTTTAAAATCTAATTGATTGTCAGTGCCGATAGCCTTGTGGGCAGTGCGCCGTTGAGATACGGGTGTCCCAAGTTTGAATCCCGACTCAAGGGCAAAAAAATAAAGGCAAAAATGCCAAAAATAAATCTTTAAAAAATATAATTGATTCCTGTAATGGCAAATGCATTATCAATTTTGAAAAACGTAATATTTTTTGTGGAAACCATGAACGATTTTTCAAATAGTTTTTTTTTTTTTCAAATTTTTCTTTTGCTGACAAAAGAACAGCATTTATTTGAAACACTTTTTTTGCAGTTATTTAAAAGTTTTTACTGTCACTTTTGATCAATTTATGCATCTTTTCTGAATAAAAATGTGAATTTATTTTTTTTAAATCTCACTAACCACAGACTTTTTAATGGTAGTGTACACTCTAATAAAAATAATTTACACATCTTTAACACATGGAAAATTTATTAACAGTTGAAAACGTATTGATGACAGTGTTGTCTCTTTTATAAGATGCATTCTTCTGTATAAATAAATAATATTTATTAAATAATAATAAATAATTCTTCTTTATAAATTATACAAATCCTTTCCAAACATTTATCAGTCATTTCACATTTCTTACAGTTTTTCTCTTGTTATTTCTTCCTCTCTTTTTTCTGTAGTCTGATATCTATTTCATCTCGTCAGCACCTATAAACTCTGCCTCCAACTGTAGCTCCAGAGACACTAGTTCCCAGAGTTCCCCTCAGACTCCAACTGGCTACGAGATGCCTGTCTTCCCTTCCCCGCTTGGAGATGGTAGGCTTCTTCTCTTGATGGAACAATTCAACTGAATTCCCATGCTATTAAACTTAATATAGAGGTTAAACATGGGTATTTGCGTTCAGGAGTCCTGCATTTTTTCTGGTAGCGAGTTTTGTATGCGAGTTGTGAGTCTGTGTTTGTGTATTGTCTTACGATGCATTTGTCTTTTAATCTGTGCGTGGGTTGGGTTGATATATTGCTCTTTTCCATCCCTGGTCCAGATTGTATTCGGATCCCCTACGGCACCAAGCTAACCCTCTACATGTCTAAAGACTCTGAAGGTACTGCAGGCACTTCTGTTGCCTACATTTCCCATGCTGCCTCACTAATGCACGCTACCACGGAGACTCACCCTGTCTATTATTCAATTAACAGACGCATGCAGACGGTGTTGAGTGAAATATGCAGCTAACATAATGTGTCCCTTCCTTCTTGCAGTCTCATAGAATGAATGACAGAGACAGAGAAAAAATGGTGGCTTGAGGAGTCTTTAGGAAAAAAGATGAACAGTGGAGAGAAACTGAAGTGAATGGGATAGAGAGGTGGGAGAGGAAATCAATAGACAGAGAGAGACAGATACATAGAGACAGACAGAGATGGCTGAACAGACGCTTTAGGGAAATGGGACACATTTGCTGCAGCATGAGTTACAGATCGCTGTGTCACCATGGATACTTTTGTCAGAGCCCCTCTTCATACATACACATACACACACATGCGGTCTGGACGGCCCTCCAGAGCTTAGCACTTTTGGCTACACACAAGGCCTGAAGATGGCCATCAAGGGGCTGTGACAAAATCCACATCCTGGTATTTTTAAACATCCAGCCAAATGTCTGTAGCTGCCATTTTTGCACCATGGGAAATAGACGGATAACATACCATTAATCATCTCAACATAACATTCACAATACAGCAAGATTTAACACTTTACTATAAGGTTCAATTTGTTAACATTAGTTAATGCATTTGGTATCATGAACTAAAAATGAACAGTACTTTTACAGTATTTATTAATCTGTTCTTTCTACAAATTCATTTCTAACATTTTCAAGCAGTATAAAATAACATTAGTGTTTTTTCCACAAACATGAATAATTATCAATGTTACATTTATAAATTAACATTAACCTGGATTAATTCATGCTGTAAATGCATGATGCATTAGCTAAATTCAGCTAATTTCACCTTATTGTCAAGTGTTACCATTTCTTGTTGTATGATTTATTTTCTTTCAATCTGTATAGAACAAATTTGATTATTATTATTTTACTTATACTACCGTTTGGGGTTTGGTAAGATTTTTTTATGTTTTTGAAATAAGTTTCTTATGCATCTTAAGGATGCATTTATTTGATCAAAAATTTAATGAAAACTGTTATGTTGTGAAATGTTATTCATTTTAAATAACTGTTTTTTAATTTAATGTAAATTGCTAATTTAATGTAAACAACTCCTCAGCAGTTGCCGTCCTGTTCTGTCTAAAATAGTCTGAATATAAACACTTATTATAGTCATACCATAATGATTCAGGATAAGACAAAAACACGCTTTAGAAGACAGATTCATAATATAATTGCACATTTTGTAAATTCTGAACAAAAAAAAGTTACATAGTGTACCTTTACTTATTACTGACCAAAATTTAAGTAGTGTTTGCATATCTATATATATATATATATATATATCTATATTATGCCAAACCAAACCAATACAAGTGTGTATGTATATATTTCTTTCCCAAGTTGCTGTTCCATGGTACAAAGATGACTTTGGAATACTTTCAGTGTATTCCAGACACACGCATGGATTTATAACAAAACAGACCTGTGTTTGATTATGACTCTCTAATTATTCTAAATTAACTTAAAGGGGAAGCATTCTTCCTTGCCTGGTGTATGCTGTTGGACACTGTCATGTCTCTAACCAGATCCTTGCTTTTTTATCTAACATGACTACAGTTTTCAAGATTCTTGTTTGTTGCTACTAAAATGTGTGTGAATTATTTGCTCTGAATCACCATGTCTGTGTAGTTTATTAATCAAAAATGCCAATACTGTTCCACAGTATTCAAGATACTGTAGCAATCATAGTATCACTACCCCATATGCATATTCAACAACATGCACATATTGAACCCTCTCACCCAGATAAAAGTAGTATTTCTTAAGGTTTATGTCAATTTTTTGTTTGATTTTTATTATAGTATTTTATTATTGTGTTGGTTCTTTATTAAAGCTTTATCTGGCAGCATATATATATTTTTATTGTTTGTTTGTTTGTTTTTGCTTTTTTATTGAGACACTGGTGGGGTGATACTTCACGTTGATATTTAACTCCATTTTGTCCAGTGGCCTTGCAGTTTCCATAATTTCCTGCTCTCGCTCTGCCCAAAATGACCAAAAAGTGATACATGGAATACTTCATTAACATAGGCAGACAGTCAGCTCTGATTAAGTGGCTGCCCCTCTGCCCTTCCCATGTGGTTGCCCTAGTTTCTGAGGAACGAGTATTAGAGACTATCTATTCAAAATTATTTTAGCTATCTACATGATGTCAAGTCATTGTTTTACAAGACTGAGTCAAGAGTCAAGTTAAGTCAAGCGGATAGAAAATATGAGAGTTAACCGTGATAAATGTGTGGTGCTGTACATTTACCTTATAGACTTGTACTGTAAAAACATAATTTTCATGCACTAAACGAAGAGTCCTAACCAATCGGACTGTTCTGGTTGTGGACCATCAAATTTCCCAAAAAATCCAATTCCTGTTCCAATTTGGTGGGCTTTATTTGGGTTGAACTTACTGTTTTACCTAATTTGGCCGAATGTTTACGACAGTTGACAAATGTAAACGTGAGATTAGGCTCAGTGCACCCAAAAAAATCAACGATGTCAGTCTGTGAACTGGAGTCATCAGATCAAGTCTGAGTTGAGTCACAAGTAATTGCAATGAAGTCTAAAAACAGACTCCAGTCTGACTCAAGTCCAAGTCATGAGCCTGAAGCCCACACTTTGGAGAGGGAAAAATATGCTATAAAAACAGACATGCTCTAACCAGACGTGATGTGATAAGTTTCCTGATCCGAGCAATTTGTCTGACTAAACATGAAAAAGCAGTGTGACACAGTCAAAGACTATCAGAACACAGTAACGATTTGGAGTGGCATGGCCGAGGTGGGTACCAATGTTGCAATACTTATGGGTCTTGTATATATGAAAAAGTAGAGTAGAGTAGGGTATTAGATAACTACTTACACTACCAATCAATGGTTTAGGGTAACCACAGTCTCTGACAAATCTAGTTGTGTTTTTTTTAAATAAATTATTTTTCCTTGCATTCAGCAAGGACGCATTTAATTGATCAAAGGTGAAAATAAAAGCATTTATAATTTGCTATTTTAAATTGTATTTTGAATAAGATATTCATTTCAACTTAAATGCCGGCCTTTCGCTGTCCTTTTTAAGAATACTGAAGAAAAAATGTATCACAGTTTCCACAAAACTATTAAGCAGCACAACTATTTTTCAACATCATAAAAAAGGTTAAGTAGTTAAATAAATGTTTCTTGAGCACCAAATCAGCATATTAGAATGATTTCTAAGGGATCAAGCAACACTGAAGAGTAATGGCTGCTAAATTTAGCTTTGTCATCACAGACAAACTAGGATTTGGGGGGGGGGGAAAAAAAAAAATAAATATTTGTTTTTTTCAATTAAACATTTTTTTTGTTAAATGTAATATTTCCCTAATATTGCGACTGTTTTTTAAATCAGACATTGGTTTAGGCGTTTAAGAACTTAATCAATTCAACAACATTTTTAAAAAGGTAGGGACTGACCCTAAACTTTTGAATGGTAGTGTGTTTACTAAAAGACTGTTGCATCAGAATTAAATTAAACTGTGTTTTAGTTATTCCACAAATGCACGCTTACCTGTGGGTAGGTACAACACAGTTGTTTTCATTTGAGCTAATTAGTCTAATTACAGTATAATGGATTCAGCAGTGACTCTGTGTGTGAGTGCATTTCTATATGTGTGTTTTAACATCATTCTGTGCAGATTAGATATTGATGTGCCTAGCAGCAGTTCTGCACCTAGACAGACTATTAACATACAGACCCGGAGACTCATCTGTATCAGTTTCCAAACCGACATTTATTCTAACATCTCATTCGTTAGTTTTCTCTCTCTTCTTTTTTGCCCCTTTCCAACTACCCCTTTCTTTCTTCAAGGTGAAGCTCCCTCAAAACACATCTATAAGATCCCATTGAGCAACCTAGTTGGCCGGAGCATAGAGAGGCCCCTCAAGTCTCCGTTGGTCAATAAAGTGCTCACGGCACCTGCCTCCAGTGTGATCGGCCCCACTCCCATGATCGCAAGCACAACCTCTCTCTCGCTCGCCCAAAGCGTCGCTGTGCTCTCGCATGGAGATCAAAGAGATCGCCAGCCGGACACGGAAAGAACTGCCGGTTGGAGTGTCTCTGTGTTTGTGCGCTCTGTGCAAAAAAAAAAACCGAAAGCTAAATAATCATTAAGTTAATTAAACTTGTGCGGCAAGCCGCGGGAAGGGCTGGCAAGAAATGTAACAAAAATAAATCGCCGCAGCGGGTTGGACAAGTGGGGCAGCTCAGTACCATTTATTATTAACCTTTCAATTGTGGGTGAAAAAAAAACTGTTAACGATACATGCATACTTGATCTGTTGTAATGCTGGTTCTGCAGTCAAACTGAGATGAGACAGACATTTTGTATTATGAAGTGGTTAACGTGATACATTCTGGAATTCACACATTCGATAAACGCTTGTACTTAATAGGAGCTGCCACACTTCACACCCTACATTACAGCGACACAGCACACACAACACACACACACAGAAGAATGGCTGATGACTATTAGAAGCGCTATTGCAACTCCTGGAGGTGCAATTTAATGTCATTTTATAATTTCGGCTTACTACGTTGAATTATGTATTATTATTATATAATCAGTATTATATGAATTTGTGTGTGTCTGAGTTTGTCTTTGTCCTCTGTACCTGTTTAGTTTTACTGAGAACCCGCGTAAGGCTGAGGTAAACTCAGTAACAAAGAAACTTATCAAGACAACCAAGGCGGAAAACAGAGAACAGCAAGCTAAAGCACGCACTGAGCAGAAGTGGTGTGTGTGTGTCTGTGTCTGTGTGCGTGTTTTGGTTGGGTGGTAGGGCTGGGCAATACATATTGAATATTCATGATAAATTCACAGAGTTGATAAGTTCGATTCATTTTCTTAAATCAGTCATTTTCATAAACCGTTTCAATTAATTGGTTCAAAACTCAATTGTCACTTTTTATTTTATGAATCTGTTGAATGTTTTGTCAATTAAATTTTTTCCCCATAAAAATCATGTACTAACACATTACATTACTAATAAACAGTAATATTTTTACAACAACAAAAAAAATCTCCTTAGTCCATTTAGCCCATGCTTTAATAATTTCAGACTTTTGGCAGCGTTTTTACAGTTACTGAACGAAAAAAAGATAATAAACCTACACAATATAACAAAATGGTTTGGAGGTCATTGTTTGATAAAAATACAGTAATAAAATATTATTACAAACTAAAATATTTAAAAATGTACTTTATTCTTGTGATGGCAAAGCCAATTTTTTAGCATTATTACTTCAGTCTTCAGTGTCACATGATTCGTCAGAAATCATTATAATGTGCTGATTTGGTGCTCAAGAAACATTTCTTATTACTGTTAAAACTGTGATACGATTTTTCAGCATTCTTTGATGAATAGAAAGTTCAAAAGAACAGCATTTATTTAAAATTCTAAATAAATAGTATTATTTAATCATAATTTATAATATTATAAAATGGTTTACTATTCTGTTTGATCAATTTACTGTGTCCTTTCTCAATAAAAAGCTATTTTCTTAAAAAAAAAAAAAAACAAAAGCTTTTGAACAGGCGTGTGTTAATAGGACTGAAAATATCAAGCTATAACGTTTAAAGCATGTATGTCGCCCAGTCCTAGCAAGTGAAAGGTTATTTCTGCATGTTAGACACAAGTATACCAGTGATGTATACTGACTATAAGATATCTCCAATCAATCAGAGTGGGAATGGAGTCTGTAGATGCAGAAACTGATGTCCATCGGCTTTGCTCATCTGGCTCTACGGTGGAGCCACGAGATGATAGCCCTCCCACGGCCAGCCCTTTTACCTTCTCCACATCTTTTGAGGAGGATATTCTGGACCTTAAGTGATGACAATCACAGTCTGTGGATCAAAGTGCACCTCTCACCTTACACATCCTACTACCTTTTACTTTATATCATTCTTATTTACCATGTTACGTTGCATTTTGTGTTTTCCTCAGTCTGCCCACTCATCTGTGTGCGCAAATGAATCCCCAGAGCTTTAAACTTGACGGAGTTTACAGTGTGGTGATGTCAAAATTTACTCCTGGTGGATGTATGCATGCGTGCGTGTGTGTATGATCCTGTGTTTACTGTATAAGATAGAAATACAACTAGAAAATTTTGATTCTCAGCTATTATTTCAGAATTTTGTTTAAAGAAAAAAGAAAAAAATGACCAAAAATGTTTTTTAAAAAAAAGTCAAGGTTTGATTTAGTTTTCTATAGGGGGGTAAAGATGATGATAACACATTCTCCATCAGCTTTTGGACAAATGTGTAGCTTTGTAGCAAACTTGTAGCCATATGAACAGAAATTAGAAATTTAAAAACAAAAATGGCTTGAAAGCTTTGAGCCACAATTTAAGGTCAAGGCAAATAATTAAAAAACTTTTCACAATCCCAACAAGGGACCTGAATTGTAAGAAAATTGAACACAATCTTAAAAACAATGAAACATTTTTTAATTTTGTGTTTTTAAATGTTTTCTATGTCTGTGATTTGTACATTGTGTGATTATTTCAAAGTTGTAAAAAACTCTATATGCACTCATTCCATGCACATACATTCAATTTATATACATACATACATACATATAAATATATATACCTTTCTAGTTCTATTGTATTATGGAGAAATAAAACTCACTTATTGTGTATATCAGTGTTATGGTCTAACCTGCCTTCACCCTCACCATGCTTTTAAAACCTGACATGCAAACCCTCTGCAGAAAGGGCAGGAGTCTCCCACAAGTGCCATTTTCTACTGCAGCCGTCAAGCACTAGCGCCCTCTATCAGACTGACCATGGATTGCATGTCATGAGGCGGAAGCAAACAAAAACCATTACAGAACACAGTTTGGTCACTACATCTGGTAAATGTGCAGCTGTTTACTATGCTAACAGTATGAGCTTTGATCCATGAACATCTTCATTTACAGGCGCACACAGTCAAACGCAGTCTTTAAGTGCTGTTGCTTCTTGAAAAGGGCTCTAGATCACCTGCATGCCTCCATTCAAACCCACTATAAAATAAAAAGGGATTTGATGTATTAATGGTTTAGAATTAGGATGTATTTACTCTTCTCATGGATTTGGTACAAATAAAAAAATAAAAATAAAAAACTCTAGGAATTTAAGCCAGGTCCTGGCGAGTGGGAGTTGCCGCAAGGATGCTGAAAGAGAAACTTCTTAGATTATATCTCTGACCCATGGGGGGGGGGTCAGGGTTTCCTCAAGCTTGCCTGGAGTCCAATGCTCTGTCAGAGTTTAGACTCCTACCCTGCTCCAACACACCTGCCTGTATTTATCAAGTGCTCCTGAAGATCTTAATTAGCTGCTTCAGGTGCGTTTGATTTAGGGTTAGAGCTAAACTCTGCAGGAAAGTGGAAAAAAAAAAAAAGTGGATCTCGTGGGTCAGATTTGAGGATTCCTGCTCTAGGTTATGCAGCCAAAAAAAAATTATTCATCAGGATCTTTGTCTTGTTTTCTAGAAGAATCTAAACATCTTAAAACAACATGAATTTATGTGAGAAGCAAAGCGATATTAAGACTTTTTCTATTTTTTTGGCCCATTTTTTTCTAGATTTAGGCATAAGCCTCATTTCACATAGCCAATAGACAGAACACGACCACACATATATAATATATACTACAATAAATCTCTTCACATTAAGATTATTTAAAGATGTTTCTGCTATTTTTACAAAAAATAACGTGGAAACACACATAATACCGAATAAACACAAAAAAAAAAAAAAAAAAAAAAAAAAAAAGGTTTTTGTTTTTTTTTGGCTGTGTAAGTAAAAGAGAACAAAGTAAACACGGAGAATTATTGCTTCTGCTGGTTAACAGTTCAAACAGAATAAACTCAGATTTTAAAGAATGTCATCAAAGTGACAACAGAACACAAGAGCCTCAGGAACAGCACAAGAGGAGGTGTAAGTATTAAACTGCTTAGCTGAATGCATGACCCCTCACTCTCAACCTTTCTCCATCTGAATGTGAACCATTTAACACTAGTAGCAGACTGGACTAAAAAGGGAAAACTTGGGAATATTTTTGTAAATGAAGAGTTTTACATATCATTTATTTGCTATTTTGTTGTCTTTGAGGGGAAGGGGGGGGCAAAATGGGTGAGCCAGAGACTGATGGAATATATTTTTCAGTTTTTTTTTTTTTTCCTCTTTTGGGCACATATTGTCCGTTCGCGCCCCACCTTCAGCGTTGCACGATATCGGCATAAAGCCCCAACTGTTTTCACATGGTTGTGTATCTATATCTATTAACTGTTTAGAACTGTTTGCAAAAAACTACGAAATCTCTTCTGTGAATATCAGAAATTAAACAAAAAAAAAAGAATTAAAAAAAATAAAAAAAAAAAAACAAAACAAACACAAAGGAAATATTCCCAAGTTCGTAAAATATGTATTGCCTTGTTGTTACTTAAATAAAAAAAAAAAAAAATTGCCAAGTACTAATAAACTATGTAAATGTTAGTGTTTCAAAGAATGTGGCCCCGCAAACTCCTCAAAAATATTACTATTATTATAGCATTTATTTGAAAAAGTGCTGTAGCCCACTGCTGTAGTTATTGTTCATCGATATGAAATAAATATTTATGAAATTTGACCATGTAGTTTGTGTTTTAACGAGTGTAAGTATACTACTCACATGCTTGAAAAACATTTTTAAATCGCATAGATTGCGGGCGGCTATGATTATTAACCACATCCGTAACTAGTGATATGTGGTCTCCCAATGTTGAAGGGTTTTTCGAGACAGCAACAGAGTCTGCAGAGAGTCAGCAAACTGCTGTCAACATGAAAGGACAGTGATGTTAATAGTTATAAAAACCTCATTGACATTGTATGAACCATCACTAAATAGAGTAATGTAATGCAAATTGATTATTGTTTCCGCAAAGTGCTGAAAAGGTCTCGAAATCAAATCTCGAGCTCGGAGAAATGTAGGTTTTAATAAGTAATTACTGGCTTTCAGCATCCCAAACAGCCTTTAACATTGATAGACAGACCAATCCACTAATTGGGCCGGATCTTTTTATAAATAAATGGCGTTACTTGGAAGAACTACCCTCGGGCCTAGTTCGTTTTCAACTGTAAGGCAAAGCCTTCTGACCATTCCGTATAGAAATGGTGCGTTCAAGTCATGTCGGATAGATCGTATTTACGAGTTGAACGCACATGAACGCCACCACAACGTCGTAATTACAAAATTAAAATTTTCTTTAAGTCCCGAGTTTCCGAGTTGGACGCGTGTCAATGAGAAACATGGCGGAATCGATGGATGCAACGTCTGTAGGTTGGAGGTTCAACTTTTGTTTAAATTTATAGTTAGTTGTCCTATAAGATGCCGAAGTAAAATCATAAATCACATACTTATTAAGTATTAAGCAGGACATGTGTCAGGCTTTTTTTTACAAAACATAGCTTTTTGAATTGGCAGGATGGTAATGTAATAAGTTGTTATGCGTCCAGATTAAAGGTGGCTGCTTCATAAATTTCTTTTAAAAATAATTTAAAAACGCAAACAAACCTGATGCGTTCTTTTGTCTTCATTTTCTATACGCCAGAGTTAACCGACCCTGTTGTATTTTCTTATAATTTACTAAAAGAAGGTATCTTGTGCCGACTAAACCGACTTCAACGCTCCTGATATGGAGCCAGAATGATCTCAATAATACTCACGCAAAAGCGCGATGCACCCTGCGTAACCCAATTCCATGCTGAAATAATTCCACGGCACGCAAAAATGTGTAGATATTCACAAAAACACCAATTCACATGCAAAAAATAAGAAATATATTTCATAGAATAACTTTCACAAATGCAAAACACATTCACAATGTACAATTTTTTTGAATGTTAAAAATTCACGAGTTTATCATGGGCTGTGAATGTGAATCGCCTTGGATTTGTGTGTGAATTTTGAGACCTTCCTGGCAGGAGATATATCCAGCTGCAGACCCGCAGCACCAGCAGTATCAGAACCGCAGCCACAGAACCGGAAGTGAGGGGAGGAGTTATTGACAACGAGAGAGCACGGTGAGTATTCTGTAATGTTTTTGCTATCATATGTTTGATATTTATCGTATATATTACGTTAAGCATTTATCTGCTAAGTACTTAATGTGTGCTTGGCTTTATTATCTTATATTGAAACTTGAATTTGTTGTTATACTTTATAGTATATAACTTTTTTCTGTGGCTGTTTCGAATTAATTTTCGGATGCATGCTGTAAATGGGCCTTGTGGTGAAGTTTTGAAGACGTTTATTATTCATAAAAATAAATCGTTTGCGTTAATTCCCTCTGTTATATGCATTGTTTGTGTGTTAATATTACCTTGTAGTTTAGTTATTTTAATCCCATTTGTCATCATTGAGATAATTGTGTGTGTCTTCATCTCTTGTAGAGACATATAAGGATTCAGAGAGGTGACGCATTACCTGAGCCGCAGCAGTGCAACAAGTGTTACAGCAATTACCAGCAATGTTCTGCTTGACCAGCATGTTTAAGCCAGCCAAACTGGTCAAATTAATAAATCATCTTCAAATCCACTTCATCATGCAGTTGTCTGTGGAGGTATGAATATCGTGAGTTGTTTGTTTAATATGTACTCACAATTTATTATTGCATAATAGTTTAACTGTGTACTTTTTATTTATTTTAGGATATACTATACATTTTTGCAACCAGTTATTGGTGTGATTATTTAGTTGTTAAATAAGGAACAAGGAAGGTTTTTTTGTGCCATTTACAGGGAGAATATTCTTATTTTTTGTTGTTTTCCAGTACATCTTGTCTTGGGAGCACCCTTTGATTTTACATCTGTAAGTAGTTATCAGTTAAAGTAATTGACGTTTATGATGTTGTAGCAGTTGATATTTAAATTTGTATCTGTGTTTGTGTATCCAGTGTGACATTCCAATCATATGGAGATGGTGGACTCCAGATGGTTTTCTCTGAAAGGTACTGGACATTTCCTCCAGCACACCATTACATTTGCAACCCCTTCTGACCAATTTGAAATTAACAAGATGCATGATATTACGTGCAGACACCCTACAGCTGCCCTTACAATTGGAAACGCTACGCTTTGTGAGGTTATGTCTCAAATCTAATACTGGTATATCTATCTATCTATCTATATACACATATTAATAAGAAATATTAAAGTTAGATTTTCCTTTAATATTCTGTAATGAAGGAGATCCCAGTAATCCCAGACAGAATTTGTGAAATGGCTCCATTACGACAGACATCTGCTCAGGGTCCAGTGGGAGAGCCTCTTTTCCTTATAATGGAGGAAGAGGACAAGGATAAGGCCCTCAACAATCTCCTGGAACAGAAGTTTCCAGAGTGTCCTTCATATTTCATCTTGTGTTCAGGGGAGTTATTTTTGTAGGATTGTCATAACAAAAAGGGCCTAAGAGTGAATTAATTTGATACGTTTTAATTTGAATTCATGCAAGATTGTCACGGCAAAATGTGCCCAAGAGTGAATCGTTCATTTTGTAAGTTTTCATGCAGGATTGTCATGACAAAATGGGCTTAATAGTGAATTGTTCATTTTATAAACTTCAATTTAATTATCATGTACATTTTGATTGTTACTTTTAAAATTATGCTGCTGTTTGTGTGTGTTTTATTGAAATGTTTTAGTTTTCATATATAAAAATGTATGATGCACGTGTTCTTGACTTTGGAGTAAACATTTATTTTGAATCTTGTGATTAAAGTATATTTCATATAAAATCCCCAGAAGTTTCAAACATTATTTTTAATATCACAAACAGGAAATTACTCGCATAATACAATGAAACGAATAACTGTATAAGTCTACGCCTAAATTACACAAGATTAATGTTTATAAAATGCTTAATATGTCATTATAAAATGCATACATGCATAAAGTATGATGTATCGTGTGTACTAAAAGCAAATTACCCCTTAAAAACCCTAAAGCTCCTCCCCTCACTTCCGGTTCTGTGGCTGTGGTTCTGAAACTGCTGGTGCTGCGGGTCTGCAGCTGGATACTATTGGCCTGGCAGCGAACTACTATCAGCGGGACACTCGTACTCTTTAGCCAATCAGATTTGACCCTGTATGTCGACCAATCATAACCCACCGTGGGCGTATTAATCGCGTCCCCTGGGCGTGCCTACCTGGATGCTGACATCATCAGAGCGAGACCACCGTTCAAGTTATGATATAGCCAAGTAAAGGTTTATCGTTTTATTTGTGCATGTTTACTTAAAACTTGGAAGTTAAATCGGTCGTTTAGACACTCAAAAATGTGAATAATGTAAGACAAAGGCTGCTATGAATACAGATAGTGTTCCTAAAAATGCAGCTGTCTTGTGTTAGCCACAATGTCTGGCCAAAACGAAGAAAGGGATTATACTCATTGCCCTGTTTTTGTTCACTAACACTGGGTGGCCAATGTCCAGTCTAGCTCCCACTTAGCACTGACCCTGCCCTCATAACCATAACTTTATAATGATGTATAGACCTCATGAGAACTCAGTGTATGAACAACGGGATGTTTGTACTTACCATTTGTGCAACAGGATGCAGTGTTCAGTTAATACACACTAATTGTTGTCCTTGATTTGGCACAACATCTGGATGACAGTTACAGACTTCTTCATTCACATTAATCTTTATCTCTTTCATGTACATCACCTTTATGTATTCATTTCTTAATGTAATCAATATTCATTTACTTTTCATATATATTCTGGGTGGGGAAAAAAAAAAAAAAAAAAAAAAAAAAAATTTTACCCTTTTAATGTTATTCTTATTTGGGTGTTGTGTATCTCAAGCTTTTTACTTCACAAGACAAGATGATGTTGGGAAGCAGCAATTGTATTTGCTTGGTAACAGTTGTGGAATGCATGCTAGTCAGACAAAGACTAATCATAAAGAAGAATGCAACAAAGATTATTCAGTTATTTTATCACTTTATCTCATGCTTTCTGCTCTTTCTGTATCTGCATCTCTTGTAAAAAATATAAGAGTTAACATGCCAAGGTGTTAACTGCTTTGAATATCACGTATATAACCTGGCACGGCCTGACAGAGAGAGATAGTGAAAGACTGGATCTTAAACATTTGATTAATTGACTTTTCACATGATGTATTACACTGATACAATTATCATTCAGCCATAAAGTTTTAAAAGAATGCTAAAGACTCTAAAGGAGACACTATATCAGCCATTCAGTGTAACTGAGGTTTAATACTGGTGAACTTCTAGCACAGCGGCAAACTGGTATCAAGCCAGTCTCAGACCTATGCGAGAGACATATATTCAACTGTGCTACGTTTGTACTCCATAATTGTCAATTCATATTTCATGTTACAGGCACATTGCAATTAATCATGGTCAGGTCATTTCATGGACATTTTATTCCCAAAGTATTCAGAAAACTTTAATAAATTAATAAATCCCTACAGCAACTGTAACAACTGACTTGTTTTGAATGTTTTAATTCTGACATAAAACCAGAACAATAAAAACATTTAACAATGCATAAAGCGTTACACCTTGAACATGTACAAAGTTACGGGGTCCTGTTATAAACAAAACAAAAAACGTAGTAATAATGCATGACTTAAAAAGCTGTTGAAACTGTCAAAAAGAATGGGTTGCAACATGACTGTTTTGAAAGAGTTACAGTTCCAAATGAAACTTCTAGATTCACATCAGCTCATAACTTGTGGCAGGGGATGAAGTAGGAACAGTCTCAGCAGCTACTTATACATTATCAGCCTCACAATTCTGAAATAAATAGTATCTGCAGGCTGCAGCATTAACAAACTTAAATGAAATGTACACGGTCTCCAATGTGTGCATGTTATCACACTGACATCACTTGAATAAGAGCCATCACAGGATTTTACACACAAGACAAGCTCTGCTGTGACAGCTCTTTCATATTCTCAATAAATAAAAAGTATATTTTCATAATCTTATATTTATTTACCACATGTCCCATCAGTAAAAACATTATTTTATGCTTTACACTGAGTTCTGTTTCTGAATCGAATATCTTAATGTGGTATGGTATCCACGTGGATAATGATTCTTTATTAAATAAACATAAGAATTGATCAATATTAAATCATAATACTCTAAACAGCAGCCTTTGTCTTACATTATTCACATTTTTGAGTGTCTAAACGACCGATTTAACTTCCAAGTTTTAAGTAAACATGCACAAATAAAACGATAAATCTTTATTTGGCTAGTTAACTGAAATAAAACGATCAACTGCACTTACCTCTCTCTGCTAAATCATAACTTGAACGGTGGTCTCGCGCTGATGACGTCAGCATCCAGGTAGGCACGCCCAGGGCACGCGATTAATACGCCCACAGTGGGTTATGATTGGTCGATAGACAGGGTCAAATCTGATTGGCTAAAGAGTATGAGTGTCCCGCTGGCAGTAGTTCGCTGCCAGGAAGGTCTCAAACAAATCACACACAAATCCAAGGCGATTCACATTCACAGCCCATGATAAACTCGTGAATTTTTAACATTCAAAAATGTTGTACACATTTGTGCATCAGTGAATTGTGTTTTGCATTTTATGAATATATATTCTTATTTTGTGCATGTGAATTGGTTTTTGTGAATATATTTGAATTATTTCTCATGCACGTGAATTGGGTTATGCATGTGTGCATCGCGTCTTTTGCGTGAAAGCATCATTCTGGCTCCATACTCGGGCTGCCCAGGAGGAACGTGAACGCAGCAATAGCCGCGTGTTTGTCTTCGTGTAGAAGATGCAACCTGATTGGTCCCCATCTCTGAAGCCCATCCCTACCCCTAACAAGACCTTAATCAGGTTATAGACGCCATATTGAATTTAGCGAGGATGAAAACAAGGCTGTGAGGGATAATGGCACGTAGGCCTACTTTATAAAGGTCCTTTCTGAAATAACTGAAATGGAGCAAAGGTACCCAGACTCTATTTTAATCATTCTTGGAGACTTTAACAAATCAAATCTCTCCCGTGAACTGCCAAAATACAGACAGCACATCACATGTCTCACCAGAGACAGCAATATATTGGATCATTGCTACACTGTTTTAAAGGATGCATATCACTCTGTCCCACGAGCAGCTTTGGGGCTCTCTGATCACTGTTTGGTTCATCTTATACCGACCTACAGGCAGAAACTGAAATCAGCTAAACCTGTATTAAGGACTGTAAAAAGATGGACTAATGAAGCAGAGCAGGATTTACAAGCTTGTTTTGACCTCACTGATTGGAGCGTTTTTGAAGCTGCTGCCACCGATCTGGACGAGCTCACAGAGACTGTAACTTCATATATCAGTTTCTGTGAAGATATGTGCATTCCTACCAGGATATTCTTATCATTTAATAATGATAAATCGTGGTTTACTGGGAAACTCAAACAGTTTGTCACGCCAAAGAGGATGCTTACAGAAGTGGGGATAAAATCTTGTATAACCAGGCCAGGAACAGACTAACAAAGGAGATCAGAGTGGCTAAAAAAACTACTCAGAAAAGCTGAGAAAAGAGCTTTCAGCAAACGATCCAGCGTCAGTATGGACTGGTCTGAGGAACATCACCATGTACAAGACACCACCCCCACAGCTTGCTGAGAATCAACAACTGGCTGACCGATCTGAATGTGTTTTACAGCAGTTTTGAAAAGGATCGTCTACCACCCCCCACCCGCTCTGATCTGCACTTCACACCTTCACTTACCACCCCTGCAACCCCCCCCCCCCCCCCCCCCACAAACCCTGTGTTTACGGTCTGTGAGAGGATGTGAACCGTTCTTCAGAAAGCAGAACTCAGAAAAGCGCTGGCCCATAGGGTTTTTACACCTGCCTGTCTGAAATCCTGTGCTGACCAGCCGGCCCCCATCTTCACACAGATCTTCAACAGATAATTGGAGCTGTGTGAAGTTCCCTGCTACTTCAAACGCTCCACCATCATTCCGGCCCCCAAAAAGCCCAAAATCACTGGACATAACGACTACAGACCTGTCGCTCTCACAGCTGTGGTCATGAAGTCACTTGAGAGAATGGTGCTGGCCCACCTGTAGGACATCACTGGACCCTTGCTGGATACTCTCCAGTTTGCCTACAGAGCAAACAGGTCTGTGGATGATGCAGTCAACATGGGACTGCATTACATCCTGCAACACCTCGACAGACCTGGTAATTACGCAAGGATCCTATTTGTGGACTTCAGTTCGGCCTTCAATACCATCATTCCTGACCTTCTTTCAGACAAACTCGCCCAGCTCTCCGTGCCCACCTCCATCTGTCAGTGGATCACCCGCTTCCTGACAGACAGGCAGCAGCTAGTGAAGGCTGGGAAAATACACATCCAGCACCCGCACCATCAGCACTGGCGCCCCCCAGGGTTGTGTTCTCTCCCCACTGCTCTTCTCTCTCTACCCGAATGACTGCACCTCTAAAGACCCCTCTGTCAATCTCCTGAAATTTGCAGATGACACTACAGTCATCTGCCTCATCAAGGACAGAGACGAGTCTGCTTACAGACAGGAGTTTAAAGAGCTGGCTTTCTGGTGCAGTCTTAACAACTTGGAGCTCAACACGCTCAAAACTGTGGAGTTGACCGTGGACTTCAGGAGAAACCCCTGTGCACTCCCCCCCACTCACCATCATGGACAGCTCTGTGACTGCAGTGGAGTCATTCAGGTTCTTGGGCACCACTATCTCTAAGGACCTGAAGTGGGACACGCACATAGATTCTATTGTTAAAAAGGCCCAGCAGAGGTTTTACTTCCTTCGCCAGCTGAGGAAGTTCGACCTACCAAAGGAGCTGCTGAAACAGTTTTACTCTGCTATCATTGAGTCTGTCCTCTGCCCTTCTATAACTGTCTGGTTTGGTTCAGCAACCAAATCAGACATCAAGAGACTACAACGGACAGTCAGGACTGCTGAGAGGATTATTGGTGCCCCTCTGCCCAGCCTCCAAGATCTTTACATCTCCAGAGTGAGGAAAAGGGCTAAAAAAATCACCTTGGACCCCTCACACGCAGCCCACTCTCTATTCGAACTGTTGCCTTCTGGCCGGCGCTAAAGAGCATTGACCACCAGAACAGCCAGGCACAATAATTTTTTTTTCCCACAGGCTATATTCAGTCTAATTAATGAATAATTAATCTTTCATAATTATACATCGTCCATTACAACTAACATAGTATATTTATATTAAACTGCACACTTTGTAAATAACATATCTATCTGCACACTAATAAACATATCTGTACATTTATCTAAACAATTACATTTTTTTCCTATACTTCTATTTCTGTATATAGTACATTATTCAATTTTTCTTTTTTTTATTATATTAGTGTTATATTACATCCCTACTGTGTTATTCCTATGTATGTCTACACTATCATGTATGTCTGCACTATGTTTGTACTTTCTTATACACTAGAAGCTCCTGTCGTCAAGTCAAATTCATTGTGTGTGTAAACATACTTGGTAATAAGGCTCTTCTGATTCTGATTCTGATTCTGTTTTCACGCTCAAATTTACCAGATATATATATAGATTTAAATGTTTTATTTATTTGTTTATTTATTTTTGGTGAGACATTTCGTAAGCTAAACAATTGGCTATTTATCCCTCCCTGCCCCGTTTTCATCACTGTTGAAAGACCTGCATGGTGGGATATTTTCGTAAATAAAATGATCCTGCGAGATGAATTGCATGAAAACGTGTCTGTTCATCACAGTGAGCACTGTATCATCTCAGTGAGCTTTTTATGAGGTTTTATGCACAGTAAGGCTGAGCTTTTTCTGAGGTTTTATGCACAGTAAGGCTAATTTAATGCTTTCCGCCGTTTCAGACGAGAAACTTATAGGAAAATGCTTAAAAACGCTAGTGTAGACGGGGAGTGTTTTGAAACGAAAACGACATTTTCAAATGTATCCGGATTAATGTAGCTAGACATAGCTAGGTGCAACCCTGAAGTCTAGTCCTGTTTGATGACATGGTGTTTTACCGAAAAACCAGGTAGAGAGGAAGCAGAGTGGGAAATAATGGATATATTTTCAAAATTTCAGTAATCCACCAATAGGAATAAGGGAAGACACAAAGCAACCAATAGCATTGCTGAATGGGTTGAGATGTGGACCGCCACTAACCTGCCACACATGACTATAACAGGTGTTTTTCCAAATAAAAGCCAAATGTTAACCATAGGTTGACATATTCCATGGTGTGCCATAGCCAAGCCACATATGGCTCTCAGTCGTGTGCTGTCATCTGGACCTCAAAACAATACCTCAAAACAAATTGTTATCCAAAAGAAAATTCCCTCCAATTCTAAAGGCATGGCAAAACGTATATGGTGAAAATGTGGCCCATATGTGCCCAGCCATGCCATACCTTGGCCAAATGTGACAGCTATCAACCACATTTGGCCCAAACGTTCAAAATGATCATTGTTAGATCTGTAATAGATTAATATTGTCAAATAATTTTGCATAGTTTTAAATTGTGGCTTTTTACTTTACTTTTAAAAAAAAAACTTTTTATTGGCATTATTTATTAATTCATAATTGTTTATTTATAATTATTTAAGTATATAAATCATTTAAGAGTACTAAACTCAAAACATCTCATCACTGAGGCAGTACCCTTAAAGGAATACATTTGTACTGTGCCTTATTTACTCCTAAAAGGTTCGTAGTAGGGCCTTAAGGGTAGGCTACATATTATCACTCCAAATTTATACTGCAAAGGTGGCACGAAAGTGCTTCTGAAGCTGCATTTAGGTGTATTTAAACTGACTCTTTAATGCTGCTCAGAGGTGGTTTAAGTGCATTTCCACAGCAATTACAAATGTGCAATTTGAAGTAGGGCTGAGCAGGCATAATTTAGCCTGGCTTTGATTTTGGTGTCTTCACACTGAATTTTGAGCAGGTACAGAGCAGCCCTAACGCAGCTGTGTAAAGCTAATATGCAACTTTTAGGGTATATAAGGTACAAAGTTGTCCCTTTAAGGGTACTGCCCCACTGACAAGCTCTTTTTATAACAGGATATGACAGTTTATCACAGTATTATGAATATTTCTGTAGATTTAATCTCTGAGCACACAGGCATGTATGCAGACATTTATGCATACAGGGAAAATGACAAGCAAGGGCATGTTTCAGATGACGATGTGTCATTATAGGTTCACAAGTAAATGAAAACACTCACTTTCCTTCATGTTCTCCAGCAAGATAATTTTTTTGCTGCCCTTTCACATATTTATTCTGATTTACTTCCACCATTGGTGGCAGTGGTGTTTTCATCAAACCAATTAAAGATTGAGTCAGGACGTACGTGGTATCGGTGATAGTTCTGGAGGTCTGGTTTATTTTAATTTTAAGATTAAGCAAAAACATGCCTTTCTCACGAAGTTTTTGAACCCATCTATCTTTTCCTGTCAGTCTTTTTCCTTTCCTTTTTGTACAAAGTAACAATGGGATCTGCCACGTTATAATGCCCTTTGATTTCTATTTGTCCTGTTCTTTCTTAGCTCGTTTTTAACGTATGCAGTCCACTTGTCTCTAATTTCTTGATTTGAGTCAATAAAGTATCACAATTACCCATGAAAACACAAAACCTTTCATTATTCCTTTAATATAAAAACTATTATTTTCTCATTATTTCTTTAGAAACTTTAATATCACTTGTATAAAAAGTGATATAAAAATTACAATAAGTTACACTTTGAAAACAGAAAATATTTAAAATGTAAATACCAAAAGCACTGTGTGGTGAATTACCACAACCATAACATTATACCAAAACCAGCATTCTTGAGGATAAAAACCAAAGTGAAAGCACCCGGCTGTTCTTGAAATGCTGTAAACCCAAAGCCTGGTGGACAAAGAGGAAGGACAGCGTTTGCGCAACGGTGTATATTTAACGAATACATTTGAAAAGCCTGGGCTCTGCAGGGCTTATGGTCTAATAACAGAGGAATGTTTACAAGTATGGAAAGTTATTGTGGAACAGTCACGTGGACTCTGAACTGACCTCGGCAGTTATTGCTTATGTAAGCTTTGCAGTATGAAAATGAAAAGCTGGTGGTCACTGAACCAAAAGTCTTGTAAGTAACAGACTCAATGTCCATTCAAGGAGTTGTTGTATCAAATATATAAATATGCTGAGTATATGCAAACCTGATTGTGAAAATAAATCACATTAAATAACCTTCATTTGAATGCTAAAATGACAATGCACATAAAAACACAATACAAACTATAGTGTCCAGTCCTAAAATGACAGCAATGAATGTTAGGATTTAAGAACAGAGTTATTAATTGTCAGTCATAAATCATCAAGTCTAATGTTAAAGTGAAATGTGAATTCTGTTACTGTTGAGATGCTCTAAGTCCATAAAGCAGCATTCTGCATCACAGTTGTAATCATAAGTCTTGACCAATCACAGAAGTCCATTATTGAGATGGTCATGCAAATGAGGCTACTTCCATGAGTATCTGTATTGCCATTGAAACGCAAGGCACCTGAGCGATGACATAGGCGAATGAACGTGTCGGTGCTTTGAGTGCCAACAAGTATGCGATGCTGTGTAGAACTCGACCCAGGAAAAAGACCAGAAAATGAAGTCGTGCAACTGCATATGAGGGTCCTGTCATGGAGTAGACGGCTCCGAGAAATAAAAAGGGTAAAATGTTTTCCATGTCATTGACGTGTGCTCTGGAATAAAGAAAAAACACACACACAGTTCAAAAATTAATGCAGGTAAACCACAATTAAAAATGTATATGATAGTGTAGAGGAAAGAGAAGGAAAACTGCTCAAAGCTGTTGAAAACAAATAGGATGTGTATTTGGTAATGTATAGCAAACAAACAATTTTGTTGCCATTTATGAATGATGATGTTTAGCATAGCATGATCATGATTGTTTAGACATAGCTCATGGTGAGTAAGTTCTTTTCCAGTTTTGACCACGCATCCTCTTCTCCATATACACTACATCACTGGGTCCCATCATACAGGCACATGGCTTCTCCTACCATTGCTATGCTGATAACACACAGCTCTATCACTCATTTGAACCGGATCTCAGGCTGCCTGGAGGACATCTCGGCATGGATGAAAGAACATCACCTACAGCTCAACCTGGTGAAGACTGAGCTTCTTGTCTTCCCTGCTACTCCAACTCTACAGCATGATAGATAGCATGATCATCCAGCTAGGTTATTCTACAATTACCCCACCAACTTCACACATTGTAAAGACTGCTCAATCTTGCAGGTTTGCATTGCACAACATCAGAAAGATCAGGCCCTTTCAAACGGAGCATGCTGCACAACTTCTTGTCCAGGCCCTTGTCATTTCTAGGCTGGACTACTGCAATGCTCTTCTGGCTGGACTTCCATCAAGCACAATCAAACCTCTACAAATGATTCAGAATGCAGTGGCACGACTGGTCTTCAATGAGCCCAAAAGAGCCCATGTTACACCTCTCTTTATCTCCTTGCACTGGCTACCGGTTGCAGCTCACATCAAGTTGAAGACATTGATGCTTGCATATAGAACAGCCACAGGCTCTGTTCCCGCCTACTTCCACTCACTATTACGAATCTACATCCCCTCCAGAAGTCTGAGATCCGCTAGTGAGCGACACCTCGTGGTACCATCACAGAGAGGCTCAAAATCACTTTCCAGAACATTCTCGTTCACCATTCCTGGCTGGTGGAATGATCTTCCCACCCCTATCCGGAATGCTGAATCCCTGACAATTTTCAAGCGACAGCTGAAAACTCATCTCTTTCGACGCTATTTGACTTCATCCTAAAATTAAAAAAAAAAAACTTTGTCTTTCTCTTTATTTATTCCTTCCCTTTCTAGCTTGTACTTATTTGAACAAATGCCTGAAACTTGGTATTACGAGCACTTCCTTTGTCTGTTTGCCTCTTTAAGAAGAATCGCTTTATGTATTCCCCAATTGTTTCCCAAGTTGCTTTGGACAAAAGCGTCTGCAAAATGACTAAATGTAAATGTAAATCCCTCACCTATTTCCACATTGTTCTTTGAGCCTTTCTTTTGACTACTTCTAGGTAATGTTATACTCTAAAAACTGTATTTGATTCAATGGTCTTTTGAGGTATTTTGAATGTTCCAGACTGTGGAAATACATATGGAAAACTGCTTTTCTCAGAACCAAGGAGCTGAGGAATGTACACTTTGATCAGGACTTCAGCTGTAAACTGTCTGGCTCTGTCTAATGGCAGCATGCCTGGACAGTAAACGTTGCCAACATCACACGATCTCGCAATATAAATTGACTTTCACTCTGAATCACTCTCACAGTGCGCCATGGCAGTGGCTGTCTCATGAACAAATCACAGCAATAGGAAGCTGTAAGTACTTCCTGTAGCTATACCCACTCAAAATAAGTGAATCTACTATGCTGTCATTCATATCACCACATTATGGTCAAATTTCCCTATATTAACTCAACGCGTATAGCTACATAGCAGTACTTGGTCATCGTTGTGAAATCCTGCATTACACAGGTTCTTCATCATCTCTTTATCGCAACAAGGGCATTCCATTACAAGCCATTTCCTGCTGGTATTCAATTTTCAAAGAGGAAATAACTTTCACTTATGTGTTAATTACAACTTTCATTAGAAAATATTCTAGCTTTAGATCCTGATATAAAATCTGATTGTATGCAACAGGCTTAAAGAGATCATAAAATAGATGATATGCACCACTGTGACCACACATCTTTTCAATTATTAATCTGTTGCTTGGCAGCTAAATAATATTAATAATTATTTTAATAAAACATAATAATAAAGATTATGCTGATTTATTATAATGTTAATATAAGATAATGATCTTTGAAATGTCTTGTATATTTACTTTTTTTCCTTCTGTAAGTGCCTCAAAAGATGAAGAATGTGTCTGTTTGTCATTGAAATCATTTTTGTTGACATGTGAACGTAAAGTTGTTGATTCAAACAAGAACTTTTAACCATTAGTTCTATTTAACGCCGTCTTCCTGTTTCTGTTCACGTGTAGATATTTGTTAGCCACAGGGTTGTAGTGAAATACCTTTGTGAATGCACTGCAATTAAGGTCAAATCACGGTCTTGTCAGGACTTGCTGCTGCTAGCCTACCGTATCTTACCAATCTGGCAGCCACAAACTACCCTTCTCAGGTCCTCAAGATCACATCAGTGAATACCTTTTGATTTATTGATTTAATTGATTTCTCCATACATTTCTGCCATTTGTAGATTAACTGACAGTTGCCACTGATAAGCTACAACTAAATATATTGTAGAAACGGTAATTTTCTGTAAAGCTGCTTTGCAACGATTTGTATCGTGAAAAGCGTTATACAAATAAACTTGAATTTATTTACAGGAAACGTGAATTTCCAGTGCCACTATATAAATTCAGTAATTTCAGAGCAGTCTACTGAAATAACATCTTCATTGTTTTCACATTGTGCAGATGTAGAGTGGAGTGGGCTGTGACTGGGGAGAGCAGGCAAGTTTTCTAAAGATAAGTTCGAAACCGCCAAACAAAAACATGCAGCACACTGCAGCTTAAAGTAATGAATGTTTCCCTACAGGCAGCCAATGATTGTTTTAAAGTGTGTAGTCTCATAATACATCTTCTCTCTTTCTCTCATGCTCTCACATACACAAATGCAGGTACTGAGAAAGGTCTACTGTGGAAACACATTCGAGCTAACTGGCATGGAGAATGCATACCTATTTTAATTTTGACTAAAAATAATAAAAATGGGGAAATAAAGATATCTTCGCTAGTCTCATGTGGATTAATCATGCTTCCTACTTGTAGACCTGTGAACTTTCACACACATCTGTCATACCAGTATTCTTTTTCTGAAAATGTCGATAGTGCTAAAAAATAACTAAAGGAAACCTGCCAGACATCCTGCAGTTTTTTTCCTCTTTCAACTAAATGGGTTCACTGGGAATGAGACTGAAGCTTAACTTTCCCAATAATAGACACGCAAAGTTTTTAACACTAATTTAAAAACATTCCCCATTTAGAAAATAAAACCATGTGAACAGAAAAATGAAAACAAGTTTTTGAAGATGAATGGAAAACATCTAAATGGAAATAGTGGAAAATATACAATCTTCAAAGTAAAAAAAAATAAATAAATCTGATTATATTTATAAAAAATGCCAGAAATTCACTGAACAAAATTACAGTGACAGCATACCAAAACTAATACATAGGTATGTTACATTAAAATGTAACAAATAAAAAAACAAATATTTCTCGCAGGAACTTCCTTTTTCAATATGTATCTTAATGTCTTGATCAAATTGATATTTGTATAGTGTTGAAAGGTTACATTTAATTAATGTATTATATTTGATATTGTTTTATGCTATTGTTGGTAAAGCTGTTTCATTTGTATTGCTGATGTTAATTTATTAATAGCGGCATACATGTAACATGGCAAAAAAATGCATTTGTTAACATTTTTTTAGCCTAGGCTATACCAATGTTTTGCTCAAATTAGTTGCATTACAGAATCAAATCACAAGTGTGTATTCTTGTGTTTACCTCCTACAGCGTTCCACATATGGATCAGTTCGGCAGAACTGCACACCTCCGTGTCTATCGGCGTCCTCTGGATTAGCAAACGCCTGTCAAATACATGAATCTGTTTTAGAGCTCATACATCTCATCTAGATGTCACGTCATTCTATAAAAACACATCTCTGACCTACTTTAATTTCTGAAGTTAATCCAGACAGCTGCAGTATGTATGCAGATTTCTATTCAAAAGAAAACACTCCACACGCTCGACGCGACGAGAAACTCCTCCATTATAAATACGGCACGCGAAGCAGCGATTCTCTCGCGTCAGTGTATTTGATGCAGTAGCATGAAAACTATTTTAATAAGTAGCATATGAATAAAAAGTTCCAGAACTTACCCTTTTCCGAAGTCTCACTTGGCCCGTGAAGATGGCAATTATGTACATCTTTAAGATTAGAAGCGTGCTGTAGAAGATGAAGCACAACAGTACATCGCTCCCGAGCATCTTGACTTCGACAGACGGAGTCTGTGTGTGTGTGTGTGTGTGTGTGTATACGCTATGATGAAGTCGTTTTTGGAGTAGGTTTTATATGCGAACCCCAGACCGTTTAGCCCAACCTCACTACCTGGAAAGAAACTTTCACTGAAGTGCATACTTCCGTTTTTCCCCCCTGCCCGTGACACACTGTCCCATATGAGGATAGGGCAAGACAACTGGAAAACTCCAGTCTTGCCTACATTCACTTTAATAGCAAAACTTTCTCTAAATTTCAATTGGAATACAATTTTGAACAGCAGAATGAATTACCTCTCATATTTTTTATGTTTGGGTATTCCGGAGTCTCACTGTTTATGCTGGAAAGTGTAGGCTAGCTTTAGCTATAGGCTATTAATAATTTTTAATAGATAGTCATTTTGAAAAACACATTGTAGAAAAAATATTATTGAAGAAATCATAATAAACAACTAATGTTTATTCACTTTGTAGGCCTATGTCTGAGGTCTTTGAGACTCCAATCAAAAGTAGGCTAATGTAACATTTTTACAGAACAGTGTGATAACAAGCTGACATTGCCAACAATCAGTTCTTACTAAGAAAAGCCACAAAATACCAATCTGTTACTTCATTGTTAAGGAAATCATTGGAAAAGTAGCGTAGTGGAATACAAAAATGTACATGTTCTGTGAGTTCTATAAAGGGCTGCAGGGTTCTTTGTCAATACAGTTGAGGTCAAAAGTTTCAGAATCTGCTAAATGTTAATTATTTTATCAAAATAAAAGGGATCATACAAAATTAATGTTATTGTTTATTTAGTACTGACCTGAATCAGGACAACTGAGGGAGTCATAACTATTACAGAAGGTCCAAATGCTTCAAATGGGAGTGAAAACTTTTGAACAGAATGGAGATGTATACATTTATTTTGCCTATATATATTTTTTTCATTTAGTACTGCCTTTTAGAGGCTATACAGAAGATAGTTAGATGTTTCCCAGAAGACAAAATAAGTTAAATTTACCCTGATTTTTAAATTCCATATTTCAAATATTTTTTTTTTATAAATTCAACTATTATTTCCTCTTGTGGACTATATGTAAACATATTTTATTGAAAACTCTTTTCAGGTAAGTATTCTATTACAATTTTTTTTAATTACTTTCTAATAATTCATGCATTTTGTCGTCCCTTGTGATCCCTCTTGTTTTGGTAAATTAATTAACATTTTGCAGATTCTGAAACTTTTGATTACAGTTTGACCTCAACTGTATATGCTTTTTTTTTACGATACAATTACAAGTCTATGGCCAAGAACAAGTGATTGATTGGTTACCAACATTGGTAACACTTTACTGTATAATGCATTATTTAAGTAGTTTTAATGCATTAATTCTACCTTAATGCACCTTATAATGCATTGTACAATCTTATGAATAAGTGTAACCACAGTTAATACATTATAACACTTGTCAATTCATTGTTACACTATGCATTTTAAATTAGGTTAAAAATTATTTACAACAAGATATAATGTAATACAACACACATTATGAATAATTAGCATATACCCTATTAAAGGCTTTAAATAAAGGTTACCCAACATTTTTCTAGAATATCTTCGGGATGTTCTGACAGAAGAAAGATGAAACGGCCAAAATGTTTGAAACATGACGATGAGTAAATTATAACAGTTATTTCATTTTTCGGTGAACTATCACTTTAAATGCAGCAACACAGCAAGCAAGTAATTACTATTAAACCCTTTTGATAAGACTCTATAATGGCTTTAGCAATATGCGTAATCAGATCTTTAAAACATTTTCTTGGAGGATAAATAGATCAATAGGAAAAACGCTCACGAGCAAGTAATACATAACCTGCTTTGTTTAATATATATATATATTACTACGTAGGGCCTAAAATCAACAGCATCTTAATATCACATTGTTCATTTGGAAGGTTTTTGTTCCTCCCGGGAGAAACCATTAAGCTTTATTTGTAGTATTAACATTCCAATTTCCAAACCAATGTTCTTTTATCCAGAATGATAAAAGAAAAGGTGATTCTAGACGAATGAAGTTCCAATTTCAGCATCCATATTTCAGCTATGTTATAATAGACACGTTGCTTTCCCTGACAATAATGGGATTGTTGCTCAA
This sequence comes from Sinocyclocheilus anophthalmus, assembly GCA_018155175.1. NCBI lineage: Eukaryota > Metazoa > Chordata > Actinopteri > Cypriniformes > Cyprinidae > Sinocyclocheilus > Sinocyclocheilus anophthalmus. Next base: position 547,431 of record JADLZN010007093.1, read on the forward strand.
ATTGAGCAGGAACTGAACTGTGGAACATTGTGGATGAGAGCACATCCCCTTTCCACACAGTCAAGACAAAGACCTCATTAGTTTAATTTGGGCAGGCTAAGCAGATTTCACTGTCACACGGTCACATTTTGAGGGAGCCAAAAAGAATGGCAATATTTGGCACAAGATGCGAGTAACCCGCAAAAGTCTGAAACCACAACAAGTGTCAACAGTCTATTCCGATATAGTCCGAGGAGGAGGACGAGCTTGTGCTTGTGATATCGCAACAGTCCTCCGCATCCGAGAAAGAAGAAGTATAGTGGAGGCCTGAGAGTCTGTGGTAGTCCTGCTGAGTGACCTCTGGCAAATGAGACATGTCCATTGATGTCTGGCCTCTTCGTGAGCTACGTGACACACTCCACATATCAATCAACTGTGTGCAAATGGCACAACCCATTGCTGTATGTTATATCCAAAATGTGGTCAGATGCTAATTGCTGTCTTGAACAGAAGACATCTCCCTATATGACATCACCTTTTAAAAGGTACACACTGAAACATATATATCTGCAGTGTAGAGGCAATTACTCATTCAAGCACTGGCTGTCACATAATAGTGATTAACAGCAGGTTGGACTTGTCATACGTTTGGATGCATCGTGTGATGGCAAACTGTGAGCATGTCTGTGTGAAAAGAGCTATATGGAAAGAAAAGAGAGCGTGAGAAAGCAACTGTGTCTAAGTAGGTCTTCCCTAGGAATGCTTTGTTCAAACCCTCGCCTGGAGGTAGTGACAATTATAAGGTGGAGTACAAGATGAAAACTAAAAAGGATGCATTGAGACAAGAAAAGACAGAAGAACTATGAGTCAAATAATTGTAGCGTGTGCACTGCAGACCACAGAGTTTAGGACTAGACTCACATTACTTTATGAACATATAGAATATCAAAAGCTAATGCAGTCCCTATTTTGCCATAGTCAAAGATCAGTGAAGCTGTATTCTCCCACCCTGTGAAGCTTGGGTGTGACTCTGATCATTGTCGCTATTGTTGCTAAAGTCTCTGTGGTGTTTTCAGTCCATGCACATGGACCATTGTCCAGCCTAGAGAAAGAAACCGAACACATTCAACCGATGGCAACAGAGATAATTTGCATTTCATAACAATTAGCTTTCAACTAAAATTAACATGCATGGCCGTTTACAAGAACTCAAAATAGAACTCCTAGTTATTCAGTCAGATGATGTCGATTATGATACTAAAAGTAAATTTGAATGTACAGTACACAAAATGGATTTGCTAATAACTGTGTTATTAAGTTATTAGTGTTTCTGAAGACCCTCTGTGGTGAAAATAGGGTTTATAACATTGTTTACATATCTGTCTGGTGGTATTAATATGACAAACCTTGTGCAAATTCATCAGTCAACACCATGGCTTTGCATTTTCCCCTTAACTGCAGTGTAGCCTACCAAAGTCTTAAAAATTGTGGTTTGAAATAGCCCCCCTCTACCACCAAAACCGTGTTAACTAATCTGTCACTTGCGCAAATTGTTGCTACAAAGTTGAAATGATGTTCTGAAGGCAAACGGGCAATATTGACTTTTGTAACATATTAGCTGTTTGATAAGTTAGTCAAGCCAAAGGCTACTGATATTAATTACTGTTTTGTGTCCAACGTTGTAGAGAGCATTACATTAAGATGCATTAATAGTCTGATACATCAACTTATAGATGACCTGCTATAATAAGCTCTTCCTCTTCTTCTTCAGAATCAGTTTCTGGTTCAAACATATGGTTGAATTCATCAAATACTGGCACTGTTGCCCATGCTGTTATGCTATTTTCAAACTTCAGTTAACTGAGTGAACGTGAAGCAGCGGGTAGTCCGAGCGGTTTTGGTGGTGGATGTGGATTCTTGGCTCGGGGACTAATTAGCATACTTCCTTTGTACCCACCGGTATACTAAATAAAGTGTGTATTATTCAAGTTATATTCAAGTCAATTTATTTTTAAAGGGAAAAATAACAATTAAGTAGGTAATTTTGGTTATCAAAGATGAGTGTTTTATTTAGTGTGACATAATTCAGGAACGTCCAGTGGGACTTTAAAGATAATGTTAGATGGCACAAATGTGATCTGAACAAAACTAGTTTGATTTAAATGGAGACTGAACATCTTAAACCCACCAATATCGATCAATGCAACCTCTAATATCAATACCTCATGCAATTGCTCATTCATTTTAAGAATATTAATTTCTATCAAATCATTATATTACAGTGCGATTACAGCATCAGGTTTTATATAAATATGTTAATAAGAGTAACTTATCTGAATAACTTTTATCAGGTCTTAACTATGAACATTTTGAGCACTCAAGCTGTGATGGACTGACAGAGACGTAGCTCTGCCCGCACTGAAGTGTTAATAACAAGGTCTATTAAAAATTCATTTCACAGCCATAAGTTATTACCGCATGCCTAATGTGATGTTGTCCTGGTTAACAACATTGCTCTGAGCTCATCGTGAATGCCTCTTGTTAGCTGCCTTTGTGTCTGAAATTACTGAAGTGAATCACCTTTATAGAGACATCTAAGTAGAAACATTTGAGTTTTGGTGATTTACTAGTTGGCGACGACAAGAGTTTTTTTATTAGCAATTATACGAAAAGAAATATTGGAGTATTTTATATTAAAAAGCCCATTTCGATACACTTCAAAATATGACACTTTCAAACACAGCACGACAAAGAGGGTGTGTTCAAGCAATGAATCTGCGCAGAATGAACAGCTACCAAACCTCATCTGTATAAAACAGGTTGATTTGTCATTAGTGAAGATTTCCACCATATATAAGGCTTTTCTGAAACTTCTGGATACATTTTATACCACTGTAAATGTTAATAAACCAGAAAGGGCTTTTTTTTAGTAAATAAGTACTGCAATGTTGACAGTGAAAATACTGATTTTGCAGCTCTGTGTACAGTAATGTTACTGTTACCATGAATATCATATCAAGGAATTCAATTAGAAAGTTATAAACTGACGTTTTATGAACCAAGGATGTTAATTTATTCACATGGTACTGTCAGCTAATATAAACACAGGCTCTTGACTAACAATAACCTGATAATTTGGACTCAGGAATGCAATATTTATCTATTGTGTTAAACAAAGGAGCTGCCAGATGTTTCTTTAGCCCAGCTAGTACCACATATGCTAATGTTTAGACACAGTAGACCAAGCCAGTAAGATGTTATTGTCTACGTGATACACAAAGCATGTCGATTTCCAGAAATGACCCTCTAGATAATGAAAGCCAGATGCTGCAATTGCGCAAAAAGAGAGGAATGACGACTCACTTTGGGAAGAAATTTACAATCCTTTTTCCAGCAGACAAGACAGGCGCTCAGATGGGTGGTCTGCAGCTCTCTGCATACTTCTCTCCTCCTCCTCCGCTCTCCTTTCTTCAGACTGCAGACAGAAAGAGGACTTACAATGACATCAGCATTGATAGTGAGCTCTGTCATATAAATATTCACCTTCCCTGTCAGATTATTTGGTTTATACAGGGCAGCTGATGGAAGCAATATTCCAGGGGCTGTCTGAGGACAAAGGGAGAATGGAGATGAAGGGTGGGGGTTGGGGGCACGTGGGGAGTGGTGATTAAGATGAACAAGATGAACAGAGCTCGGAGCATACACGTTAACATTGAGTAGCCGTTCCTCAGCATGCTTAAAGAACGCCTGTGTCTCTGGGAGTTAAATATGGATCCTTGAATATTTAAAGATGGCAGTTTTTATCCACAAGTGATGGACCCATGGAAATAGCTCAGCTTGAGAACCACGCATTAAAAAAAGTCAAATGTTGTAATAGCAAATAAAGTATTTTAGCTATGCAGAGAATAAGAGGCATTAAAAAACAGAGAAAATAAAGAATAAAAAAAAAATTTAAAGTTGAAAAAAAGTGGAGTTTTTTTATTTTTAGACTCGGCTCTTATTGGTAACTAAAACTAATAAAAAAACTAAAAATTGTTTATTAAAAAAATTGTTAACTGAAATGAAGATAAACATAAAAATAAGAAAAAAAAATCAATCTAAAAATAGATAGATGAAATATTAAAAATTTTGCCATGGCAACTAACTGACACAAAAGTTTAAGTACTAAAATTACTAAAACTGAAATAAAAAATAAAGAATGTCAAAAACACATAAAATAATAAATTTAAAACATTTAAAATTAAAACGGAAAATATTAAAATGAATATTATTAAAAGTATATAAATAATAGAACTTAACCCTGGGTATATTGTCAATGTCCATTGCAATTTATTAAAACAATTTATTTTAAAGAAATAATTTAAAATCATCAGCTAAAAAAATGAGTCAATTAGTATGCTATTCCTTTTCAGTGTTAACAAATGTGGGCATGGGTTTAGGTTTTGCAAAAGAGATCTAAAGTTTATAACTGGATCAAACTAGTTATGAGTGTAATCACAGCCACTGCTCATAGATGTGGAGGAAATTCTGGGAACCACAAGCAGTGTATATAAACTAATAAAATAAAAGAAATGGACACTGTGGAGAAAGAACAGGCTTTATTTCTATTTGTCAAATCAGACAGACCTTAACATTTAAATCATTTAAGTTAAAAAGACATTACATCAGTAGTTACCTTGGAATTTTAGGTTCCTGCAACAAAATATGTAACAGACCATGTTGTCCTATACACAACTCAGCAATTCTGCACAATTCTGACCTGCTTATGAGACATTCATAAATAAAAACTGTTACATTTTACTATATACAAAGAATACGTTTGAAAAGACAGCATTCTATTAGCATTTCTAACACATCTGATACGCCTCATTGCACATTCCCTTAGAAATGTAGTTTAGTTACATTTGGGGCCATGGTGCTGCATCATTAAAACATTGTAACATATATAAATGATGCAGCTTTTAACAGACCACACGTCAAGCATTTGAGTAAACAGTTATGTTTTTGCCAGTCTGGGGAAATTGAGAAAATTTTGAAGACCATTTAATACTGAACAAATATTGTAGCTTGCGCAACCCTGTGTCAGAGTTGGGGCACTGAAATGGGGATATCCGGGGAAGATTCACTTCCTTTGATTGGGACAGAGCATGGAGCTACGCCAAAACAGAGGATTTCAAAGTGCATTAAAACAAAACGCAATATTAATGGCAGAAAAGGAAACACATCCTGACAGTTACAGTCAGATTTCAGTAGCATTGAGTAAACAGTCCTAGATTAAAGAAAACTTTTACTATCAACATGAAAAGGCAAAGTCACCTATAACATCACAGCCTGTTGCTACTTAAGATTTTTAATGCCTGAATTATAACTTCCAAAGCAAACGTGTCGGCACCAACGTATATCTGCAATATCAAAGCTTATCCCTCTTACAGTATACACTCTTAAAAATAAAGGTGCTTCAAAAGGTTCTTCAAGCGATGCCATAGAAGAACCATTTTTGGTTCCACAAAGAACCATTCAGTCAAAGGTTCTTTAAAGAACCATCTCTTTCTTGCGCTTTTGTAATCTGAAGAACCTTCTTTCACCACAAAGAACCTTTTGTGAAACAGAAAGGTTCTTCAGATGTTAAAGGTTCTTTATGGAACCATTTAGACAAAAAGGTTCTTCTATGGCATCGTGAAGCACCTTTAATTTTAAGAGTGTAGTTCCCAAAAAGATTGAATGGCTAGTGTGAACATGAACATTTGATTGTTTAGTATTGACGGAAATTGTTTTCATGGATCGCGGAGGTAGGAAGTGAGTTGGAACATAAACAGAACTCACTTAGATGTGAAATAGTGAAACATTTTAAGCCTTCACCACTATTATGATTCACTTGTTTCTTCGTAAAAAACTCAAAGTGCCAACATGCTTGCTTTCATCCGATTTTTAGTGTGAATTATTGGGATATAGTGGAGTTGGGTGACAGGGAAAGCTTCTTTGAACATGCAGGTACTAAGTTCAAGCCTTATTTTTTCTAGGCAGACGTCAGCAAAGAGCTCTAACAAAGATTTGAATGTGTCCTGCGTGATGCATTATGCATTTACCTCTGCACTACTGAGAAAGGCTTACGTCACTGCCCTTAGTCCCACTGACAACAGAAACAAACATATCACCAGCGCACATGAGTGAAGCTTGTTCATGAATGTTGAATATGTTTTATGCGTGTATCTGATAGCAGATGTATTCACTTAATAAATAAGACACTTTCCTACACTAGGAGAGCTCTGTCAGAAATAGCAGATGTACAGAAAGGCTCACAAAGTGCTTGAGACAGAAATGTAAGCGTAGTGCGTAATGGTCATCCACACAAGGGTCTTCATTACCTACAGCAGAGCAAAGAAACAAAGAAGATCTATCAATAACATATTAATGTTTTATGCCTTATTAAATATGACTATTTTATTTTTGGAGCTTCTCTGTCCCTTAGGATGATTTTACAGGAAAAAAGTTTGATATTTTTCTTTCAAAATCATGCAAGGGGGGCCTCTTATATATATATATATATCTATATATATATATATTATTATATATATATATATCTATCTCAGATATATAACATCAGGTTATTAGTTTAACAAGTCAATAACTTAATCAACACATTTTTCAAAATGTGAAATATATCATTATACTCGTGTTACCATCTCACACACACACACACACCATCAAAAAAAACTACCATTACACATTATACCAAAATCCACCTGAAAATCAATGAAAACCTTTATCAGATCTAGTATTAAATATCTGAATGAAGATGAAACCAAGTTTGAAGAACTTTAATTTTTCAGGATTTCAAGTAGTAAAAGTTCCCCTATAACTGAAGAATCATTGTAACTCTCTTATGACACACACAAGGGTGATGTATTTATTTAGTGATGAATCAGCCTGTCTGCACCATACCGGTCTGTACCATACGCTGATGAAACATGTCTGGCATTAATGTTGCTAGAGCTTTTCTTAGAACTAACTTCACTTTCTCAGACTAGAGGATGTATAAAGGGTTCCCCTCAAGTTCATACAGGTGAACCAGAAGAGTAGATATAGGCCTAATACACCGTTTTAACTACATACATATTCTATAACATTTAAAAACCAAAAGGTGGCTAAATACTTTGTGAAATTATTTTCTTTGAAAAGCATGTTTGTGCTATTTGTTTTAAATAAATGATACTTGGTTTGACATTTTATTATAGAATGAGAAGAAATTCATTACCATCCATTCAAATAATTCTAATATGCTGATTTAGTGCTATCATCAATGTTTAAAACATCAATGTTCTTCTCAATTCTTTGAAGAATAGAAATTTAAAAAGAAAACAAATGATTTAAATAGAGATAATTTGTAACATTGTAAATGCCTTCTATAATTATAAATGTCACTTGTGTAGTGTATATATGAGGTAATTTGCTGAATTTAAAAAATATATATAAATAAAATAAAATCTTACTGTCCCTAAGCTTTTGGAAAGTACTGTAGTATGCATAACACATACAAGTGTGGCTTAGTGTTTTAAATACTTTTGTGGTTATTCTAGGTGTCTCACCATTTCAGAGGGCTCTGGTCTCTGCCTCTATCTTCCTCTCACCATGCGTGTCAGTGTCTGGGGGGCTGATTGTTTGCCGCACTGCAATCTCTGGCCCACCGCCATAAATACTTAACAAGTACTGCCACGTTTCTTCAGATATCTGCCCATAGTCTGCTCCTACAAACCAAGCCATAGATAATGAATTATATGCAAACACACACATATGCGTGTCAGACAAAGTTTTGAAACACAAGATGAGTCACAGACATGTCAATTTGACACACACAAACAGTCCATACCTTGTTTAAGCTGGATATGTCCGCCTTTCATTACTGCAATCTTGCTGTTGTCAATGGGGCCTGGCAGCTCTAAACCAGCAGAGAGAGACAGAGAGAGAAAGAGGGAGGGAGAGATGAAAAAAAATAATGACCTTTACAGTGCATAAGCAAACATTCCCTTGAAAATACAGAGGTTGGTCTTGGCAGAGCTAACAAGAAGTCTCGCCATTGGTTTGAGTCGATGTTGCCATGTCAGGCTGGTCAAAACACTCAAACAAACAGAGCAATGTTTTAAGTGTTTTTCAGAGACGCAGCGTTTACAATTTTTGGGGAATACTATAACATCAGAAAAATGTACCTAAATGTAACATGGACTTTTGCGAAGCATTTTACACAAAGCCTTAAAAGGACAGTTCACCAAAAAATGAAAACACTGTCCTCAAAGTCATTCAACTTGAATATTTTTTTTTCTCTGTGGAACACAAGAAAAATATATCAGCAAGAAATTGGCCTAATAGTAAAAGTCAATGGAACATATTTTTGAAATATCTATCAAGTCAGCATGTACTGGAAATTGTGATTGACTGTTTTTCTCTATTATGACATAAAATGCGAGAGAAGGGCATCTCAAACAAGACAAATAAAGAACATCTGTCCACTAGGAAATGATTGAATTGTTGTCATTTGCTACTTATTGCGAGCGTTTCATGTGAGTGACAAATTGCTGGAGGAAAGGGATTGCAACTCATCAGGCCATTGGACAACCTAATTACCCAGCCCTCACGCTCACAGAGCTCTTAAAAAAATGTGCAAGGATACATTATTTGTAATAAATACTGCAAATTTTCCACACAAAAAAAAAGATTTGTCAATATTGATTTCACTTTAAAAATGTTCAAATACAAATAGAAAATGTCGCAATGGTCACAAAGTATAACCAGACACTTATATACCTCCCTCAGGTCATTGAACTAAATTCCACAGATTGCATTATTTATTTTGCTGCATATTTTCTCAGATAAAAAAAAAGTTTCATGTTTCTTGAGATGTGCATTACTCTGTTTGTATCAGACTGTACCGTTGTCTTTGCCCTTGACAAAGTTCTCCCATTCTCTAAACCACTGCATGCTGATACACAGGATGACTGTAGGCGCTTCTTCAGCTTGAAACTCCTTATTTAACTATAGACAGTGAGAGAAAAAAAGAAACAGAGATAGAAATATGAGGATTATCAAACTCCCTTGAACCAATCTGAGCATTTCAGCATTTGACTGAATTGTATTATATAGCAATTAAATTGTTATATGTTACTCTTATGTTCCCCTTGCAAACCTGAGGAGTTTCATACAAGACCTCTAGATATTTCCAAAGCTTTAAAACAAGTCTGATTCAAAGCTAGTGGTGCATCTCACAGATGTTGCACTTCTGATTAGGGCTGGAAGATATGGAAAAATGTATATCACAATATATTTCTTAATTTCGGTCGATACGATATAATTCCGATATTATTGATATGAACACTATTTTTAAAAGCCTCATAAAAACTGCCAAGAATACCCACAACAGATGTCTGTACCTACAAACTTTATTAATTTGCCAAGTCTATGAAACCTTTTCCTATAAAACCATTATATTTTTTAGAAAAACAAAACAGCACAAATAAATTAATGTTCACCTTTTTGTGTGTTCACCAACAGCTTTTTAATGGTAAATTCAAATTAAATTAATTAATTTAATTTAATTAATATTCACCAACAGCTTTTGCATGGTATAGTGTATAATGTTACAAATGCTTTTTATTTCACATAAATGCTGATCTTCAGATCCTTCTATTCATCAAATTTAATATTGAAAAGAAATGTTACTCAACTGTTGGAAATATTGGAAAACTTGATAATAAATCAGTATATTAGAATGTTTTCTGAAGTATCATGTGACACTGAAGACTGGAGTAATGATGCTGAAAATTCAGCTTTGATCACAGCAATAAATTACATTTTAAAATATATTCTAATAGAATAGTTATTTTACATTGTAATAATATTTAACAATATTACTGTTTTTGCTGTATTTGGCTCGAATAAATGGCAGCCTAGTGAGCAGAAGAGACTTCTTTCAAAAAAAAAAAAAAAAACAAACTTATGTTTTAAAAACCTTTGAAACCTGGTAGTGTAGTGATTATTCTTATAGATTGAAACAAATGTGATTCATCCAGGATACAGAGTATGAAAAAGGGCTCTGTGTTGCTGAGGAAAAAAAAACAAAACAATAAAGCAAACACAAAACGTTTGATTGGAGAGGGCTTATCTACAAATGCCAATGAGTGTCCTGCCAGAAGGAGGGCTTTGAGCGCGGTATTTAGAGAACCAGGAGGCTTCCACCAGTAACGGCTGTAATCAAAACAGCTCCGCTCATGAATGCTACTTTATCAGATAAAATAAAAATGCCTTCGAAACTTTTCTGAAGACAGTCGGTTCCCTTAAGAGATACATTTATATAAAACACCCGCGCCGCGTTTTGATTTTGAAACGTGCAGCGCTCATGTCTATTTTGACAAACGCCACAAATAAATCAATGTATGGGAAACACTGGTAACACCGTATCACCGTTATCGAAAAAAATTATATTGCGATACATATTGATATTGAATTATTGTCCAGCCCTACTTCTGATAAGATTGCAGTGCAGATCACACCCGTGATCTGTCCAGCATGCAGTCTGTGTTTCATCAATTCTCTGGCTTTTACGAGCACCAAACCTTCCAAGAACATTATGCTCCTTCCAAGAGGAGTTTCTACACCATGTTACATAAAAATGCTGTAGCTCTGAGGACATAACCTAGAAGAACAGTATTCAAATACGCTTAATCCCCATCTGTGGTTGACAGTGAGGGTTGTGGTGATAAGTAGCATCTCATTGTATACTTTTAAGTGGGTTACAATAGTCGGTAATACTCAAGCAGGCACTAATTTGTCTGTACTTGGATGTCACGAAGTAATTTGCTCACCTTTATAAAGGTGTCTATCTCCAGTTTCCGCCGTTTGGCTAAAGTCTCGATCTCTACTTGGCAGATGGCACACAAGTATAAGTGATTCACGGCCGGGCCTCCCCCAAACCTGTGAAAAATGTTTCAAAACATGACGAAACATTCAAAGAATGGCCAGTGAAAAGAGCAAATACATAGCCCAACAATGTTTACATTGAACTGCTGGTGGAGTTCCTTGCACATGACATCAGATGTCTTGAACCGAAAGAACTCCATACGCATTTTGTTAGTTCAGGGTTGGACTGAGATTTTATTGACTTCACCAGATCAAAAGCTTAAAAGTCATACCATATTCCACTAATTCGGTAAATGTCATGAGGACTCCCTAAAGGTCAAAAATGTGCATTGCTATGCATGACTCACCTGTTGTAGAGATATTCCCACACATTTTGGGGAAGGATCACAACCAGATCATCCACATAATGGTACTTGGTAGGAGGGATTCCTGTATAAAATCACACCTGAGTTTAGTTTTTACTGCTTACAGTAAGTGAAACAGATTAAAAATCCACCAATGTGCACATTATGGGGGGATATACCAGGCTGAAAATTACCTATTAGTCGTAATTGACAAAAGTGGATGATTTTCTTGCACCAAACCGTGGAGCTCATTGTGTCACTTGCCCGATATTTTTTTAAAAAGACGTGACGTGACGTGACATGTGACATTTGGCCAAGTATGGGACATACTCGGAATTAGTGCTCTGCATTTACCCATCCAAAGTGCACACACAACAAAGCAGTGAACACAAACAAATAAGTGAAAACACACACAGCAGTGCTGCCATTTATGCTGCGGTGCCCGGGGAAGCAGTTGGGGGTTCGGTGCCTTGCTCAAGGGCACCTCAGTCGTGGTATTGAAGGTGGGAGACAGCGCTGTACATTCACTCCCCCCACCTACAATCCCTGCCGGTACGAGACTCGAACCCACAACCTTTGGGTTATGAGTCCGACTCTCAAACCATTAGGCCACGACTTCCCCCACAAATAAACCCAGCATCATATTATGGGTTTACAGTAGACGTACAAGAGGTATTTATATTAGGTTAGATAAGCCGGCCTTTGAAAATTGTCTCAGCTACGAGCAAAAGGCTGGAGAACCAATGCTCTATGTGAAAAAAATTGTTTACATTAAAAAATTTATTTTTACTGAATTCGGTGGGCTGAATGTAATAATAGTTCACATATGAGTAATCCATAGAGCTCTAGAGGAGGGAAAAAACAGCAACTGCAGCCATCCTAGATAATGTGAAGTAATTTTCATGAGGGAAAAAAAAAATGCGTAAAAAAGATGTGTGAGTTGTGAAGGATCAATTGTTGATTTTGAGAAAAAAAACACAAATGTTACACTATAAGACTGGTGCTTGATTTATTATTTATGTCAACTTATGGTAGGCAAAAAACAAAGGGCCAGCTTAGTTTTGAATGTAACGGATAGTTCACAAGAATAACATTCTGTCATTATTCTCAACCATAATGTATATAAACATGTCCATTTCTCATAGCTTTATAAAATTAAGGTTGAGCCACTGATGTCACATGGACTGTTTAAATGATGTCCTTACTTTCTAGGCCTTGAACATGGTAGTTGCGTTGCTGTCTATGCAGGGTCAGAAAGCTCTCAGATTGCATAAGAAATATCTTAATTTGTGTTCTGAAGATGAACAAAGGTCTTATGGGTTTGGAACGACAGGAGGGTGAGTAATTAATGACAGAATTTTCATTTTTGGGTAACTATCCCTTTACATGATCCATATTGCGTCATCTTACATCAGTTATCCACCACATACTGTAGCCAGTAAATCCAGTAACTTACTAACTTCATTCTTGCACAGTAATCACAGCCACGTGTATAAAAAAAAAAAAAAAGTCACTGTCCTTATAGCAGCAAAGTTTATGACAAAGCAAGACTCAGCAGTGAAACTCTTCTGAACTTATTGTGCAACACAAACCTTGATGTAAATAAATTAATACTTCCTAAATAAATCCACTTAAATTAGATATACATCAGAGTATTAGTGTGTGATTGTACCTCCATGCTGACAGAGGAAAGTGTGGTTGGTGATGGGTCCGGGCTCAGTAAATGTGTTGAACTTGTTGAGCCATTCTCTGGAGATGTAGAACTGCAGCAGACCGGGCTCCTTTAAATTAGCCAGAGCAACAACCTTCTGTCTTTCTCTCACAGATTCTTCACTGCTCTTCCTGAAAGAGAAATTAACATAAAATTACAATCATTTTTGCTTTCACCCCATGTCATAAAACAAATACCAGTATATAATAGACATTCTTGGAACCAATCCAAATGAATTTTTGTATTTTGCTGGTGATTCATTATGGTGCACGCCACGGCAAGTCACGTGATGCCAACATGGCAGCTTCAATGAAGAGGCAACCCACTCCATGTAGAATAAAAAAAGCTATCATTAGGCTACTGATATAACTGCAGTCTTCTGTTTATGTTAATGTTAGGGATGTAACGATGCACCATAAGCTGGTTGACAATTGATAAAAATGTGATGAATCAAATCGGTTGAGATGTTAAATGAAATGTGATACAGTTGGGAGTGGGGTTCTCTGAGGGGAATTGACTGTCTTCAGAAAAAGTTTAGATTTTTCATGCCTCTATATAATGCATATTAAGGTAATGTTTATAAGAGCAACGCTGCTTTGTTTACACCAAGCAAACCCTATATCTATAAATAAGAGCTGTTCCATAAGCACCACCTGGTGTCACAGAGTGAATTTGCATCTCATTCAGCCTGTCTGCTGCTTTTATTTCGTGCAGATGTTTTATGTAGCATCATTTCACAAAGCTAAAGTCAGAGCATAATGTTTTTGCTTCCAATTTTAAAATTCTAATTTAGATTTAAAAACTGCTCATGCTGCATGTATGCAGCATCTTTGTTTGGATCATGATTCAAATACAGTGGTTGCCTCAAATACAGTGGTTGCGGCATTATGTCTGAGAAATAATAAAAAGACACCGTTTTATGTATAATTTGTCTTAAATCTAATTTTGTTAAAAATCATAAGAAATTGAATCGTGAAATCATATTGAGTGAATCGTCACATCCCTAGAGAATGTACATTGTTTTACTCATATTTTTCAAAATTACTCTTCATTTTACTGTGTGTAAAACAGCTTAAATGCATGACAGATCTTCTGTAGTATCTGAGTGAAAAGGAATATAAAAAAAAAAAAAGTAGGGCAGAACTTTTGTTCTATCTGTTGATTGGAAATTGTAAGAAAAGGGGCGGGGTTTAAGCAGACTAAATGATTGGGAAGAGTGTTGGGAAAAATTAGTTATAACATCTTGAAAAATAGAAGACACCTTTCGAAAAAGCATGAATTTCCATTTTACCATAACTTTAATGAGAGAAAAAAACCATTACTGAGTGTGCTAATCACAACCATTACAAGGTCAAAAAAAGAAGTGTACCTGTAAAAGAGAACATATGCTTCAGCGTTCTGCACTACTGTCTCATGAACTTCTGTTACATACTGATCGTCAAACTCATACCACTGTCCATTGATCACATTCTGACAGTATGCTATGTAGTGACCACCTGTCGAAAACAAAAAAAATTATTTCACTCAAATAAAACTACAAACAAAATAATGTCTTAATTCTCATCTGGGAAAAGTGCCAGTGATGAATGAATGCCAATTCATATCTCAAAATCTCAAAGCTTCTGCTACAATTTATTTCGCAAATTACACAGAAGTAAACTCTAATCCCCCACGCCACCCCCCCCCCCCCAGTGCCGTGTATGAAGATACGACAGAGTAGAAGGAAGGTAGTAATCTGAGATGGGCTCTCCTTAGCCAAGAAGGGCTTAAGATCCAAACACTCCAAAGGGAATGACACGTGGCTATTTATCTTAAATGAGTACATGACTTCATGCCTGAAACGCTTCAGATGAATGCACAATATCTGAAAAGGAGATGACACACATTCAAACTCACTAGGAATACAAGTTGTATTGAAAAGAGCAGTAAATGACTAAATGTAAATGTAAAATGAGCACTTACTATGGGCATCCGACCCGCAGATATCCCTTTTACAATATTTCACACCATTTCTCAATCTGGGAAACAGGTAGAGTAAATAAGCTCATGTTTCATCAACTAAATATACAAACCACAGCTACAGCATGATTTTGGCTGTAAAAACATAAGAACTATTTAAATTAGACTATTAAATATTTACACAGCATAGCAACCGCTACATTTTTACATGTTGATCACACACATTTTAGGAATCTTACTTTTTACATCGCTCACAGCTGTACATGTTGTCTCCTGTTTGGCAGAAAGAAAATAAATATCAACCAAGTGTTGACAATCAGTGGAACAGGTAATATTCATTTTTTCCCATCTTATCTATCTCACCCATATTGCACATTCAGAAATGTCAAACATGATGTGCTTACCTTTCAGCTCATCAGCAGCAAAGAAGGCTGCCAGGCAGTCCTCCAGCATTACCATTGGGCCCCAAAACCAACTGGGAATACACAACACTACAAACCTGCATAAACACATATGTTTATATTAAAAGAACAATGTCTGTTTTCAGGGCAATTACATTGTTTTACATTCAGCTTTTATTAAACACACTGTCTGACACTACTGACACTAAAGACTTTTGTTTAAAAAAAATATTTTACACATTCTATTCATCAAATAATCCTGAAAAAAAAAATGCTTTCCGCAAAAATATCGACCAATTAAGAATATCACAATGATTTCTGAAGGAACATGTGACACTGTCCGGAGAATAGTTGCTTGAAAATTGCAGTAGTTTCAGTTTTTTATTGTATATTTGATTAGACAAGCGTAACCTTAGGATTTTCCCGCCTCGCGGGTCGATCACTGTTAGCCCCTATTGGGTATTGAATTTATCTGTCGCTTTGACAGCACTACACAGTATTACAGGCTTTTCATTTGGCTCGGCTTGTCTCCGCCCGCCACTCCCCATTCGGATACTTTTCTCACTTGCCACCCCCATCAGGCATCTGCTGTTCGCGTACGCCAAACCTTTCGTCTATATGATCTTCTCCATGCACGGCTTAGGAGACCAGCCTTTTTTTCGGGGGGGCATATGCCTTCTGTCTGCAGATCCAACTACACCACCTGCATGTTGCATCACTCCAGGCCAGTCCTTGACGTGGATGCCCAGATCGTGCCAAACCTGGTGCTGTCTTTGTTCGCCCTTCGAATATTCCTCTTTGACCCGGAATAGCGCAGAGGAGAGGTCCTCTTGAAGAGGTCCGCCACAGTTGTTTGAAACCTATCCCAAGGCCGAATTTTCTTGCATAGCATTGCTCTTTCGCAGTCTCCCCACTAACCATTCCCTTAAAATATATCATTCTTGGGTACACTAACATGTGGTCTTTACTTGTGATATTGAATCACGCTCTTCTCCCTCCTTCGTGCGACCTAACTCATGTACAGTACTTGTTTTGACGAAGCGACTTAGAATCTGACAGTGGAGGCTTCTCAGAGAAACTACAGGGCATGAATGATCTCTGCTAGGTTGTAATGCATTTTAAGTGCTATGAAAGGATTGATGCTTACTGCCCTATGCAGGACAGAACAACTCTTGCATCCTTGCTGCACCACCTGTTCCCACATGCATACACAACTGACACCACACATGCATCTCAGCCAAGGGATCAGTCGGGGTCAACCAAAATATCGGGAAATACAAATGCTTCCTCTCCCTCCCTCCCCTCTTTGCGGAAACGGGATCCTTCTGCTTCTTGGCTGTACGGAGCCCTGAGCCTATGGACCAAAACATCCTGAACGTGTTATCAGTGACAAAAACACATAATGTCCAGCAAAAACTTGTGCTTTGTTTTTCATTTTACAGCTCGCATGCTTTTCTATATTCTTATTTAGAGACGCCGAGAACGCACAAAACCTTCTCTGAATGTGGATCAGTGGGTCCAGTCTGTTAGGCGGGCGGACTCTTGGGGGCCCCCCGGGCTGGGAGTCTGGAGTGGACCTTCTTCCAGTTCACCTGCTACCACCTGTGAGGGGGGCCCCTACAGGGCCTACGAGAGCCATGAAACAATGCTCATGGAGCATTTCGATTATGTGTTCTGCAACATTAAAAAGAAGGGATCAGGAAGTGAGAGATTATATATTTTTTAAAGAATTATATTCCATTCATAAACTACCTTTCAAGCTTGGGAAGCGGAGTAAGATTTAATATTTTAACAGGGGTGGTCAGCGGTTATGCAGCCTCATTTTTTCCCAAAACCGTGTGGTATGTACATTCTTTAAGTGTGCCGGACTTAATGAAGACAAAGTATATTATCATACGTGGTTAAAATTTCTCATGGTACGTGTAAAACAACAACCCTTTTTACCTTGTCAAACCTCCCAGGACACGCCCCTCTCTTCTTGTGGGGTGCATGAGCCATGCTAGAGATGACTGTTTTACTTAAAGGATGTTCCTTTTACGTCCAGCACATACGAATTGACACAGATAATGTGACTCAACCCCTGTCACCAAGAATATTCATGCGTTCTTCCTGCACTGTTAAAGAACTATTTTTTTTTTGAGGAAAAACATGTTAGGAGTTCTCACTCTTTTGTATTAATGGACTTCTAGGGTGCCTCTCTATCGGTCACCAAATGATGATAGTCAATTTCCTTCTCTTTGGATTGTTACAAGCTCTTTGTGCATAAAGAAGATTTGTAAAGTTGAAAAGACTAAAGTCTCGGATCCAAAGAGATATTCTTTATAAAACGTTAAGAGTCAGCCACGCCTACCTAAAAAACGGCTCGTTCTAACACGCCCCAAAACAGTTACCACCAACAAATCTAGTCACGATGTGGGAAGATTTGCATGACGCCGCTCAAATGTTTATGCAAAGAAAGAAGGCATAACTTTTAATCTTGCTGTAGTAGTGTTGTTGCCGCCGCGCCATGTCGTGAAGGCGCTGTGTTTCGAAACTACTTTGTTTGGCCTTCCAAAAGAGGACGATATCGGCTTCGTCATGCCTGGAGCTGATCCATTCTGGTCGCTGAGGAATACATCAACTTCACGCTGTGGATCGCCTCCGGCAGTGCGCCTTTCCAAACGTGGACGAAGTGGAGTCCAGCCCGGGGGTCGTCACATGTGGTTGCCACAAGCCTTCTGGATGCTCCTTCGTCGAATCCGCCGGACGCGCCATTCTTTTTTTTTTTTTTTTTCCAAGGCCCGACCCCCGCTCTCGCTCCACTCAAGCCAGCGCGCTCACTCCCTTAGGCCCTTCCCGACTCGAGACATTCCTGCCCTCTCGCTCACATAGGCGCGGAGGTGGACGCGTTTCGTTCCTGTGAACAAAACAAAACAACGGCCGAAACTACTTTGTTGGCCTTCCAAAGGAGAGAAACGACTAGAATATCATGTTGGTTTTAAGTTGTTAATTACTAACACTGTTCCAGAACAGGTTAACCCCAAAATCATCAGGATGTGTGCAGCTGGCATTTTGTGAGGGATGTGCCCTGACTCTGGGGAGAGTAGACACAACTATGCGGCGTCTGACTCAACAGACTGTATAGTAGTTTCGTAACTATTTCAAGAATTTGCGGCACTGACAATTCCAATCAAACGTGATTTTTTGCGGCAGTGTAGAGTCAGAACTGTGTTGCTGGCGCATAGTCCCGATCATCACCATAATGCAAGACCAGGCTTTTCTAGTTTACTGCGGCCCCCCCGCCGATGCGCAAACGGAACACGTGTAAATAAGACAGTATAATGTCCTCTACTACCATTCGCTAATTATGCTCCGCCATGGACTGCATACAAATGCTTTCATGCTATTAATTGCGGTTGTAATTTGGGTTTTGTACTGTTCGATCGCGGGTCGCCTATTCTCCCCCTCCTTTTTCCTGTTCTCATCCGTCTCTCTCACCTGCCCCCCCCGTTCCCGCCGGACAGGGCATCACAATATGGAAAGGGGCGTAACATTTCGTCACACGCTGCGTAGCGGCCAATCACAACGCACTGGATAGCTGGCCAATCAGAGCACACCTCGCACTTCAGACCGATGAGCTTCTAAAATCTACGCGTTTCAGAAAGGCGGGGCATATAGGAGAAACGATAATGTACAGTATGTGGAAAATAATGTGTTTTTTTAACCTTAAACCGCATAAACACATTTCATTACACCAAATACTGTTATAATAATGTTCTTTTTAGCAGCATCATTATGACCCCTTTAGGATTAAATAAAACCCCTGGGTGGATTTTTATCATTTATAGGGTGGTTGTGTACACACACTGACAACACACATTTATGTTCAAAAGACATGTAGAAGTGAATTTAGCATCCAATGACCCCTTTAAGCAGGAAAGATGCATTGAATTTAGCGACAGAAAAGACTATATTTCTATTTTAAATAATTGTTGTTCTTTTGAGCTTTCTTTTCATTAAAGAATCTTTAAAAAGGATCATGGTTTCCACAAAAATGTTAAGCAGCACAAATGAAGATTTTTTTTTTTTGGCCAAAATTCAGCTTGCCCACAAAGAGACATTTTAAAAATTTTAAAATAGAAAACTGTTATTTTAAATTATAGTAATATTTCACAATATTACTGTTTTTGCTGTATTTTTGCAGTCTTGGTGGAATTCTTTCAAACACACACACACAAATTTTGGTAGTGTAAGACTATAAGAACATCATACCTGTATTTCCTGGTGCCAGCACATGTGTGGTTGCAGTTGTTGCCTCTGTTTCTCTCTCTGCCTGTCCTTCTTGTGCAGTCGTGTCCACATCTGCATCCTCATCCATTTCCCGTGTCCTCTCTTCTCCTCTTCTCTCCTTCAGTCTCTCTTTCTCCGAGATTCCTCCATTTCCTCTCACTCCCACATATTCATCTTGGATGAGCAGCTCTGCTTCTCCTCCAGCTCTCTCTCCATCTCCTCTCTCGCTTCCTGATCCAGAGTCACACGACAGGAACTCATCCTCAGAGGGGCTTCGGTCTCCATCGACATGATTACGGCTGTGGTCAGGCTCGACATCTGAGATTGCACCGCTGCAGATGGTCAAAGGCTCCTTCAGCTCCTCATGAAGTTGGTCCATCAGACATCGCAAAAACTCCTGAGTGTCCTAAAAATGACAGAAGCAAGGAGTGTTTACTTTACAAAAATACTATGGGGCTTATATGATAGTTTTACAATCTGCATAATAATCTCCATACCGGTGTTGTTACTGTTAACAAACTAAAATATTACAATTGTTTTGGTCAATTGAAAAAGCTGAAATAAAATATAAATGTTAGACAATATATGAACACTTAAAAAATGAAAATGAAAAACGTTACATTGGCAAATGATCTGAATAAAATTAATTAAAACAAATATTTTAAAAACTCAAAATGACAAAAGCGCCTAAACAAATTAATAAAACATAAATGTCAAAATAAAAGTCATTTTAAAATATATAAATAAATTACTATACATAGGATTAAATAATACTTCAATATCTGCTTTATATACCTGTTGAGCGTAGCCACGAAACATGGGGTTCACCAGTTTGATTCCATGAAACAGACTAGTGGGCACAACATAACTTGGCCTTGACAGAGTTAAAAAGAAACCAACAAAGAACGACAAGATTCAGATAATTAGGACCAAGCTCAATAGATTAAGATTAAGTTAGCTAGAACTGGCCAGGTCTAGGTTAACAGTTTGACAAGTCAGTACTTGTTACCGTTTCTTGTGCCAGAGCTCAGAGATAAGCTTCTGATAGCTTTTACACAACGCCGGCTTCTTATCTGTACGGACCAGCCCACTGCAATCCAGGAAAAACTGAGTCAAAGAAGGACTGGAGAGAAAAAGACAAAGAAATGGATACATGGAAACCCTGAAAAAAATAAACGCCGGAATGAAATCAGTCCACACGTCTGCTCCTATTTTGTGGTTCAATTATACCTTGAATATGCTATTCATGCTCTCACACGTTGTGTGGTCACCCACCGTTGGATGAGGTTGCTTCTCACTGGCCAGTGGGAAAGCATAATTTGTAATAACAGGAGTTCCCCCCCCTGTTCGCTACATTCCCTCTGTGACCGTACCTGGGGTACTTGCCCTCGCGCTCGTACCAAAAACAATATTTAAGATAGGTTGTAACATCCATAACCACTGACAATGACGATCTCCATTTGATACTTCCACCTCTACCACTTTAGCTTTACTCTCACTTAAGCCTTCTCTATAGAGAGCGCAGAAGGTCCTTGGATTGGTTATTTGTTATTATAGGACATTTACTTCAATCGCCCTTTAAATTGTTGCTATAAGCGGACTTAATAGTCATCTGAATCAAATCTATATTACGGAAAAGGTCATTGAACAATTCCATACTGACCTGACACGCTACTCGTGATATTGGGGTGGCACTTACCTTTTTTTGAAATGCAAATCAATAATCCCTACTCAGACCTAGCAAGGATTGCATTCACTATGTGTTATTTAGAACACTTTTTACCATTCAATCCAAAAAAAAATTCCTGCCACCATTACCGTACTCCACACGTTTCCACAAAAATGTTCAACATTGATAAACGTAAGCAATGTTTCATGAGAGGCAAATCAGTTTCTTGAGTTTCAAATGTTTTTGAACACCAAATCAGAAAATTCAGCTTTGCCATCACAGAAAAATTCTATTTTAAAATATGTCAATTACCAAGGTTTTAAATGGTAGTAATATTTCAGAATATTACTGTTTTTTTTTTTTTTACTGTATTTTGGTCAAATAAATGCAGGTTTGGTGAGCCTAAGGGGACGTATTTCAAAATAATGAAAAAAATTTATCAATCTTAAAGGGGGTTCACTGGGTTTTGTTCTACAGGCCTTGATGGTGTTTATGGGGTGGCAGTGAACCTGTGTACCATGCTGCGTTTAAAAATAAAAAAAAAACGCTATTTATTTTTCAAAATGTTAATGTACGTTATTCACCAGCTCTGCTCCCTTCCCTATGACGAGCACGGGCGTGATCTCTTTCCTGTTTTATGACAGCCCGCGACATCAGAATAGGCGATGGGTCCGATTGGTTTCGCTTAGCCACAGGTGTTGTGATTGGCTCTAAACGATTCTTCTAAAGGGGGTGCGCAGCTCTAAACGTCCGCCCCTCACTCAGCGGCAGTGCTCCGGTGGTATGTAACCGAGGATAGTGAAAGGATAGTGCGACCTGTGCAAGCAATAGTGGTTAGGCTTATGTTTTTTGTTCGTTGTGTTCTATACTTTTAGCTATGATGTTGTAAATGCTTGCTCTGTTAGTTTTAATCTTGTCCGGTTGTTATCCTCGATTAAAGCTTTTATATACGTCAGCAAAACAACGCGCGCGCCATCCATGTTTAATTCTTCTCATAGCTATGTGAAAATAAGTTTATAATTGGAAAAGAAAATTTTCGGAGCTGAGCTGAATGAGAGAGAGACAGAGAGACCTGAGATTTCCGAGAGGGAGAGCATGAGAGAGATGCAGAGCGTGTGCAGAGCAGGGGACGCGAGGAACAGTATTAAGAACCGCTGCTTTAGAACATTGATTTTGAAACTTGTGAATCCATCAGTATCGTTAGAAGACAGAATCGCGATTCATACAGTGGGTCCGGAAAGTATTCAGACCCCCTTAAATTTTCACTCTTTGTTATATTGCAGCCATTTTCTAAAATCCTTTAAGTTAATTTTTTTCCCTCATTAAAGTACACACAGCACCCCAAATTGACAGAAAAACAAAGAATTGTTGAAATTTTTGCAGATTTAATAAAAAAGAAAAAATGAAATATCACATGGACCTAAGTATTCAGACCCTTTGCTCAGTATTTAGTAGAAGCACCCTTTTGATCCAATACAGCCATGAGTCTTTTTGGGAAAGATGCAACAAGTTTTCTCACCATCTTGGAGTCCTTCAGGTGTTTTTTAGCAAACTCCATGCGGGCTTTCATGTGTCTTGCACTGAGGAGAGGCTTCAGTAGGGCCACTCTGCCATAAAGCCCCGACTTGGTGGAGGGCTGCAGTGATGGTTGACATTCTACAACTTTCTCCGATTTCCCGACTGCATCTCTGGAGCTCAGCCTTAGTGATCTTTGGGTTCTTCTTTACCTATTTCACCAAGGCTCTTCTCCCCCGATAGATCAGTTTGGCCGGACGACCAGCTCTAGGAAGGGTTCTGGTCGTCCCACACGTCTTCCATTTAAGGATTATGGAGACAACTGTGCTCTTAGGAACCTTAAGTGCAAAAGAAATTTTTTTGTAACCTTGTCCAGACCTGTGCCTTGCCACAATTCTTCCTCTGAGCTCTTCAGGCAGTTCCTTTAACCTCACGATTCTCATTTGCTCTGACATGCACTGTGAGATGTAAGGTCTTATATAGACAGGTGTGTGGCTTTCCTAATCAAGCCAATCAGTATAATCAAACACAGCTGGACTCAAATGAAGGTGTAGAAACACCTCAAGGATGATCAGAAGAAATGGACAACACCTGAGTTAAATATATGAGTGTCACAGCAAAGGGTCTGAATAATTAGGACCATGTGATATTTCAGTTTTCCTTTTTAATAAATCTGCAAAAATGTCAAACATTCTGTGTTTTTCTGTCAATATGGGGTGGTGTGTGTACATTAATGAGGGAAAAAAATTAACTTAAATGATGTTAGCAAATGGCTGCAAAATAACAAATAGTGAAAAATTTAAGGGTGTCTGAATACTTTCCATACCCACTGTATATGGACAGATTTTACGTGCACCTTCTGTTTTCTCTTCCTATTCTCTAAGCAGTGCAGGCATGGCATTCGCCCCTTTGCGGCCTTTCCCGAGTGGCGGTGTGATCCAGTGCTTGTGAGGTCACGAACCCAGGAAGTAACTTGTGGTCGTCCCTACAGCTGTTTATGTAGGCATTAACTGCAGAATTTCCGGTTTGCATTGAACTTTCAGCTTCGTAACTTTGCAGATATTTTTTATGCTCAAACAGCAACATTACACACTAACTAACGTTAAACAAAGTGAAATCGCAATGAACCACCCCTTTAATATTTTCTAGGTGGGTGTCCTTGCCATTTAGCCTTTATTAGAGGATTTGAAATACCATGCAATGTGTACTAGCTAGCCTGTTGATATAATTAAACCTCTAGGTCTGAGCTCATCCTCCTCAGATTCTGAGCCTTCCTCATCCGCCACTGCGATAGGCACTGCTTTTAACGGGTGACATGCTGTCTGGGGAAGAGGATCCTTTGGGGATGAAAAGACAAGAGAATTATGTTTCTTGTATTATACATGTGCTTTATAAATTATTGTGTCTAAACTACATCTTAAGATTGATATTAATAATGCAGGAGACACAGCCAACCTCAACCAGGAAGAACCATCTTAATCTTGTTTACACAATCCTAACAAGCTAAAAGTGCACATTTCTGTGAGATGTTTCAAATAGTCTGATGACTTTACCTGTTCATGTGGTTTGCAGCGGTGAGCTAATGATACAGGAGTAACAGGCTTTGGTTCCAGAAACACCTCCCTCTCACAGGCATAACACCACACCCTGAATGTGGTCAAGTTCACTGTCAGATTGTGTTTTTTGGCCTGAAAAAAAGAAGAAAAAAAGATGCACACGTACAAAAGAACAAGAGAAATGATATGGATAATAACTGAACAGAACGAATGCCAGAGAATGGAGTGAATAATTGAATGAATAAGAATGTCACCTGTGCATGTATAGTACTGTGATCAGAATGTGATTCTCCGCAGCCTACATAAGGACAGTCACACTGTGGGGAAAGCAGGACAAACAAATGCAAAACAATTTAAGGGCCTACAAATGCATTCTACTTATCTAACATGTTTGCTAGGGAAAAGGCTCCCCACCTGTAGACATGCCCAGAGGTTGGGTCCACCTACTCCACATGACTGGCATGTGCCCTTGAGTAAAAACAATGAGATCAAATTCACTGTGCACCACTCATAACACATTTAAGACTTAAATATTAGCTAAAGCAATTCTAACCTTTGACTTCTGAATCAGTTCCTCCTTAGTAACTTCACCAATAAAGTCCAAGTGAGGGCAAAGATCCCCACTGTCAGTCATCTTGATTTTCACCTCACTCTATTACAATGCACAAAGAACACTTTAAGAACTACTGGTACAGCATCAACACACATTGAAAAAAATGAAATGAAATGATCTACTCAGCCTCATGTTGTTTTAAAAATCCCTGTGGTGAACAAAAATAAATATTACCATTCACTTTAACCCTAGCAAAAAGATTCTGAGCAACCTCTCATTGTGTTCCACAGAAGAAGAAAAAAAGAAAGTCACACGGGTTTGGAAAACCATCAAGGTGAGTAAATGATGACTTTTTTGTGTTGAACATGTCCCTTCAAGTATAACCTTCTAATGTACTTACAGTCTCAGTATCAGCGTAATGGAGAACATCTGACATTAATGAATGCATTATTTTAAAAATAACGAAAGAAGAAGTGTGGTATCTAGCAGCGAGTAGCTGTGAGTCTGTGCCTGAAACTCTCAGGAGCCCAAAACTGCTGTTTCATGCGCCTAGCACGACTGAGAAGGATGCATTCAC
Organism: Sinocyclocheilus anophthalmus; assembly: GCA_018155175.1. Lineage (NCBI taxonomy): Eukaryota > Metazoa > Chordata > Actinopteri > Cypriniformes > Cyprinidae > Sinocyclocheilus > Sinocyclocheilus anophthalmus. The sequence continues at coordinate 572,872 of JADLZN010007093.1, forward strand.
CCCGTATCACCTCGTCTATTGTTACAGTGAGGAAATGCACAGTAATGCATCATAAAGATGTATTAATCCTTGAATCTATTTTTCCATAAGTAAAGAAGCTTAAAAAGAATTCCGAACAGAAAGGACAACAACAACATAATAATAATAAATAACAATAATTAATTATGAATCGGCTCCCCACTAGTCACCTGCATTTAAGAATAATATCTCAAAATCAACGGAATTCTTTCTTGCGTCTGTGTCATCTTCAGCCTACCTAAAAGATGTTGAAATCACGATCGTACAGAAAAAATATTCACTCGAGGGTGCAAACACTATTCTGCGCTGACTCGAAGGATAGTATTCTAAGAAATAAACAGTGGACATCCGCTTCAGCCGCAAGGAAAAGAAAGACCAAACATTACCGTCAGACAGAGAAACAAAAATAACGTCATAGATGATCATTTTGGCCAATCGGTGGTATTGTAAACAGTGGGGGGTAGCAGTGCATTAAACAGCACCCCTGCCTGAATACAGATGAGTCGTGCGTCAGCAGTCACAGCTTGGACATAGCCAGCATGACCGCTGTCAGTTTTCATTGATCAAAAAACTATTTTTATTTAATCCTTTAAACTTATAAATGTAAGCTGCGGATTTAGGAGTCGATGTCTTTTAATTGTTTTGGTATTATGTTTACTTAGTTTTTTTTTTTTTCGGATTTTCATATGAGTAAGTGATCTTGAACCAAGCCTCTTCATCCCCATTTACACCATTAAACGCTTGTATGGAAAACAGAAGAGCTGACCTCAGATCAGCTGTTAAAACCGTAATTGTGACGTCAGCGGAAGTTTCGGGAAGTGTGAGGAAAGCGGTCCGTCGATAAACACAGACCGCCGACGTTGCGTACAGACGACGTGTGAAGGTGTAAAATAAACATTAAATAATTCAACGCTTTTTGAAATCATGCCCCCAGGTAAGAATTTTAGGAGGAGGAAGGAATCATCCGACGAGGAAGATGATGAGACAAAAGCCGTGGTCAGGTAGATATGTTTTAACATTAATGCCAAATAGAGTAACCGAACATGTCCGTATATAGAAAAGTATTTATGTAACGTAACGTTACGTTAAGTGTCACACCCAGACGCCTGTTTATATGTGAGAATATATTTAAAAATTTTAAATTCAAACATATTTTCTAAGGTCCAAACTGGGTGAAGCCAAGGAGCTTCAAAGTTTACGAAAAAGGCAACATGGCGTAAGGTTGGTCACGTGTCTATTTAGAATGTCTTAAACGTTTTGTACAGGTCTTATTTTTACGGTGTGTCATTTCCAAGTTTTATTTAATTTATATAATTAACCCCCATTTTTTCATTACCATTTGTAACCATTGCGATCCTTCCAGCATTGTCCGTTATTTGTAGGAGATAAGCTTCATTTGGAGGCTGAGCTCGAGGTATGTTTTTTTTTTTTTAGCAAACTACGTTTTGTATTACAGTGAAGGTCTTGCAGTGTTACAGTAAATTTATGATTTAAGTGGTTAAATATTGTTACTCCGTGTTTTGTGCATTAGGACGACCCATTTAAACTGAAGACTGGAGGTGTTGTTGACATGAAGAAAGTGAAAGACAGAAATCGAGACATGTAAGTGATATGGAGCCATGTTTGCTGTTTATTTAAAGTTGATGTCTCTGTATTTTAAAAGTGAAATAATTAACATTTCCTCTCCACTATAGGACAGCAGATGAAAACGACCTGAATCTTGGTACCTCCTTTTCTGCTGAGACTAACAGACGAGATGAAGATGCAGACATGTAAGTGCATATGTGTCCGCGCAAACCATCTGTATTCTTCATCGTTCTACATGATGCTTGTTTTTGGTCAATTTTGCCTGCATTTAAATGTTTATATCCTCTCTCTCTCCTTGTATGTTTTTTTTCATTCAGGATGAAGTACATTGAGACCGAATTAAAGAAAAAGAAAGGCATGGTGGAGGCGGAAGAGCAGAAAGTGAAGGTGAAGAATCCAGAGGACCTCCTGTATGAGCTTCCAGAAAACATCCGTGTCAATTCTGCCAAAAAGACAGAAGAGATGTTGTCCAATCAGATGCTGAGTGGAATTCCAGAGGTGGATCTGGGGATAGAGTAAGTAAAGACCAAAACTAATTCAAAGACATTTCCTTTGCTCACATCTGAGATATATCTTTATATTCCACCAAGCTATGGATGTCAGCTTCAAAACCCTTTTTCCCTTTCTTATCAGTGCAAAAATAAAGAACATCATCAGTACAGAAGAAGCCAAAGCAAAGCTGCTTGCTGAGCAGAGGAATAAAAAGAAGGACAGCGGGACCTCCTTTGTTCCCACGAACATTGCTGTGAATTACGTCCAGAAAACGCATAATCGCTGTAAGTGCACAAGTATATCTGAACTACCAGCACTTTGTATTTAAGGTCATGTGCTTAGTGCTCATGAATCAAGAAGTTTGTCTCCATAATTATTTATTTTCTTCCCTAAAGGACAAAGATTAAGTAATTTTCTATATATACTTTTTTCTTCAAGTCTATCATGAGGATGTAAACGCTCCCCAGAGACGACACAGAGAAGAACCCAAAGCCAGGCCACTACGAGTAGGAGACACCGAGAACCCATTACCTGAGAGTAAGATCATATATTATTTCGCTAAAAATAACACATAGAACTGCATTTGTTGGATTTATATTAATGTTTATCTCTTCCCGTCCTCCAGCTTCACCACCCAATTACCGCAAGAGGCCAAATAATGAGAAGGCCACAGATGACTACCACTATGAGAAATTCAAGAAGATGAACCGAAGATACTAATCCTCCACCTTCGCTTCACAGCCACCTAGTTGGACACTTTTTTTTTTTCCCCCCTGTAAAATGAGAGATGTAAATATTTGACATGCAGTTGTAATCATTTTACAATAAAACTCCCCCCAAAACATTGGTCATCTTTGCAAACGTTATAAAATAGAACATTTTGTTTTCATAATAATGTACTGTGCACCATGTTAATGCATTATATAATGTGTGTTTCAGTCTGTTCAACAGAATTGATTTATCACTTTATATGAATGAAACTTAATTGTTTTATTAAAGGTTATTTTTATTCTACAAACTTTGCTAATGAAATAAAGTAATATTATAACCTCTATTAGCGTTACAACATATTTCCTTTCCTCTTAGTTTTTGCTTGGATGTCTTTTAAATACCTAAAATGGAAAGATTGTCCTAAGGTACCACAGCAATAAAAATATATACATGTAAATGAATAAAAAAAAAAGAGAACAGTTCCTTGGCAATCACATTTTGAAGAGCATTACAGTGTACATATACTATGAAACATACAATGAAATTTAACAGCTTATTTTGTTACTTAAATAGAGGAGCTAGATTTACTCAAACGCAGCATGTTTACAGAGAAGTCTCCTTTTCTTTTAGCATCCAAAACACCACTTGCTTAAAGTTGTTAGATTACTCAACTTGTATTTTTTTCAGAACAACAATGAAAGTATAGCATAGTTGTAATTTTACCCAAAGAGACATTAAATTTAGCCAATAAACCGACACAAAGACAAACACTTCTTTATTCCAATGTAGCAAGTTACCCAACTAGGAATTAGAAATACTATTCATTGAAATGTTCTCAGCATTAATTCAGTGTCATTGAAGTTTGCAGCTGGAGGTTTAAGATGGGCTTTTTATAATGTCAAATTGCTTAAATGTGTAATCTTAACTGGTCCATGAAGGAAGCCACCGGTATTTCATGACTGCTCACTAGTGCTGCTGCCGTGGCTGTTTAGGTGACGCTGCATGGACTCCTGGGTCCCCAAGCGGTCTGAATCCTCTGGGTTGGCACACGAGGGGTCAGAGGTTGTCTCAGGGGACCCCCAACTGTCCTGCCGACGAAAGGTCTCACAAAGTGGCAACTCAACACCATCCCACTGTCCACAGCTAGAAATGTTATACACACACACACGTTACACACAAACTAACATTTCTTCTGTCCACTTCTGCCTAAAAACACCCAATAATCCATTAGGAGTATGTATGAATAATGTTGAACATTCATTCACTCATTACAAAACAAACTCACACAACAGAAGGCACTGGGAAAGAAAGCACAAGCAGGGAAAGGAAGTTGTGAAAAGCATTGCTACTGACATGTCTGGAACCGTGTGGTCACATGGCATTACTCTTCTGTTTGCTGTCTTTCTATACACTGAACAGATAAGTGTAGAGTCTAATAATAAAACTGCTCAACAGATGAAAAGCAAAAGGCTGTAAGCAGCAGAGAATTTAGATTATGCACTCAGCAGAGGCAGAAGATAAATTCCAAATCAGAGGTGAGCAAATAATAGATCAGACACTAAATGTGCTCTATTTTATCTCTGGTTTATTTATGAAATTTGAAATGACCAGTTGGTTTGTAAAAAAAACCTGACAAATATTCTGACACATTTTGAACAGGTACTAATGTGACCAACACTGTTTCTACTTAAAATGTCACCACAAAGAAACACAGTGTAGTGCAATTTCAAACACTCCATAAATGATAAATATTACATTTTGAACATGACACATATGCCACTGAAAGCTAAATATTTTCCCAGTTTACACAAACTTTGATTAGTTTAACAGAGAGAAAAAAAATCATTTATATTGAATATATAGTGAAAATCTTCTTGAATGATTTATTTTCTTGAAAATTCTTGATTTGATTTTCTGTTTCTTGAATGATTTTCTTCCACTAAGCTAATTAATATGATACTTTAAAGTAATTTTTACAATACATACAGCACCCTACATTCTTTTTTAAAGAAGTCTAAAGTGCTTTGGATTTTGCAGCTCATCACTGAGTACAGGCATCAAAATTAATGTGCTCAGTCCAATATGAAAATTTAGATTCACATGTACATTTTTCTTAAATTTAGAAAATTATTTCAATAATTATCTCCAAAATGTCTCTTCTCATATAACTATTAATGTTTATTCTGGTGTGCTTCAAAGACAGATTGAATTGATTTAAAATCTCTGAATATCATACTAATCTCTATAAAAATTAAACCCAAACAGCACAAATAATAAGACTAAATACACATCCTGATTGCAAGTAAATCCTCTAAAACATAATCATTTAAGGCACCTGGAGGGGAAATATTTACATGCACTTTTGTATAACAGATTGGTTTTCTTGTGCAAAATCAGTTATACTGAAAGTGCTTGATAATGTCTTTGGTGTGACTACAATATGAATGGATATGACAATATGAATGGATATATGGATTTTTCTATATGTTTGCTATATTAGAAGCATAGCAGAAAAAGATATGTCTGGCTTGTTATAATTATGACAAGCTGAATAAAACCAGGGCCATACAGTTTCTAAATTGTCTTACTACATGATGAAATGGGTCAAAGGAGAATGTACTCTTTCATTAGTTATTGTCTTACCTGCAAGGATGAACACTCTTATTAAGGCACAATGGTATGATATGACTGTGTATGAAGGACCAAAATGGCATGGTTTAATTCAAACAAATAGCAAACCAACATGGTTAGCACATGATATTTTAGTTAAATGAAAACCGGTCAGAGCCTATAATTGGTTGTGCAAGTTAAAAATACCTTTAGCTCCATAAATCACCCTGTATTATGTTCTTATGATGCACATATGCATCACATTTATGGTGTTGGTAAGCAAGGGAAGGCAGAGGTGACTGCACACGTTTGGGATCACTGGTCTATTTGTACCTGGAGGAGTAATACTCTTCCTCGAGCTCATACAGGTCGATGGCAATCTCATCACGCAGGGAGATGAGCTTCTTGTCGCACTCTTCCTGCAGCGTGCGCAGCTGCTGGTTGCGGAGACTGATGGCCTCGTTGACAGAGGGGAAGTCATTCAGGATGAGGAACTGCTTCAGGTCTGAGACAAGCTTCATGAGAGACTCTCCTGCACGTACCTAAGACACATTAAACATGGAAATGTCATCCAAGTCTAATATGTCTATTCATTATCGTACTATCACTGTAGATCTTACTATGTTAGCAGCTCGCACGTGCATTTCATAGTGATCCTGCTCAGCTTGTGTCGCCCTGGAAACCTGAGTCTCATCTTCCACCTGATAGATGAGATGACCAGATCATCGTCCTTGTAAAATGATATTGATAATGAATGTCACATAGTCATAGCAAAACGCACACCAACATACCTTTGCTGTTTTGATTATTTCGGTGAAATTGTCTAGAATTGACCTGATGTCATCTTTAAGTCTCTTATTGTAGTTCTGCAGAAGAGTTTCTTTGCTTTGTGGGAGTACTCTCTGTGTGGCCATCACAGCGCTCTTCAGTCACACTTGACAGTGCTAAAGGATCAGAAACAAGACTTTACTGTTAGAACTGCAATTAGTTTTCACATTAACAGCTACTAAATACATATTATAAACAGCCATTGATACATTTCCGACCCCTAACTGCAGCCACAGCCTTTTTTGTTTTTGTAAAAGGTTTCTAATAATACTGGTTGATACTTTATAGTGCAAAGGATTTAGCAGTAATTAATCCTAGGTAGTCAGCTTTTATTTCACACTACACATTTGTAAACCCCGTTTTTTTGTGCATATTTATTAGGTCAGTATAAATGTAGCTCGTGATGGCGACGCAGTTTTTTTTGGTAACCGCCTGTGAAAATGTCTATTTCACGAAACGTATAAAAACACAATGCGTTTGCCGTCAACATTCGACATTTTGCTATTCTCTCAGGCGCTAAAACTACACTAAACAGCGCGTGCGGGTTTCTGTTACTCCACACCACGCATGAATAATGAATTAAGTAAAAACGACTAAAAGTAAGTTCATTAAAATCGCTACTCACAGCCAGCATTCATTGAATATCTCTTCAAATAAACATGAGCCTCCCTCTTTTGTTGTTCTGTCGCGTACAGATGATGTCATTACCAAATGTCGCGGTAGTTAAATTTCCCACAATCCATTTCTTCTTCCTTTCTGTCTGAACCAACATGGTGAGTGTTTGATGGTTTTGACTGGGAAGCCTTCACTTTTTGAAAATCCTTAAGCATCCTGCTTTGTAATGTGTTCTAGGACTCATAACATATCGGTTATGGAAAATAAAGCACCAACGCTTGCTCTCTGAATGAAAATTGCAATCATTTTAAGTATTTAGAGGAAGAATTGAGAGCCGTGTAGTGTCCGCTTACTATCAGCGCTGACGCCTCGAGATGTGCGCCGTCAGACCGTAAGCCGTTAAATGTCATTACCCGTGTACTTGATACGAACTCCCTTGACTAAATATTTTTAATATGTTAGTTATTATGAGAAACTTAACCATGGGTTCCAACGCGAATGCTAACCTGTTAGCGGGCTTGTCTGTAGGCCAAAATGAATTAGATTGGCCCGCTGTTTATTAAACACAAGTGCTGCTGTATTCTTCACTATTGCACACCCGTTGGTCAGCTTAAAAATTCTAAGTACTGAAAATGCGTTGAGTAAGCTTGTATCTCTGAGATGCTAAACTGGTTGCTACAACGCATGTCGCACCATAAGTTAGTGTATCTTGACTAGTAGGTTTTTTGGCTTTTGCAGTGATGTCTTGAATTTCTTCACCCGAACTTTTTTGTAGAACACATCTTTTCAAAACTGAGCATTAGCCAAAAAAAGGTGTTTCTCTTGAACTTTCTGCTAATTTTGAATGATGAACTCGTGAAGTATTGTGCATCTCTCCACAGCCTAAGGGGAAAAAGGCTAAGGGGAAGAAGGTGGCACCAGCCCCTTCAGTGGCCAAGAAGCATGAGGCCAAGAAAGTTGTGAATCCCCTGTTTGAGAAGAGGCCCAAGAACTTTGGCATTGGTGAGTAACAACCGGACCACAGATGAGAGAGTTCTCGGGTCGTTTAAAATGTAACTGTCAAAAAAGTGCAGATGATGTTACCAATATTTGCTATCTTAACAGCATTGCAGACAACCTTCCACCAAGATCGCTGATGCACATATGTCTTGAAAGCAACTGACAGTTTGTTGACCCTAATGCTAATGAAAGTCATGCACTTTAATCTTCAGGTCAGGACATCCAGCCGAAGCGGGATCTGACCCGATTCGTGAAATGGCCACGTTACGTCCGGTTACAGCGCCAGCGGGCCATTCTGTACAAGCGTCTGAAGGTTCCCCCTGCAATCAACCAGTTCACTCAGGCTCTGGACCGCCAGACTGGTGAGTTATTCACTCGACTGGAGTCTCTTTTGACTTTCTGGTGCCGTTCATACAACAATGCTTGTAGAGGTTGCCCGATAATGGATTTTATCGGTAGTGAGTTTTAAATCAATAACGTGAACAAAAACTTGCTTCATGTAAAATAGTGCTGCTGCACTTAATTAGAAAATTAACAGTAATGACTTGAACATGACTATATTGAATGTCTCACAGAGGGAAAATTTGTTTTTTATATATAGATATATATATAATTATACAAAACACACACCACACACACACAATATATAATATCAGTGTGATATTGTTGAAATATATCGTCGACCTCTAAATATTTTAGACTTGTGATTGCAGATGATGTGAAAGAATATTTGCTATCTGAATAGTTGATGCGGACAATTTCCACCAAGATCACTGATGCACTGTTGTATATTATTGCTATTTAATTCAGCTTGGATTGTACTGTAAAATTAGTGTTGACTTAGTTTTTCATCAGAATGATAACTTTGAGGTCTTGGCATTGGTGCTGGAATTGAAGAGCTAATTTGGGGTGTTACAGTTTTAACACTTTGAAATATTTCTGAAGCTACCCAGCTGTTCAAGCTGGCCCACAAGTACAGGCCCGAGACCAAGCAGGAGAAGAAACAGAGACTGCTGGCTCGTGCTGAACAGAAGGCTGCTGGAAAGGGTGACGTGCCCACCAAGAGGCCCCCAGTCCTCCGCGCAGGTGGGTGGTTTTTTTTTTGTTTTTTTTTTAAAGTGTCTTTTTTTCCTTGAAGACACTTTTCCGGATTTACAAGTTGTATTTTCCATTGTTCTCAACCTTTTTGACTCTCAGGCCCATCCTTTGTCCAAGACAATATTTGACGACCCTCCTATTTTTCGTTTGATTTGGAAACTTGTCTAGACATGTGTTAACACTTGTTCCTTCTCAGGTGTGAACACCGTAACTACACTAGTGGAGAGCAAGAAGGCACAGCTGGTCGTTATTTCTCACGATGTGGATCCCATTGAGGTGAGTTTTTCTACAGGATATAGACCTCGTCATAAATCTTGTTGTGGTTGTCTGCAATGATGTCTTGAATTTCTTCACCTGAATTCAAACTGAAGATCAAAAATATGAGCTTTTTAACCCTGAGCAACAACCACTTACTGGAGCATTTCTCAACTATTTTCAGAATTTCCTACTTTGGTTTGTGTAGTTTTATCAGACTGCTGAATGTTGCGATGGATGTCTGTATATAATTGATTTAATTTGCTCTATTTGTAGTTGGTGGTGTTCTTGCCTGCTTTGTGCCGTAAGATGGGTGTCCCATACTGCATCGTAAAGGGCAAAGCCAGACTGGGAAAACTTGTGCACAGAAAGACCTGCACCTCTGTTGCCTTCACACAGACCAACCCGTGAGTAAAACGCACACTCTGGTTTTATTTTTCTTTGCTGCACATCCTGAGGCTATGATGTCTGAATTTCTTCAACTGAACAACCATGTGGTTTCAAATGAGCTTTTTAACCCTGAGCAAAATGATTTGCAGTTGATTCATTATTTGGCCATTATAGAGACGAGACCTTTTGTGGTTAACATTGTTTTTGTTCACCCATCTTCAGCGAAGACAAAGCAGCTCTTGCTAAGCTGGTGGAGGCCATCAAGACCAACTACAATGACAGATATGAGGAGGTCGGTTTATTGGCTGTAGTGCTGATCCGTTCACAATTTGATGACATTGTTTCAATTAGCCTAACTTTTATACATTCTCCTAATTGATGTCTTAATGTAATTCTAATGTTTGTTTCTTCCATTTCAATTCTGTCTTTAGATCCGTCGTCACTGGGGTGGTAATGTCCTGGGTTCCAAGTCGACTGCTCGCATTGCTAAACTTGAGAAGGCAAAGGCCAAGGAGCTGGCTACTAAACTGGGTTGAGCTCCTGTCTTGTTTAATAAATAAAAATGATCCCACAAAGTGGCTGGAGTTTGACTGGTTCTTTAAAAAATTAGGTATAAGCCAATACATGCAATTAGAAAACAGATTTCTAAACATTTAGAGAATTGTATAAGAGTTCAAACAATTTTTAAGAGACTGTCAGTTGTTCTCCAAAATTAACTATTAATGTAATGCAGGGCTGTCCAAACTTGGTCCTGGAGGGCCGTTGTCCTGCAGAGTTTAGCTCCAACCCTAATTAAACACACCTGAACCAGCTAATCAAGCACTTATAGGCCATGAGAATTCCAGTCAGGTGTGTGGAGGAAGTTGGAGAGACTTAAACTCGGCGGACACGGCCCGCAGGACCGAGTTTGGACAGCCCTGATGTAATATAAATGAAACCATCGGCAGGGGTTCTAAAAACTTATTTTTTTTGACTCAAAGCCTTTTCATTTTTCCAACAATATTCAAAAGCCCCTCCATATTGGTTTAGATATTTCTTCTGGTATTTCTATGTTTTAAAACTTTAACAAAACTGTTTTAAGCCATTTATTTTGTGTTTTAAGACGTGAGATTCTGATCTGGCCTCCTGTGTATTTTTCAATAAAAATATTTGAGGGTGGTAAAAAAAAAAGTTTAGTATTTTATTTCTTAACACTTATAATTCTGTGCTCCTGCGTGAGACCCCTTTGTTCTAAGCCAGTGATGGCCAAACTTGGCCCTTCCAGGCCACTTTCCTGCGGAGATTTGATTCAACCCTGATAAAACTCGCCTGCCTGTAACCTTCTAGTAGTCTTGAAGACGATGGTTAGCTGGTTCAGGTGTGTTTGATTAGGGTTGGAGCTAAACTCTGAAGGAAACTGGACTGGAAGGGTCAAGTTTGCCCACTCTTGTTGATAGAAGGCTAGATTCAGTACAGCATTAGTAATGACATTAAAGTAATATACATGCTCAAACTCACACTTGTTTTTAGACAAATCCATGTTTTTATTACCAGTATCATACGTTAAACAAGATCTTAAGGGAAACATAAGATCTTGATTATTCTAAATATATTCCATAAGGGCAAAGTGCTGAATACATCTCATAAAGCAATGCGCTTAATGAATTTTGCATACCACACGTAGGAGGTAGCAGCACATAATCCATACCTAAAAGAACAAAGAACAGTTCACCTCAAAGTCACCTTTAAGATTACAATCAAACAGTTCATTTTTTTTATTCCTTTTTTAAAAGCAACCTTTTCTTTTACAGTTCAATAGTACATGCAATGCATGATTTAAATTAAAACACTAAATAATAAAAACCTATTCTGTGTTAAGGTATGAAAATAGATTAGCAAAATGTGTTTAATTAAACAAACTATGTGATGACATATTGCATGTGTTCATTCCTCAAGGTTACTCTTGTCTGCCCTCCTACTGGCCCACCAGGTATTGTGCTGTCTGAATGGAAAAAAAAATTTTTAGCAGATTTGTGCACTTTTCTAATCAAAACTTTGTATACGTTTGTACACCATATAGTCACCAAACATTAGTATTAAGAGCAGTTCTAACCAAGCACAGCATCAATGAAGATTTCCTCAGCACCAGTGACCTTCGCCATGGCCTCCAGGTCACAATAGTGCCACCTATTTGTTTCCACATTGTTTGGAGGGACAAATGGTTTCCTCTGCTCAGTTAAACGCATCACACCAACAAGATCCACATCTTCAGTCACCTTTTAGAAAAAATAAACACCTCTTTAACATTTAGAAAGATTAAGAAAATTAATAAAGTAAGCTTGTCTGTTGATAATGTTTATGCCTGGATTTGATTCAAAAGAGATGAAGAAAAAATGCTATTACCTGCCCCTTTATTCTGGTTTCTGGTCTGATCTTATCTTTTGGTACATAACCTCTGTTCACCAAGATAGTGATCCTAAAAATTTGATCCAGAAAGCCACATCAGAGTGCAAAGCAAGTGTATGGAATTCAAATTGTGTGTTTGTACCCCAGATCAGTACAGTAGAATGGTGTAATGACATTAGGTCCACTCTCCCCGCTGGTGGAAATCCTGCCTGCCTCCCCGGCCTCTCTCTCAGGGTCCACAGGGGAGCGGGGCAGGACATACAGCTCTTTAGAGTGGTCGAAGTGTCCTCGCACCTTTACTCGCCTGTACTCCAGCTGCTTAATTTCCATAGGACTGTCACACAGATTACTTCACCATTTCATCAAAACGTGTAATCTTATAAACACTAGAGATGATGGCACATGGACTTGGAAAGAGACTCACTCTACATGCAGTGGGATAGGCTCTGAAGTCGTCAGGCTCTGAAGTTCATGGATCAACTCCAACTTCCACTTTCTGCGTTTTTTCACAAACAGCTAATTGCTGTTTTAGTTATGGTTTTTATCAGATAAACACCAAGCTCATGCCTGTACCTGCCATGTTCCAAGACAAAAGGTTGTGGCAGGTATCAACAAGAGAAGCCACTTCAGGAAGGAGTCTTCTCCTTTCTCGGTTCCCGCAACAGTGGAACTTGACCGTTGGCCATACCTGGCTAGGTTACCTATAGAAAAAACATTTTCAAACATTTTAAAAAGTCACATCAGGCTGTGCAAACTGCTCGAGCATAATGCCTGAAAGAAAGACAGCTATATTTCAGTCACTAGTCTATTAGAAATTCACTCTACCTGTTAACCTATGTATTTCTACTACTATTAAAAACTTGTGGTGGTCGAATATTTATTATTATTATTATTAAAAAAATAATCATTTTATTCAGCATGGATGCAGTGGTACAGTCCTGACATTATGTTGAGATAATAACAAGAAATGTTTCTTGAGCATCAAATCAGCATATTAGAATGATTTCTGAAGGATGTGACACTGAAGACTGAAGAAATGGCTGCTGAAAATTCAGCTTGGCCATCAAAGGAATAAATTACATTTTAAAAAAAAAATATCAAAGTTTAAAACAAATTATTTTAATAATATTCTCAGTATTTCCGTTTACTGTATTTGATTAAATAAATGCAGCCCTGGTGAGCATAAGAGACTTATTACCGACCTCAAAGTTTTGAATGATATTGTAGTTAGTTTAGTCAATAATCAAGAATATAGTAATGAGCAAGCTAAACAGAATTGCACTGGAGTACTGGAGCATCCTGACGTCTTGAAAGACCCTGTCGCGCCACAAATAGGGTCCTCTTTGGTGAGATGAGAGTCTGAGAAAAGAACAAATAAAATACACTTTAGCTGTCAAGAGTGAGTGTTTGACAACAAACATTTTGATATAAAAAAAAAACTATTTTAATGATCGCTTTATGAGGGGAAAATGAATTTACATAGCCTCGGATTATTTTAGATGCGCTATTAGAAAGCATCAGCATTCATCTGAAACTACTCATGTTCGCTGATATTGTGCCAGGTCAACTACATAACATGCCTTGTGCTTTCGGGGGAATGTTTTCAATGTAACCATTTCCGGGGATTCCGAACCATCCTGCGCATGCGTAAGATCATACACACGTGGGGCATGTTTCTGAATTTGTATTTGGTGAAGTTATAAGGGATATTGTATATAGACTAGTGTACATTTCAAGGATTTTATCCGAATGAGTTTGTAATTTCTAAGGAGGTACACAAATCCCTTTATTCCATTCTCAGCTGATGAAACGCATCACAGCAGTTTTTGATTGAGCGAGGTAAGTTAAATATCCCGTACAAGTCCAACGAATAATGACACGTTTATTAAATGTATTAATTGACGTATTTCTCATTGTTGTCATAAAATACTGCATAGGTTTCACAGCACTCTGACTTCGCTAAAATCGTTATATTTTGTTTTGAGCTGTTTAGTGACGACATGTTACATATCTGCATCAAATGTCTGTATGTATTAATTTATTGTCAGTTTATTTATAATAGGAAACATGGCCAGCCTTGCTGCGAAGTATGATTACCTAGAGAAGCTGACCCGTAAAGTATGCGTGTCTCACAACCGGGAGCCAAAGAAAAGACCCTATGGTAAAGTTCTGGGATTGTTAATTGCATATGAATTAATTAGTAAATACTGAACAGACACCTGCAGTAGTTATGCCATTTTTATTGCTGGTTTATTCATTCATTCAAAGTTTGTATTTTCAAAGTCAGTAGTTAAAAAAACTTAATTATTTAAATATAATGAATAAAGTTGTATTAATTCCCCTTTTAGTTCCATTCCGAGGCGGTGGGGTAAATGGTGCTCCTCCAACAAAGAAAAAGAAGAACAATCAAAACCCAACAAAAGGAGATCACATGAGTGCAAACAAAAATAACCCAGTTCTAAAGAGCACTCGGCCTGCTGTACCTCCAACTCCGAGAAAAACTGTCCAGAATGGGATTTCAGAGACACAAAAGAAGCCTGAGGGTAAAAAGTAGCTGGTAAAGAGAGATTAGTAGTGTATCCAGCATGCTTTATTCTAGTTGACTAAAATGCTATTGCATTTTTACTGATTCATTCCTATTAGGTGGAACATCACAAGAATTTGATGCTGTAGACATTCTTCGTCAGAGACTTCACCAGAAGACTGAGGAATCTCGAGGACAGGTACATGCTCAAGTTGGACTAAAATATCAAAATTGGCTAAAATGTTATCTCGGTCGAAGGACTGTTAAATGTTTGAATGTTGATATGCTGAATCACTTTACTTCAAGGATAGTTCACCCAAAAACAAAACTTCTGTCATCACTTATGATCTTCTGCGGAACACAAAAGAAGATATTTAGAAGGATGTGGGTAACCAAAGAGTTTCTGGTCCCCATTGACTTCCAAATAATTTTTTTTCATACTACGGAAGTCAGTGGGTACCAACAACTGTGTTTGTTTGGCCTCATTCTTTAGAATATCTTTTTTTGTGTTAAAAAATATTCAAAAAGAATAACAAGACTCTTAATTGTATGGGTCAGAGAAATTAATTGCTCATAAATGCAAAATTATGACTGTTTTGCTGTAAAAAAACAAGATAAAGTAAAAGTATTATATGGAAAAAGTGAAAATGATTATATCATTCCTTTAAGAATTCTTAGGCCAAGCCTATGTCTGTTTTTTCCAGGGCCCTCCTAAAGATCCCTCCTCTGAGGAGATAAAGAAGAAACGAGAGAGACGAAAACAAGAAAGGGAGCGTCGGAAGAGGAAAAGAAAAGCGTTTCGAATTAAAAAGTTAGCAGATGCTGCAGCTCTGCAGGCAGGAGAAGAGGACAAAGAGACAGCAAATCACCAACCACAAGGCACTTCTACATCAAGCGCTCCTGCCAAAGAGGAGCAGAGCTTCATAGTCTTCAACAAGATGGAGGTTAGAGAAGACTATGTGGACAAAGGGACAAAGCTGATGGAGAAAAAAAAGAAAAAGAAAGTGAAAGGAACGCTGACTCCGCTCACTGGCAAGAACTACAAACAGCTTTTAACACGCATTGAGGCGAGGAAAGCTCACCTGGAGCAGCTTAGAGAGAAGGATGAAGGGAAAGCAAAAAAAGAGGAAGAGAAGATGAGGTGGAGCAATGTTCTCTACAAAGCTGAAGGCATGAAAATCAAAGACAACGAGGAACTCTTGTGTGCATCATTGAAAAAGAAGGAGAAAAGGAAGGCTCAGAAAAAAAAGAAGTGGGTACAGAGGAGCCAGCAAGTCGTGGAGAAGATGCAAAAGAGGCAAGACAATTTTTTTGTTTTGGAGAAGGATTATATAGAACCGCAACGCAAGGATGCCAAGATGGAGAAACGCAAACAGAGGGCAAGGAAAAAGGGTTGTGTACTGCCTGAGGATCTCAAGAAGGCCAGCTTATAGGCAGAAAAGAAGTGAGAAATGGTAAAAGGCAGAAAGGATCATGCTCATGGGGACTTCGCCTTGTGTTTAAATTTCACAAAATTTCATTGGGATGAAATGTTTTCTTCTGTTGTCACTTTTAAAATGTCAGCTTTATAAAGAACATATTTTGTGTCCATATTTTGTGTTTTTATTCTGTCAACCCAAGGTTGGGCATTTATCTACGTTCGTGCATTTTGCAGACACTATTATCCAAAGTGACTTTTACAATAGATGTACATAACTAATTTGTCACAGAGCCAACAATATTCATGGAGTACTATAAAAGGTATAATAGAATGTTAGTTGAGGAAACAAGCTTTTTTTCCTCTTTGTCTGTTCGGCATATTTAAAATAAGAATGGTCACTAGTACAAATATATACTACAACGTATACTGTCATTTAGCGTTAGCAGCAGTCACTGGCCCTGCCCAAAGCGGAAGTACTCTTACAAAAATAAAGAGTGCTGCCTGGAGGAGGAGCTCTGCTCGCATTTTCATTGGCTCAGAGACTGAGGAAGGCGCTTGAGAAGTCAATGTGTGACGTCTTTTAACAGCTGGGG